>VZRI01000376.1:8199-20905 GCA_013397515.1 Upupa epops
AATGGTTCAAAAATAAAAAATAAAAACTATTTTAAAATGAACATTAAAAAGAAATATTTAGCAATAAAAATTTTAAAATTACATTTAGAAATACAAATGAATAATTATTTAGTAATATTTTAGTAATATTTACTAATAAATTTAAACATAAAATTTAGAAATAAAATGAAAAAGAATATTTAGAAAACATTTTTAAAGAAATATTTAGAAATAAAAATTAAAACTATTTCAAAATAATAACAATTTAGAAATTGAAAAATAGAAATGAAAAATATTGCTGTATATCTTTTATTCCAAATATTTTAAATCAATAAAAATATAAAAGAGGTAAACTATAAAATGATACAAAATAAGAATCTAAAAAAGAAAGAGAGAAAAAGATCAAAATAAACCTCCTGAGCAGGGGGATTCTGTCGAGTTCTTCAGGAGGTTCTGTTGCAATCACGGTCATGGTAGCGAGAGCTCTGCGTTTCTCAGTAGCCTTGTGAGGACTTGGATGGCAGTGGGCTGAGGGATAGGGCTGGCAGCAGCTCGCAGGGAAGTCACACGAGTAGCTCTGGGGGTTTTCATGCCGCTGGAAGCAGTGCCTGTCTATTCACCAGAAACTCAGCCTCTTTTGGAGCTTCCTAAAAAAACAAGAGATGGCTCCAAGGAAGCAAAGAAGGCGGGAGCCATCACAGCTGGTTTCAAGCTGCAAACGAGTCATTTCAGCTGCCAGCATCCTCACTCTGCAAGTTCTCTCTCTAAAACGTGAACCCTGCTGACGTGGATTTTACTGCTCAATGAATTCCAAGCTTTATTTCTAACCCTTGGACCCCATGGTCCTCCTTCCCACATTTCCCTGGCTCAAGCACAGGAGCACACTGGCTCTGCTAATAATAACAGCAGTATTGATGACAATAATCAATGACATCATCTAATAGTCTAATGACAACAGTAATTATTAAACGAGAAGGCAGAGAGGCAAGATCAAAGTGAAGAGAAGGGAAAGGAAAGGAAATCAGACGGCTGGTTAAATATGAATGAGCCCAGGTGGCATGAAAACCAACCGGGGGTCGAGTTCTTCTCTCAGGCAACCAGCACCAGGACGAGAGGGCGGGGCCTGAAGCTGCACAAGGACACGTTTTGGATGGATGTTAGGAAGCCCTTCCTCAGGGAAAGGGTGCTCAGAGCCTGGACTGGACTGCCCAGGGCAGTGGGGGAGTCCCTGTGTCTGGAGAAGCTGAAGAACAGTCTGGCTGTGGCCCTGAGTGCCCTGGTGTGGCCGCTGGGGTGATGTTAGGTGCTGGGCTGCGCTGGCTGAGCTCAGAGGGCTTTGCCAGCCTCAGTCATTCTGTGATTGTGTGAATAAAATATAAGTGCATTTAATGCACATTTCAAAATGAAATAAAGCCGAGATAAAACAGAATTAATGCAAAAGAAATAATAACAATTATAACAATAACTATACATAATAACAATAATAACAATATCAATAATTATGACAATAATAACAGATAATAATAACAATAATAATAATAACAACAACAACAAAGTGCTGGCCAGATGGCTGCTGCTAGATACAGCAGGGAAAATGGGTTGTGGATTGTTTTCTTTGCTTGGACATTAAGAAAAAAAGCTTTTCCCTGCAATCTCCATAAGAGAATTAAATTCTAAGGAGAGCTTTATATTCAGCACTTTTATAACAAATACAGGAATCCCATCTATTTTATCTGAGAGTTTATTATCCCAGCTGTGGGCATCAGGCTCATCTAAGTGGCACTACTGCTGCATTGCTTGGCTGCTTAATGGGTTTTTAAAAGCAATAGATTGCTTAATGTGTGAGAGCCGAAACGTCTCCAGTTAGTAAAAAGGCTCTGGTTTTGGAGTCTTTCAAGAGATTAGTGAAATCAGACTGTGATTTTCAAGATGCTCAAAGAATTGACCCTTGAGAATGTTCTGTTACAACACTGTAGTAAAATAAATACGGGCTAAATGTAACTACGGCAGAATAAATAGGATTAGAAGCAGAAACGTTTTGGAATCACACAGGGAGTCATACTTTGGAGATAACAACAGTGACTGCTGTACTGCAAAAGAGAGGCTGGATTTGTGGAAGGACACAGCTGCTGGAGGGTGTCCAGTGTAGAGCAGTGAAGATGACGAAGGAAGTATCTAGGGTGGGGTGTCCCTGCCCATGGCAAGGGGGTTGGAACTGGATGATCCTGTGGTCCCTTCCAACCCTGACTGACTCTGTGATTCTATAACTTCTTCCCAGTGAGGGTGATGGGGCACTGGAGGGGGTTGCCTGGGGGGGTTGCAGAGTCTCATTCTCTGAAGACATTTGAAACCCACCTGGACTTGGTCTGGGTGATCCTGCTGTGGCAGGGGCATTGGAGTGGTTAATCTTTCGAGGTCCCTTCCAATCCCTAATGATTCTATGATTCTAATTTCTGAGGTTGTCACTCAGAGATTCACCAGGGTTAGGGAGCTTGGTAAGGTGATCTTCTCTTCCCCCTTCTCAATACTTACCTTTTCTGTTTGAGCTTTTCCAGGAGCTCCTTCTAGCATAATTCCTTATCTTCCGGCTCATGGGGATGGTCTATTCTTGAGCTCAGAAGACACCCTCTTCCCTCCAAGGTCTTATCCTAATGGACTCTTCTGTGCAGACCGCTGAGGCCAAACTCTGCTCTCATGAAGTCGAAAGGTATGGTCTTGGTTCATCCCCTGCTCCCCAGCTCTAGGTTTGTCAACTCCACCACCACTGAAGCCAAGGCTTCCTTCAATATCCACATCCACCACAAGCTCTCCCTTGCTGGTAGGAAGTATGAGGTCCAGCAAAGCTTGCCTTCTCTTTGCCTCCTCTATCAGGAATTATGAGGTCCAGCAAAGCCTGCCTTCCCATTGCCTCCTCTATCAGACTCTGATTAACAACTAGTGAGACAGCTCAAACAGTTGTGACCAAATGGGAGGCAACTTATGAACAGGGTAGTAGTAGGAGAAGCCCTGCATCTGGTGATGCTCTGCATGGGAACAAGGTCTGTAGAGCCTGCAAACATGAGAAGTTTTCCTCCCTCAAGGACTGTCTTAAGAAAAAAAACATCTGGTAGAGAGTATAAAAGGGAGAGATTCGAATGGTGCGAAGTGGCTTCACCATCAGCCCTCCCCAGCCTGCTGATAGGATGAGAGACTGACACAAGGACTGCTGGAGACACCACAGATTAGCACAGCTGGGGAAGCAAAGAGGGATTAATAACCTGTCACCACCATCACACTCCCTGCTGTCTATGATCTGCAGAGCAGAGGAGCGAGGTGGGGTGGGAGAAATCCAGAACCTGCAGTACTGAGTGGTGATCTGACTTCTTAACTGTCTTCTCTCCCTTTCCTCTGTTCTTTGAGTTGAGCATCCAGTATCTTCAGTGACTTCTGTGCCTTCTGAGTTCAGAATCTGATAATTACAGTTAACTTTGACTTTTATGTGGGACCTACGGTGTAATTCTCCTTCATCTGACCCCAAGTGAATCCACAAACCTGAGTCACTTCCTTCTCTTAAGATGAGGGTGTGAGTCTTGCATCAGGGAAAAGACATCAGGCAGGAACCTCACTGATTCCTTATGCCCTGCACGTATCGGGTGTTTAATGTCCAACCACAAAGATCAGGACCTGGGGACGTAAGGCTTCTTCTAGCTGTCTGTTGAAAGCCTCCTGTGTTGACGAGGCCTCCTGGAGCAGTCACCTCCAGCACTGTCACCCATACTGATTCTTTCTTTTTAATCCTCAAAATGACCAGGAAAATCTGCAGTACTTGCTGCAGGCTGAGTGAGAGTCAGGAAGGAGTTGAGTCCTTTCCTGTCTGGAGTGACTTCTTGATGTCAAGGACACTGCCTGTGTGATATGGAGAATTGCATTAAAAAGCAGCAGCTATTTTAATAAATATTTATTAAATGAATTAATTGAATAGATTTATTAATCTAATTTTAGGAAAACTTGTGCAATCTGAGAGTGGGAGATCCCTGGACCAGGATGCCCAGAGAGGGGGTGGAGGTGCCATCCCTGGAGCCATTCAAGCTCAGACTGGCTGGGGCTCTGGGCAACCTGGGCTGGTGAGTGCTGACCCTGCTTATTGCAGGGGGGTTAGACTGGATGCCATTTGGAGCTCCCTCACAACCTGTAATTCCATGATTTTCCTAGCTGGAAGTGCCTGGATGCTGTGAGTGAGCTCCAGATACTCAGCTGAGCTGCCCTTCAGACCACATGAATTAAAACTCCTACAAGAGCTTTACATGAAAAAGGCTGAAACCCAGTTCCTATTGCCCTACCTGCCTGGAAAAGCCATCACATTGCCACTCACATCTCTCCAAAACCTGCCGAACCTTCCACCCCTCTGTTCTAGAACAGACTGAAGAGGATCTTGCAAGAATATCTTTTCACAGAGAGCTTTTATTAATGAATGATATAAATAGCTTCATAAAAACATCACAGCTCGTGGGGTGGGGGGAAACAGTTCGAAGACTGCAAAGTGAAAACCAATAGCACAGTGTCAGTGTGTGCACAAGAACTCAGAGATGAGGAGGAGGGTTGTGTGGATCAGGTTGAACACTGAAGTTCTCATGTTCCTGGACTCAGCCCTTATGAGGTTACATCACGGGTCCTGGGTTCAGTTCTGAGCCCTTCATGCTAGGAAAGACATGGGGATGCTGGAACGGGTCCAGAGCAGGAGTTTAGAGAACCAGTCATCTGAGGAGAGGCTGAGGAAGCTGGCAGGGTTGGTTTGGAGAAGAGGGGGCTGAAGGGGGACCTCACTGCCCTCTTACAACTCCCTGAAGGGAGGTTGTGGAGCGATGGCTGTTGGCCTCTTCTCCTTGGGGACAGCTGACAGAAGCAGGGGCAATGGTCTGCAGTTGAGGCAGGGGAGGTTTAGATTGGATCTGAGGAAGAGATTCTTTGCAGACAGAGTGGTTGGGCACTGGCAGGGCCTTCCCAGGGAAGTGGTGGAGTCCCCATGCCTGGAGGGGTTGAAGAACTGCGTAACCATGGTGCTTCATGCCCTGCTCGAGTGGCAGCATGGAAGGGGTCAGGTTGTGTTTGTCAGTCTCTCAGGGACTGAGGGTTTTTATTGAAGTGGGGATGGTTGGACTCAGGAATCTGGGAGCTCCTTTCCAACCAGATGATGCTGAGGTTCTCTGATTCCCCAGATCTTGTGGAAATACAAGCAAGTGGACTCGTGGGGTGGGTGGGTGCAATGTTATTCTTCAGATGTACCAAAAGCATTTTGTTTCCTTCATCTCCAAAAGAGATCTAGAGTATGTCTTAAAATAATCAAATCACAGAATCACTGAGGCTGGTAAAGCCCTCTGAGCTCAGCCATCCCAGCTCAGCACCTGACATCACCCCAGCAGCCAGACCATGGCACTAAGGGCCACAGCCAGGCTGTCCTTCAACACCTCCAGACACAGGGACTCCCCCACTGCCCTGGGGAGTCCAGTCCAGGCTCTGAGCACCCTTTCCATGAGAAAGGACTTCCTAACATCCAACCAAACCCTGTTCTGGCAGCTTCATGCCCTGCCCTCTCATCCTGGCTCTGGTTGCCTGGGAGAAGAGCCTGACCCCCACCTGACTACAACCTCCAGTCAGGGAGCTGGAGAGAGGGAGGCTCCTCTGGACCATCTCCAGTACCTCTTTCTTGGAGAAAGGGGCTCAGAACTGCCCTCAGGACTTGAGGGGAGACCTCCCCAGTGCCCAGCACAGGGGAAGAATGATGTCCTTAAATCTGTTGCAGACAGAGCTGTTATTGAAGCTTGCATTTTCTACCATCCTAAATGTCATCAAAATTAGATCAGCAGTGAGTTCTCTTATTGTCCCCATTCCCCATGCACTGGTTTGACCGCAAAATTAGGACTCGGTCTGAACCAGAGGCTGCTGTCAGACACCGGACTCCAGAGAAAATCCAGGTTACAACCTAAATGCTATTCATTTATTTCTCTAATCCATTTTGCCCAGCAGCACCGCACTGCATTCGAGCGAACGATTAACTCTAAGCAAACTCTCATGTTTCATTGATCTCAGACCGTTTTCCTGAGGTCAGAATCAGAACTTGGTGCCCAGGCTTGGATTTAAACTTGCATCTGGGCAAGAACAACTCCAGGGACCAGGATAGGGTGGGGACTGACCTGTTGGAGAGCAGTGCAGGAGAAAGGGACTTGGGGGTCCTAGTGGACAGCAGTAACCATACTATCATGGAATCATTAGGAATCAGAAGGGACTTCAAAAGACCATCCAGTTCAATCCCTCTGCCACAGCAGGATTCCCTCGATCTAGGCAGGTTTGGAACATCTGCAGAGAAAGAGATTCTAAAATGCTCCTGGGCAGCCCCTTCCAGGGCTCTGGCACACTCGCCAGAAAGAAGTTGCTTCTCCTCTTGATGTGGAACCTCCTCTGTTCCAGCTGACACCCAGTGCCCCTTGTCCTAGCATTGGATGCTCCTGAGCAAAGCCTGGCTCCTTCCTCCTGACTCTTACCCTTTTGATCTTGATCAAAAATCATTGGGTCCCCCCTCAGGCTTGTTTTTTCCCAGCCCCAGAGCCCCAGCTCCCGAGCCCCAGCTCCCTTAGCTTTTTTTCAGCAAGGAGATGCTCCCCTCACTCCATCATCTCTGTGGCTCTGCGCTGGACTCTCTCAAACAGTTCTGTCTCCTGGAACTGAGCAGAGAAAAGCCATAAAAATCATTGTGATTTTGGTTTCTAAAGGGAAAAGGCATAAAATTCACCACGAATTTATTTTCTAAGGGGAAAAAGCCATCAAATTCACTGTGATTTTGGGTTCTAATGGGAAAAGACTTCTAAATTCACTGTGATTTTATCTTCTAATGGGAAAAAGCCATAAAATTCACCGTGATTTTGGTTTTTAATGGGGAAAGCCACCAAATCCACTCTGATTTTTGTTTTCTAAAATAAGAGAAAGCCACTGAGTCATTCTTAAGAGAAAAATGTGGCTGGGTTTCTACATTTCTGAGGAAAATGTTCACAAAGTGACAGGGGAATGACTTCAGGAGATTCCCATGAAATTATTAGCTACACGCTCCAGAGAGAACTACAAGGAAAGACATAAAATACAGAAGGACAAAGCTCTGACAGCAAATTCTCTATTCAAATTCAGTTTCTACATTCCCCTCTCTGTTCTCAACCACAGAAACCTCCCTTTTTCATGAAATCACCAGCCAGTAGAGAATTCTAACACACAGCCACACAGTGCTACTTTAACATTCCACGCTATTTCTACTGAAGACAGCACAAGGCACAGGCTTTGACTATTAAATAACCGACTCATTCCCATTGCTCAGGCATTTCTCAACGTCAGGTTTCGAATAGATCTCACCTGCCAGCCCGTCCCGATAGCTCAGCCAGAGCCCTGTTCATGCTACATTTCTATCTCTTTTGAAAGACTATTTGCTGCCAGCAGGGTCTTCAAAAGCTGATTATTCCAAAAAGCACTAATTATACAGTAGAGGCCACTGGCTGATAGCAGAGTTTTAGCCACAGCAGTCAAGCGCTGTGGGTTTCCTGCAGCTGGGGCATTACTCCCATCTATTTGGTGTCATTAGAGGGTCTGTATTTTAAACTATAAAACACAATGCTCTACCAGCAACCTATTTCCACACTTCAGCCAATGCTGGAAACTCTGTGACAGCTGATCATCCCAGTTGCACCCAAACAATGTCTCCTAAATATTTCAGATCTTGATTAAACCACCACCTTCTAGATCATCCAGGCTCACATCACATTGCATCTGAACACAGAGTATTATGAGGCCACACACAGTGTCTATAGATCAGCAAGAATTATTATGAGAAGCCTAGGAAAAAGATAGATAAAATTTTTATGCGGTTGTTTTTCATTCCAGACCTAATTTATGATGTCACCTGTGCGGATGGAGTTCAATCTTTCACAGATTCATAGATTCCTAGAATAGATCAGGTTGGAAGGGACCTCAAAGACCATCTAGTTCCAATCTCCCTGCCATGAGCCCTACTAGACCACAATGCTTAAGACCCCAGCCAATCTGTCCTTGAACACTTCCAGGGAGCTGGGGGTAGCCACAACCTCCCTGGGCAACCTGTTAAAGTGTCTCAGCACCACCCTTGTGGGGATCCATCTCCTTTAGGTTCTGGATGTTGATCTCAAGGAGAGTTGACATGGTTCATAGACATGGAACAGCATATTTCATCCCAGCAAGAGTGACCTGTGACCAAAATGGCAGATGAAGAGGAGGCTGAGGGGTGACTTCATTCATGTCTATAAATATGTGAGGGGTGGGTGTCAGGAGGATGGAACCAGGCTCTTCTCAAGGTCATCTGGTGATAGGACAAGGGGCAATGGGTGCCAGCTGGAACAGAGGAGGTTCCATATCANTGTTGGGGTTCTTTTAAATGAAAATCCTGTATTATGAAGATCAGCTCAGAGATTGAGAGCCTGTTTGTGCTTTCATGGGCTCTGCTGATACCTCTGAGTCACCCCATTGCGGTCCATGGAATCACTGTAGGGTTTTCATAGAATCATAGAATCATTAGGGATAGTAACGGTTTATTTTTGTAAACAAGACCAGACTTTCTGTATTAATCCTGTTGTTTGAATCAAAGTGATTACAGCCTGAATAGCCTCCATGAAGGAGACAACCACATGGCCTCACATCATGCAGTCCCCAAACCTCGCCGAAGCATTCTGTGCATGCCTGCGCTGCTGTCATAGGGCTTTAACAGTGATCAAACACCAGATGAAAAACAAGAGGGACTTTTTTACTTCTTGCTTTTTTCTTTCCAGTCAGTGTCCTCATTTTCTGCTGGGATGGGTGCCCTGTGCAGTTCAGCATCCCCCTCGGTTCCTATTGTTTCTGATCGGTTTGGATGGACTCTCTCTTTGGAGAAAACACCAATTGAGAATCAATAACCTAGCGCTAAAGCTCCTAACTGCTCAAAGGGACAGAACAAAAGACAACTGATGAAAACCAAAGGAAGGAGTAGGTCTAACTACATCTTCTAATAAAAATACAGGTAAAACCGCCGTGAACATTACAGCAGGAAGAGAAGCAAAAATGTCACAGCATAGAAATTCAAGGCAAAACCAAAGTCTCACAGAAAAAGGAAAACAATAAACAGAATCAAATCACCCACTCTGTACTTGTTAAGTAAGTGTGCTTCACGATTCACCTGCCACCACACTGCCAACAAGCTGGGGGAGAATTTATCCCTCTTCAGATTTTATCATCGTCGTCACTATTGATTTTTGTAAATGCAACCGGACTCGCTTGCTTTAAAGAGGTTTTGGAGACATCCGTGTGCATGGTGGACATGGCGATGGTCTCGTAGTCCTCCTCCCGTGAGCGGATGTGGCAGAAATGAAAGAAAAACTGCAGATCCCTTTGGAAGTTCTTATTGAGGAACCCGTAGAAGATTGGGTTCACACAGGTAGAGATCATGGCGGTGAGGTGGCACATGAGGAACAAGAGGTTGTGGCTGCACGTAGTGACAGGTAGAATCTCATGATTCCAGTCAAAGACAATATTGAAGATGGTTAGAGGCAGCCAGCACACCGCAAAGGCGACCACTATCGAGATCAGCATGATGTTGATCCTCTTGGTTTCAGAGGATCTGTACTTGCTGTCTCTCATCTTATCCATCATGTTGCTCCGTTTTTTTAAGCGGATGTAGATCTGCAGGAAATTCAACAGAGAGAAATGCTGGGTAATTTCATAGAATCATAGAATCCTTAGGGATCGAAAGGGACCTCAAAAGATCATCCAGTCTAATCCCCCTGCCACAGCAGGATCACCCAGACCAAGTCACATGGGAACACAGCCAGGCAGGTCTACAACATCTCCAGAGCAGACTCCACAACCTCCTAAGCAGCCTGTTCCAGTGCTCTGGTACCCTCCCTGGGAAGAAGCTCCTGCTGATATTGATAGGGAACCTCCTCTGTTCCAGCTGGCACCCATTACCCCTTGTACTAGCACCAGATGACCTTGAGAAGAACCTGGCTCCGTCCTCCTAAAACCCACCCCTCACATATTTATAGACATTAGTGAGGTCACCCTCAGTCTCCTCCAAACTCAAGGGACCCAGCTCCCTTAGCCTTTCCTCAGAAGGGAAGTGCTCTACTTCCTTCATCATCTTCGTTGCTCTGTGCTGGACACCCTCCAGCAGCTCTACTCCTTCTGGAACCGAGGGCCCAGAACTGGACACCATACTCCAGATGCGGTCTAACTAGTGCAGAGTAGAAGGGGAGAAGAACCTCTCTCGATCTGCTAACCACCCCCTTCTGATCCCCCCCAGGATGCTGTGGCTCTCTTGGCCACAAGAACACACTGCTGGCTTAGAGTCATCTTGCTGGCCACTAGGACCCCTGGATTCCTTTCTCCTCCACTGCTCTCCAACAGGTCAGTCCCCACCCTATCCTGGTCGCTGGGGTTGTTCTTGCCCAGATGCCGGACTCTACACTGACCCTTGTTGTACCTCATTCCATTTCACTCTGCCCAGCTCTCTAGCCTGTCCAGGTCTTACTGAAAATGAAGCCTGCTAGGATAAACAACCATGAGACAGAGAGAATGCAGCAGCACTGCAAGGGGATGCTCTCTTACCTTCAAGTAGCAAATAAATATAAAACAAAGAGGCCCAAAGTACTGGATCACCAAGAGTGTCGTCGTGTAGGAAAGCCTGGCAGTGTCTAAGGGAAATAGGTCCAAGCAGACGTACTTGTCCTTGTACTCATCAAACGTTATGTTTCTGAAGGGTTCATCTGTTAACACATGGTAGATCAGGAAAGGCAAAGAGGAAACCGTGGCTAAAATCCAGATGGCAGCTATCCCCACGTAGGCATGTCTGTTGTTTGGCCTCCAGCCGCGAGGATTGATGATCAACTGATGGCGCTCGATGGCGATGAGGACTAAGGAAAAGACTGAGACAGTGATTGAGGCACATTGAACGAATGGATTCAACTTGCACATGGCCTCCCCGAAAATCCAGTGGTCCATCAGAGTGTACACAAAGGTAAAGGGAAGACACATGATAGTCACCAGAAGATCAGAAAAGGACAGGTTGACAATGAGGATGTTGGTAACGTTGCGCATCTCCTTTTGCTTTAAAATAATGACAATCAAGGCCACGTTCCCTGAGATTCCCAGAATAATCACAGTCCCGTAAGCCAAAGCCAAGGTGAAGACCATGGCCAAAGGTACGTGGCAATCCTCATCCTCAAACTGCAAGATCTGTGAGGTCTTCGGTGAAAAATTGAAGTGCCCGGAAGTATTTCCAAGACGAGTGAACGCCGACGTGTTCATGCTGTTCCCAACTGGCCATGCACAGTGTTCCCAGCTTCTGACACTGGTTTCATTCACACTGCTCCCAGAAACCCAAGCATCCTCCTCAGCCCATCAGCGGCCCCTCAGCCGAGCTCTCTCTGCTGCATCGCATGACCCTCACTCTGCCTGGGAAGGAGGGAAGCAGCAAGGTTGGTCACTCCCGGGATGATCACCTACCATGCCCACCCCACTCAATCCAGCAATCCCACTGTCCCAGGAGGTGATCAGGCTGCAGCGAGGCAGAGTGGGGTGTGCACCTGGGGGAAGAGAGGGAGAAGGCAGTATGGAAATGTGGGTCTGCAAAGAGGGGGATGTGAACCACTCCCAGCAACTTCCCACAAGGAATTCAGACTGCTTAGCTTGGGGGGTGGAGGCAGCATCCCTGGAGGGGTTCAACAAGCGGGCAGACTGGGAGTTTCAGGAGATGGTTAGGGACTGTAGGGCGGATGGCTGGACCTGATGATCTTGAAGGTCTTTCCCAAACATGATGATTCGATGATTCCACCAACCATTACTTGCACTAAGGGCCACAGCCAGGCTGTCCTTAAACACCTCCAGACATGGGGACTCCCCTACTGTCCTGGACAGTCCAGTGCAGGCTCTGAGCACCCTTTCCATGAGAAAGGGCTTCCTAACATCCAACCTAACCTTCCCATGGCAGCTTCAGGCTCTGCCCTCTTCTCTGCCTGGGAGAAGAGTGTGATCCCCACCTGACTACAGCCTCCCTTGAGGGAGTTGGAAAAGAGGGAGAAGTTTCCCCCTGAGTCTCTCCTCTTCTCCAGGCTAAACACCCCCAGCTTCTTCAGTGCCTTCTCAGCAGCCTTTCCCTCCAGGCCCTTCCCCAGCCTCGTTGCTTCTCTGGACCTGCTCCAACCCCTCAGTCTGTTTCTGGAAGTGAGGGGCCCAGAACTGTCCCCAGCACTCAAGGGGAGGCCTTCCCAGTGTCCAGTCCTGGGGGAGAATGATGTCCCTACTCCACACTCGTGATGATCAAAGCCAGGATGCCCTTGGCCTTTGGTGCCACCTGAGCACCCTGCTGGCTCCTGTTCAGCTGGTTGTCACCCAGTGCTGCCAGGTGCCTCTTTGTCAGGCTGCTCTCCAGCCTCTCATCCCCCAGACTGTAGCTCTGCAGGGTTTTTCATAAGTTCTCCCTGCAAAGGGATGCTCCATCTCACCGTTGGGAGTGACATGACACCCAGCCACTGCATAAAGGCGGGGGCACCCTGCCTGACTCATGCAAGAGGCAGAAAATCTGCTCCAGGAATGGCTGCCTTCTTTTCTACCCCAATACATACACTCACTGTGCCCCCAGAAGCTCTGGCACTCGGTTGAGGGCAAAGTAGGACCTTGATCTCAGCTGGCAGGGCTGTGCAGCAGC
>VZRI01000382.1:0-18281 GCA_013397515.1 Upupa epops
CCCAGCTGAAGCCGCTTTCCACGAGCCTTTCGGTGCCGCTGTCTCCTCTCCACCGCTGCCCCTGCTGCTTCCACGGCATCCAGCTTCTCTCCGAGACCTCCTCCTGCCGCTTGCCTCTGCCTGCACCCGCACCGAGGAAGTCTCTCCACATCTGCCACTCCGGGAAAAACTGAATTGTAGCAGGTTTTTGGTCTGTCGGGATCCCTAGGACTTTTCTGTCGGGATCCCTAGGACTTTTCGTTTGACTGGTTGTTGGGGTGTACTGTTGGGTTTTTTCTTAGTGTTCTTAATAAAGAATTATTGTTCCTTTTCCCAAATCTTTTGCCTGAAGGCCTTTAAATTGAAAGAATTTGGTACCTGTCTTCCTAAACTGAGACAGGAACCCTGAAAGTAAAAGTTAAAGGGCAGCCATGGATATTTATGCTTATAAGACAATAATTAGCTAATTCTTTATTTTGCAAAAATAAAGAAAAAAATAAATAATATATTGTAATGACTAACCAGTCCCTGACAGACTCCTAGAGGAAAAAAAAAGTGTGGAGAGGCCAAGCCCCAGCTGTCCTGTTGGATAACTCATTTGTTAAAAAGACAAGTCACAATGAGAACAGGCCTTCAGGAAGTCCTGAGACAACACTACTCACACACTTTAAGTATAGGACTCGGGGAGGAGAAAAAACAGTATCATTTACAATACAATTTTCATGTGATTCCCCACACGCTTTTTTCCTTCATCAGAAATTTATGTTGATGCACTGAGTGGATGACATTCACTGAACAACCAGTTACAGACTCTCATAACACCTTTTTCCAGAGGCCAGTACAGCCAGGGTATTATTTCTGACATATCTTAACTTGGAACTCTAAAAGATTAAGTTAGTCTTGTGAGATGTCTTAAAGGAATACATGGTGGAAACAGCTTGCTTAGGACATGATCCTGTGTCCTGCCTGTTACCCATCTTATACATCCTGCAAACACTTAACTCATGCAGCATAACACAGTCAAGCTCCTTCACAGACTCAGCAAGTGTGCTATCTTTAAGCCATTTTCAGACTATCAGCTCTTAAAACAAAAGCTATCTTTTTTAAAAGGAAGCCACTGAAATCTACTGCAAAAAAAAAAAAAGTTAAAATACGCAGCAGCATGTTCAGTTTTTGTCTCTTTGAAGAAGTTGGTATCTTAAATTCTATTTCAAGTGCAGACATATGCAGTTACAGTAAATGAAAAAAAAAAATACTAAGCACATTCAACCTTCAGCAAAGATTCTAAAACCTAAAAGCTTTCAGGATCATTCCTTAGAAGTCTAGGCAGTAGCAAAAGCATTTACGGGCAAACAGTCAAAAATGTAGGATTACTAAGAGTGGTGGGAAAATCACTGTGGGACTCAATTCATTTCTTGGGAGTTAGGGAAGAAGCAAACATGCTCTGTTTCTATATGGTTTCATTGCCACATATTTTCTCAGGGTCTTTTTTCATTTCCCGTTATTATCAGGTCAAAATACAGATTTCTAGAAGTTACACAGTGGAAAATTAGTATTACCATTTATGCTAATGATGCTGAATCTAACTGCTGAAGGCAAAACTTTGATCTGGAGCTGCATAAAGAGATTCCCCTCTTCCCCACAACTTCCACATGAGTGCAAATAAACACGTATTAAAGACATTTCCAGCAACATGGAATCTCAATAGGGTTTGGTTCCAATCAGTGCAAATATATGCAAGGAACTTCACGCTTTAATGTAAATACAACAAAACACTGACAATCGCAACTGACTAAGTCAGCTTTTTTCCTTAACAAGACTTTGTTATGTAAAAGGGAAAAGACTTCTTTCTCTGCAAATTAGTTTTATATATTACACAATACATCATTGAGACTGACAGTAGTTCACATTTGGATATTGTTGACCTACGTGATACGTCAAGTTTCAAGAGACTCCTAGAGAAAGCTGAAAATACTTCTACATAGTCAATGCAACCCAAGGAATCAATTTGACCTGTGGATAAATACATATGCTATTAGCTCATGCTCTAAAATGACATGCATTAAATTTCCTGGGATTGTTGTTCAAAACCTAAGTATCCCTGGCTGGCAGACAATATTAATAATTCAAGTAGACCATTGAAAGATTTTGATTACATTCTACATACTTAGATACAAGAGTTTACCTTTTAGGAAAAAAACATCAAAATATCTCAGATTTATATATCATATAGGCAGTGACCATTTTAAAGGTACAAAGTTGCATATTTGGTAGAAATAACATGAGACTGTAGGTCTACCCTAGATTTTTAAATTCTCTAGTCTCTGTGTTTAATGAATTAAAACTCAAATTTCCCTTTAAAACATTCATTTAAACATTTGCAGTTTCCAAAACATAAATATTTCTTTTACAGAAGAGCACATAAACATAAAAATCAGCCATCTTGAGATCTAGGACTACAATGGAACATAAAATTTCATTACACAACAGAAAAGGTAAAACAGCATATCTTATTAGCTCCATGAAGAGCTTTTTGGACTCTTTTTTGCTTCTCTATATTAGCAACAAGACAATGTTTATGATACTGAAAAAAGAGCTGTGCATAAGAAAAAAAAAAGGAGAGGTAAGCAAGGGAAGCATCAAAACATCTCAGGAAATAGAAAATGTGAACACCTGAACACCTGCTATATTACTGGATACTGAAAGGGAAAACACCTATGAACATTAACTCTTTGGCAGGAAGCTTGTGTTAGAACAAATAAAGATGCCTCAATTTCATTATCTACGGTGTTACCTAGGTAAAGTTACAGCATTACAAGGTACATATGCCCACCAAAAATAGAGAAACCAAAACCAAAACATCACCACAAATGACAACAAAAAGATACCCACCCAACAATAAGAAGACAAAAAGAATGAATAACAACAAACCAATTTATGCAGTTTACTGAGAGTAATTTCTGAAGAAGTCATTCAACAAAAGGACTCAACTAAGTAGTGATGAGGTAAGAAGGAATGTCCAGGCACATAAAAAAATAGGCAACCAAAAATTAGGGCAGGGGCAAGCCATTTGTTCAAGCCTGAGGAAGTTGACTGCAAATTCATGAAGTCTGCGTTCATAAGCAAAATCAGAAGTGATCTACAGTGAGATCAAGTGGTAAGATGACCAAGTTTGTCCAGTTTAATGATATGCCATGCAGCAAAATCAAGCTGTCAAAGATGAAGTGTCAGAAGGATCATATGGAACTGAGTGACTATAGAATAAGAAAGCCAAATTCAACACAGATAAGCATAGAGTGAGGTACACAGCAGAAAGCAACCCTAAACTTAATAGATAATGATGGGTACCGACCTATCAATTATTATTAGAGCTCTGAATTTATGACAGGTAGTTCCATAAAAGCATCAGTCCAACATATTCAGTACTTAAAAGCATAATAAAATTAAGAAAGCAACACAGAATTAAACAGAAAGCCTGTACCATGAAATCATAGTGCAATTCATCTCAGAAGGGACTGACAGACTTGTCGTACCTCCTGCTCGAAGATCAGGCCCAGGCTTGTCAGGGTTTTTTTCAGGCACATCTTAAAATATTTCAAGATTCAACAGAGCCTGTACAGGCTCTCTGGACAACTTCTCTTATCTCTCCAATTATTCTCATTGCCTCTCATCCCCACAATACTCACTGCTTGGGAAAGCCCAGCTCTGTCTTCTCAATGGTCAGCTAATGGAGACCATCCCATAGACTCCCAGGCTGAATTTTAGGACTGTCTGCATCTAATCAGAAGCCTCTTTGATTCTCTATGACCTTTCAAAGATGAAGGAGAGTGGACTTTCTCCCATTCTCTCAGCACCTCAGGATGCAGTTCATTGGGTCCTGTGGATTTCTATGCATAAAGTTGACTAATCTCTGATTCAGTCTGTAGGTACTGCTCAGAGGTTCTCTTCTCAAACTAAGAACAGTGGACTGGGAGACCACCTCAGTGAGGACAGAAGCAAAACAAGACACTGAGTACCTCAGCCTTATTTACACCTGTCACCTCTAAATCATCTGCTCTTTTTAGCAACCAAACCGTTTTCTCCTTGGTCAGCTTTTTATGATCAGTGTCTGCCACTAGTCACTACAGTGTGACGAAGGCATCAAAACCTCTTGTTATTACCCTAGTCATCCCCTGAGGCATTAGCTCAAGGTTTGATTTGTTTTCCTAATACCACACCTTCATGCCTAGACATTTCCAAACTCTTCCTCAGTAGGCCATTTCATGTTGCAGATTCTGCTACTCCACTGTTTACTCCATTGGAACTTGGCCATGAGTGCACTGAGCAGCATGGTCACTGCAGTCACATGTATCCACATGACTACATCTCCAACCAGTTCTTCCACTGTAGAGAAGAGCAGATCCAGGAGGGCACTATCTCCAGCTGGCCCATCAATATTTGTACAACGATAGCTCTGCAGAAATTTGTTCTGCTTGTGTCCTGCTCTGCTGGACTTCCAGCAAGTATTGAGATATTTATTGACATGGAAATATACATCAAGATGTCCACTTTCCCATGGAAACCACAGACTGCAATCCAGAGTCTACATCCTCATCCTGAGGAGAATGGTCCATAGTAGACTAAATAGGTTGGTACCTTTACCAGCCTCTCCTCTGATCCTAATCCACAAACCTTTCATCTTGTCCAACACAAATACCACCAGCAGCAGGAAGCACAACTATGAAATTTCTAACCAAAGCACCCTATGGGTGCAAGAGGTCAGCAAGATTTAAGTGAACATTACATGATCTGTTCGTTTTCCTCTGGGGGACCGTAGCTTGACCACTCACCGAGGTGCACACCAATATGATGAACAGCAAATGGTGTTTATCACATGGTGTACACTTACATACCCCATGCCTTTCGTGTATGCCCTTTTTTTACTGGCTTAGCAGAAGAGAGGACCTATCACGTCACATCCTGCAAGCCCACATGCACATAATACAACAGAGATCCACTGGGGCTTACCAAAATAACAAACCACAAAAGGTTTAAGAAAGTCTCTCAAGATTGAAGCAGTTGGAAGTTTAGGAGTGCTTTAACAGTAGCATTATGCTGCATACTATTTGTACCCCTCTGTACATATGCATTTGCAGAAATTTCTAGTCACAACACTGATCTACATGGATTCAGTATAAAGTACAAAAGCCATGAGAATATGAAAGTAACAATATTAGTTTCTATGAAGTGCTCCAACCTGACAGTAATCTGTTAAAAATGTGTATTAAATATTTTATTTGCTTCTCAAAATGTCAGACTATGGAAAGTTACAACATGCTGAACTTGCTTGTTGTAGTCTAGAAGTATATTTCCTACTATGATATTCCAGTTTCATCCATTTTATGTGGGTTTGGATGCTTTAGAACATATCTAGTCATTATTTACAGATACAGATTTAGCAAACACTTCAAAAAAAAAAATCTCAACAAAAGATGGAGTCATAAAATTCATGTACAATGAGTTTTTTATATTAGAACATTAGATTTCACTAGACAAGCTGCAATATCTGTACTCATTTCCCTATAGACCCTACCTTATTTTTATAAAAAAGCTTTAATTAGGCTACATATCCATAAGGCCAGGCTAAGAGCACACATATTTTATTAGATAAAACATCTAGTAATGCTCAAAGATATCTGATGTGGTGGCCTAAACTTTCAGGAAAAAAGGTGTCTTAAAGGTATTCACTTAAAATCAGGTAACTCACCTCAGAATAAATACAAAGAACAGTATAAATAGCTCACTGAAGAGGGCACTTACCTGAATGACAGCACTAAACCAGCATGTGTTGCCAACATTCTTTAATCCTACTGGACAGCTGTCTTGCCGTTTTCGATCATAAGGGTTTGGAGAGTCACTCCATACCTCTGGATGTGTCCTCTTTAAACTTGCTTTATTTTCTGCAATACTGGCTTCTAGAACTCTTTGGGAATAGAAGGGAGGAAAAGAAAATGTGAGAAAAGGCAAAACAACCCCTATCGAAACAGTAAACTACATTCATTTACTAATAAACACATCTTAATGACATTGTTCTCTGAATAATTGTTGCTGAACTTGCTTCTAAATTTAAATGCAGTAACAAATTTTCAAAAGTGATAGGATATTTTACTTCTACATGTGTTGCAGCAGACTTCATTACTTCTTGGACAATTGAATCAGTGAGTGCACCTCTTTAAAAGCTTTTGATATAAGAGCCATATTCTTAAGCCATCAATTATTTAAAAACCAGATTCAAATTGGACTGACAGCAAGAAATTTTAGGCAGCATTATTAATGTAGTACTTTCAGCTACAACTGCTTTTATTGATATGCAAAGCAGTAAGTCACAAATATTTATTTCACTGACAGGAGACCAAAGCTAGCTGGGCAACTTTCAAAAATGGAAGCTTTTTTATTTTCAGTTTTTACAGCTTCTGCAACAGTATTAATTACTTTGCATTGCAAGTAATTCCTCTATGAAATACAACTCCTCATAATTTTTCAAATGCCACCCAATAAGTTAATTGCATGCTTCAATGACCACACTCTGTGCGGTAAACTGTTGCTAGGTGATTTATGCTGAACGTCTGTATTTCACATGGCAGTAAGAACTGATGTTTTACGCTCTCAAACCCAAGCTCTGTTCAGCGCAGTATTTCTGTATCAGCACAGAACTTTAAACTGGTGACAGAGAACACCTTAAATGTAATTTCTGGTAGCCACGTATTCTAAACAGAAAGGTGGGGATGGTTACATTCAAGTCCTGTAACGATGGTTCTAACCTTTATGCAAAGCTGAGTGGCATGTGCACTACAGACACAGTCACTATCCCCAACTATCTAGTTCAATTGTCACACAAGGCTGAGCGGCAATTAACCTACTACACTCATTAAGCACAGGATTTCAAGAGCTGCATGACAAGCATCTAAGGACTCTGAGCAGCATGAAGGGTTGCCCTCTTTGGGTCTAGATTCACCACAGAAAGGCTGCTTTAGGCTGCTCTATAAACAGAGTTCATAANAATATAATCCCTCAGTTTCCTAACTGCAAATTTTATGTTTCAAGCTAAACTCTTATGTATGAAAAGATATCTTTCAGGATTTAAAAGAACTAAAAAGCATTATATGAATTTTACTGTAGATAACTGCTTTAGGGAACAAAGTAGCTATTGCTACATATTTTGAAAAAATAAGCACAAATAAACAGGAGCATCTTTTGAATCAGTACACTTAAAGAAGAACCTGACACTTGCAGTCTCCTATAGTTTAATCAATTTCTGATAGGGTTTTTGACAAAAAATCTGGTAAACAGCACTGAATGGACAGGCATATACTCCTCAAAGACTTTCTGCTCTGACATCTCCACAAACAATGCATACAGTTGGAAGCTGACTCTTCAATCACTGTAAGAGTATTTTACAATAATGTTACGTTCTAAGCAAAACCCAAAACATAAGGAAGCCAAATGTATTTCCCTTCTCACTGACACAATCCTTCAAAAGTTACATCCAGTGTATCTACTTTAAGAATAAAAGTTATTCAACAGGGACATAAAAAAATACTCAAAATACATGTCAAACATACTTCAAATAATTTCTCATTCACATAGAATTATTTATTCTTGTTTAAGCTAAAATAACAGGGAATTTTACAACTCATGGGAAGACTCTTATAACTGGAATTAAGAATTCTGTTCTTAAGAGCACTACAACACCTACTCCACTTCCGCTTCAGGGAAACAAGCAAAATTTTTCCCCCTCCAAGCTCAAGAACATTTCAAAATATTTCACAATTCAAGTTCAGAAAAATACATACTCTTAAACTGAAAAGGCTCCCTGACCCCAAAGGTATTACCATTTACCTACCTAATTCCCTAGTGCCATGTCTCACTTGTATTTGTTTCTGCATTTCTTTTGCAGGTGAAGGATTTCCTCCACCTTAAATCTGTGTATGTGGCATAAGCTATTTGATTCTCAAGCCTTCATGATACTTTTCCTTAATTTTCTAGTAATAACATCTGTCATCAGAAAATACGCATACAACTGCAGACCCTATGTGCCAAATTAATTTTCCATCCACAATGGTAGGTGTGATACAAACTGAAATACAAGAGAGCACAGTAATCAGGAACCTAACAATCAGCTCAAAAGCCACATAAATATACTAATTTATCAGCATAGTCTGTATACACCTACTATAATATTCAGTATACTAACTGATACAGTCCTGACATAGGAGTCTACCTCAACAAAGACTTTTACTCACACATTGCCCTCAGTAAAGCCCTTCAAAAAACTCAGTACAAGGATTTACAAATTCTGATTACACAGCCTAAACACCCCCTTTGCAACCCTCAGAGATCACAGCAACAGTTGCTAGCAGCAAAGCCACAAGCTACATGCCAGGTGAGGCACTTCTCTCCAGCCTCATGGGACCAAAGGCTCCCCTGCCCCCAAGTGCTGGAATCTTGTTTGGAAGGAAACTGTGAAGGGAAGGAAACTGTGAAGGGAAGGAAACTGTGAAGGGAAGCTTAGCTAATGCCAGGCTTGGCATTAGACTTGCAAGCAATATTTTATTTCCCTCTCTAACAAGCTGGGCACAGCTAAGCAATTCTGCAGATCTGCCTGCATGGGTCTGGCCAAACAATGCAACAAGCCTCTGGCAAAGTGAGCCCGCAACACAAAAGTTCAGCTAAACCATTTTGAGGAAGGCACTAAACATGCTCCCAAAGCCCACTCTGGCAAAGAATTCAGCTAAAAGAACAAGGAAAGGTCTTTATTATGTCTTACAGCTGGACATCCAGGAATATCCCCAACCCTTTGTCCTTTGTCCCCCTTTGAGGGGAAAAAACCCTCAAAAAAACCCACACAACAAAAATATATCCTCCACAACAGAAAATATTTAAAGCTGCACACACCCCTACATTATTAAAAAAACCTCAAAAAACAAAAGTCAATGGCTGACTTGTTTACAACCACAGTGTTCTACTTCTTGTTTTGAGAAGCCTTGCACAGGTATTGAGCTTTCTATTGGAACACCAACATTCTTCTGTGGGGTGTTAACGACAAAGTGACTTTCAGGTTTTTTTTAAAAAAACAGAACATCTCAACTCCTGTCCTTAAGGAAACTAAGGAGTTTAAATAAGAGTAGTGTACTTCATGAATTGGTACAATTTGGACATAATTTGCCATGAACTCATGGCCTCCCTTGGTATGCAACTACATGAGTTGATCTAATACTCCATAATTGTGCCCAACACCCAAGATTCTACTCTTCTCTGGCTCCATTCACAAGCTAAGTCCCATTCTCCTTCTTGCACCATGATTAAGCTCTGGATTTTTTAGTGAATATTTTTGTATGGCTTTGGGAAACGAAATCATGTAACAGATACTCCAAAGATTATTACAGCAAGCACAGAAAATGTGTTACAGTGTGCAGGTCATCTCCACCTTTGGTACTAGCAAGCTCTTAATGTGGCGCATGTTATTGTGTATGATTTTGCCATCAAATATGCAACTCTGTTTCATCAAAAGACCAACATTTTTTCTGTAGATAACTGAACAGATTGTCTATGTGACTCTGCACATACAAAAAAAAAAGGCATGTTATTTTCTGCGAGCAGAAAAATACACACAGTAATTTAAGTAGAATGTATTTATGTAGTTATGGGCTATGCAGGTAACACCGCAAAAGGACCTGTTAGTCTGAGAAGGGAAAAACGAAGTCTACAGAAAGCAGCTTAAAGCTTCCAAGCTCCAAAGAAGTGAGCACTGCAGAAGCAGTTCAAGCTTAGGGGAGGAGAAAAAAAAAAAATGGAGAAAACAGTTCCATATTCAAAAATTGGTCCACCTTTGCACAGGCCTATATCACAACGCTGTAATTATAATTCTGTTCCTTCAGAAAGTAACATGCAAGAACTGAACTGAATCAGAACGGGACAGGATTTCCACCACAATCTCATATACATGCAGGTCATAAAAACCAAAACAACCCTTCAATTCTTCTTTCTGTTATTAATGAGAACATAAATCCGTATAATTCCACCTTTCTCTCCTAAAATACACTATTTTAAATTCATATAATGAGCTGGCTTTTATCATGAATGGGAACACAGAGGGAGCAGCATGTTTATTCTCATCATTAGCACATCAATTTAAAAAGAAAAAATTACTGTGGATTAAGTAGCACACTCCCATATTCTCAGAGTTAGGCCTTTTTAACAAACCATTTACAGCAAACCAAGAGGAATTGTCATGGTTAATCTCCCCCATGTAAAAAAAAAATATGTATATATATAATCGGTCTTTACTGAACTTCTTAATAAGTTAAGCAAATAATTACTCTTTTCTCCTAGAACAAGGCCAGTCACAGACTAAAAGACGCCAACATTCCTCCCACACAACCTATACTGAGGTATAGTTGTCACAAATATTATGTGATTTTATGTGTATTTACATATTAACACATGCTTTATAAAAACTTACTGTAAAATGTAACCAAACATTTAAGAGTCTTACAAAATTGAGAAAGTAAAGACCTTAAAAATTTAAACCAAGATGCTAACTTCACTCAAAGCTTAATTCTATTTGTTAAATAGGTTAATAGAATATTTTAGGAGCTAAAATACAGCAGCTGCTCTTAGTATACTCAAATCATAGCATATTCCCTTTCTCAACCTCAGCCTTTGCACAGAGGTAAGAAAATATAAATACTATAAAGTGTACACTACACAGAGGTAAGAAAATATAAATACTATAAAGTGTACACTGCAGAAAGTAGGACCACAAATTTATTAGCTGCTTCATTATATTTTCATTGCTTCTTACCTAATACATAAGATAAACCTTTTTGGTTTAGGACCTATTTAAGTATCACCATACATCCTTTGTCTCCATCCACTTCCTCAATATTTAAGCAAATAGATTATCGAGAAACATACTATTAAATCCTAGTCCACACGTAATAGACTATTTTTCAATGCAAAGCATTACATACATTAAAGCAACATCCTGAAGCCAGGCATATCAGTAGCACAAGTGAAAGTAACAAGTTATTCTCTGTTAAATTAAACAAAAGCAATACAGGCCAATCTCCAACTCTTTAATTTAATTTCTGCTTTATATAAGTTATTCGTTTACCTGCTAATGGCTTGTTCCTCATCTGTTATTCCAGTCTCCCTGAATGCCCTGTTTGATTCCTCCAAACTCAAGGCAATTGCCCTCTGAAGATCATCTTTATCATCTCCAGTGAGATCAATCACATCTGAAAAGCAAAACTATCTTTCTCAAAATTAAAAGTGAAACAGAATGAAAGGCAAATCTTACTGTAGAGCAGAGAGAGCCCACGTGGATTGCTTAGCAACATTCCTGTTCATCCCTCCTATGCCCTGCACTCCTCCACCACTAACCCTGCTAGCATCTCCTTTCCACTTCCCAGCTGGATAAAAACCTCAGCAGCTTGCTCTTGCAAAGACACAACAGGAAACAGTTTTCCTTGCTCCTAATGTTTGTAAATTTCACAAAGCTATGGGACAAATTTAGGAATCCATAGTTTCTGAAAGCTCTTTTAAAAGTAATGCACTTTAATGTATTCCCTCAGCTATCGGTGTTGTCAGTTGCTCACAGAGAACACCACATCATGAAGACAACCTTCTCCTCAGAAGCCTGCCATAACTGAGCAGTTATTTTTTCCTCCTCATGGAGGACAACATATGGCGTTTTCCCAATACAGCCTCTAATTCTACAAGTATTTCTGTACATTGGTGAGCCAAACACTTTCATAAGGTGTATGTCATTACATGTGGTAGATTTCCATAATTAATGCAATTATTTTTCTCTCCTGTATGTGCACTCCTTTTCTGAACACATTACAATCCCATTTCTGTCTATTAGCTGTATTCCATCTTAACAGGAGAACTCACAAATACTGAAGCTAACTTAAGGATTCGTATTTCCACACAAAGGGAATGCTGGATGGGCTACTGGCTGGTTAATGATGAAAACAATCTACCTTTTCCTCCATCTCTCATTATCTACATAATCTGATACTAACAGCTCTGTAGAATTCCTTGTTCCCCAAGCAGCAACACCTGAGTAAGGTAGGATTTGACTACCCACATCACACCACAACACAAATTGTCCCCCAGTACAGCACAACCACACTTTCAGAACAGCCAGGGCCAACAGGAATATCCATCAACTGCACAAAATCTTCAGGCCACCGGTCATCATGATTTCAGGGGCCAAGTGTCTCATTTTGTAAGTCAGACAGACAGAAAGAGAAGGGGAAAATACAAAAGAGACTTATGTGCAATATTAGAAACATTCATGAAGCATTGGATAGTTTCTTTTTCCATCCTCCAATGCCAATTTTTACCCAAAGAGGTATGAAGGGAGTGACTTTAATGCTTTTAGCCCGCAGAAGACAAAGAGGGGGATCCTTCAATGCTTATAAATATCTAAAGAGTGGGTGTAAAGAGGAGGGGGCAGTCTTTGTTCTGTGGTGCCCAGTGACAGGACAAGGGACAATGGACACAAACGGCAACAAAGTTCCATCTGAACATGAGGAAACTTCTTTACTTTGAGGATGTCAGAGCGCTCAAAACAGGCTGCCCACGGAGCTTGTGGAGTCATCTTTCTTGAAGACACTGGGATCCTGCCTGGACATGTTCCCGTGCAACCTGCTTTAGGTGAATCTGCCCTAGCAAGAGAGGCTGGCCTGTATCTCCAGAGGATCCTTCCAATCCCTTCCATTCTGCGAAATGGCTCAATCTCCAGTCTGGCTTTGCACATTAGAAACTAAAAGACTACAGGTGAAAGAGATTTGAAACTGAGGATTGCTCACAAAGACAGTTCAGTTACTCAGAGAGCCTCCAAATCTAGCTTCTGATTTTTCTCCTGAATGAACTCTCTATAGCAAGAGAGTTTCCCTGCTATCCCTCTGCTAACTTGTCCAAGATCAAAATAAAGCACTGATCTTAGGATACAAGCATTCTGCGTACAAACAGCAAATGGGATTACTTGTCCTCACAGAAATCTGAGGCTGACAAAAAATTGCAGAAGAAATCTTAAAGATTGTCGTCTTCAAAAACTAGTTTTCAACCTAGCCCTGTTTACCCCAAATAAAATGACCGTATTTCTATGTAGTGAGCCTTTAAAGAAACACACAGACCTGGAAAGCACTCTGAGTAATCTGTTGTGATTTGGAACCATGGAAAAACATTATGACGACAGAAGCAGCACCTCATAATTTTATTCTTATATCATCTATCTATCAGACCAAACCTTCTCCCACATCAAAAGGATATTTTAACTCAGATGCCTGAAATCCTCCAGAAGTATAAAAGCCATTACAAGAACGCTAAGCAGCAGTCTCACCCAGAGGAATTTTGATGTATGAACTGCCATGTTAACAAAAATGTTATTTCAGGCTAAAATTATGCCTCAACATTGGTCACACGCAAGCATTACGCAGCTTGAAATGGTTGCCACGTACCTGTGACCACATACACTACCCATTACACTCTAAAATATGGTGGGTTTGTTGTTTTTTTTTTTTCTACTTGTTTTAAATTAGTCACACAGAATCACCTTAACTGCACTGAAGACAAGCTAGTTTTCTGAAAATACTATCAGTGGTCACAATTGAAGATGAGTAAACCTCAGTGCAGCAGCCACATGTGCTGATGCAGAAGAACTGCACTAATCGTTCTTTAGCCAGCCTCTTATCAGGTGAATGAAATGAAATATTTACACATCAATAAAGCAAAAAGTTAGAATAAAGAGGAAGCTCCTTTCTGTGGGGAGTATTTTCCAGAAATTAAATCAGAATCTATCTAAAAATGCTGTGGTTCACAGAAGCTGCCACTGTTATACAAAAAAATAAATAACTACATCTATCAAACTCTACGCCAACTCAGACCTTCATAAAATAATTCAACTTCTCTGCACCACTCTAGCTTCTTTAGATTGATTAATCTGTACTGCTATTCATTCACAAGTAATCATTGGTCATACAAATGGTAATAAATATCACTTTAATACTAAACCACCAAATCATGACTTCCTCTTGCTTTCAGAAGCAAATCAACACATCTGGCACACCAAGGGCTTTAAAGCAGACAATACAGGATACACCTCAGAAATATTGCTTTTGCATACATATTTTCCTGAGCTGCATAAAAAACAAAAGGCAGTGAAGATCTACTGCCAGAATCACAGCATGTGAGTACTGCAACCATTTATGTTATGGAGGGTTTACATAGCATAACTTGTGCCAAAAAAATACTTTTCTAAATATCAGCTGATCCATGATAGCCTGTTCCGTACAAGCTTTTAGTCTGTAAATGTAAAATAAAAATGTTTTGGACATTCAAGCTGATGCATTTTAGCTCATATTTACTGTACTCAGAGCAGATCCAAGGTCTTTCCAACATCTCAGCTGACACCATAATTCATTAAGCTGCAATAGCTCACGTACAACTTGAATCACAAATCATAGGATTATAAAAAGACCTCAACAGAAGTCGAAACAGAAGAACAGTCTAAGACTAAATTAATTTTTAAAACATCCAAATAATCAGCATATCTGCACAATTTGCTTTCCAGTCAGATGATTTACAGAATGTACAGGTGTAAACATACCACGATAATCATGCAAGATCTTCTAAGCTTTGTTTTAAATCACCTTCATGTTTTGTACAATCTTATGTGGGGATTTTATTTTTTAATAAAAAATACCCAATTTTTAAGTACTTATTCTACAAGCAGGGTCATTTTGCTTTCTCTCAATCATTAACAAATTTAACATTAACCTAGTTTTTAAATACTTCGATTTTACAGTGTTTCAAAACGTATGACTGGCTTTGGTACTTATGACTAAAGTTAGTAGTGGAATCCATTCATGAACCAATCCAGTGAAGCTTCCAGTCTGACCAATGGATTTCTGTGTTTGTGGTTCTGTGTTCGAGGAAAAAAAACCCCTCTTACACAAACTGTTTCTCAGATGCATGAGTTTCCTGTCATAAGTGGGAGGATAAATTTCACAAAGGTATTGAGAATAACACCACTTCTCCAAATGTATAGTTACCTCACTTTTCATTTTCACATGTCCATATTGTAATACTCCTCTCATTTAAGCCACACAATGCTTTAGTTCTTCCTGGCTCATCCACACAGAGCCTTAGAAAACGCTAACTTATTAACTAAGCAAAAAAAAATTTGCCTCTGAAAGGTTTATGACTGAAGAAATTGCTCATCAAAAAGAGTCTAACTTAGTGCATTCATGATGCTTATAAACTAAAATTAACACACAGAATTAGTCAAGTGTTTTATACTAAGAAACGTGCTTTTCATTTACAATGTCATATCATAAAGTCTGCTTCTGGTAAAAAAGAGATCTAGAAAGTAGACAGTTTCACATTGTTTGTAATTCTGCAAAGCAATTCAAGTTGTTTATTGAAATCTGTGACAAATATACTTGTGTACCCAGAAATACATTGTGTGCATTAACTATGTATCTCCATGTATCTTCTTTCTTTTCTAAAAAGAAATCTGTTCACTTTGGAAGGTTCTATCATCATTTAAATAAATGGTTCTTACTTGGTCACTGCCTACATTATTAAAAATAATTACTGTGTTAATAACCTGTTATTTAAACCAAGAGGCAGAGAGTAGGGACTTCAGCCTTAAGTAGGCTGGGAATCTCAGCATGAAGGACAGATCTGAAATAGCAGTTGAATCAGGGATAGGCAGAATAAGCAACTACAGCGATGAAACCACTGGCACAGGGAGAGGAAAAAGAAGGGGCAGGCCCAGTGGGTTCAATGGAACAGGTACCACATACGGAAATCTAGTATTTAAAATCCAGCAAATTTCAAACACAACAACAATATTAAATGAAAAAAATAAATTAGAAGTTGAGACTACATCAGTTTTATTTCAAACACAGCTCCATAAAATCCTGTATTATCAAACTCTTCTGTGATGTTAAGCTTTATGATGGTCCTGAGCTCCTGTCTGAAGGACTTAAAGGAATTTAACTGGCTACATATGCCTGTATCGTTTGAAACTGAATTAAGAAAGAATACAGAGAATCCCAGCCACTACCTTAGCCAACCCAAACAGCTCCAACAAATGTTAGATGTTGCTGTCTTACAGACACTTACTTATCTCAGCTGCATTTATACTGTCCTAGGACAATAAAACCTTTAACTGGCATTCTTGACATTCTTACAGTAACAGCGCTGGGAAGGACAGAGGTCCTGGAGTCATAGAACAAAAGAACAAATGTTCTGTAAAATGAAAGGAGGACATCAAGTTACAAGAGTTGAAGCAGGGATCCTGCCATACCAACTGGAAACACTGCCAGGAACTTAGATGGAGATGACACAATCTCTGAAACAGAAGGAAATGTCATGAAGACACACAGCAAGGTCTTACCAAGTTGAGTGACTAATGCCAAAATCTACTCACAGAAACAATAAAATGCACAGCTATTGAATGAGAAATTACTAGGACTTGTGCCAAGAAGGATCTATGAGCTACATCTGATTCATATTTAACATGCAATATACATCACCACAGCACTGAGGAAGATAGGAAGTGTTACACTGAGGTACAGTGCCCATGAACCACACAGATGATTAGAGATTCGCACCCATTTTTCTTAAAAACTCAGCTAAAGTCTTGATTATGAATGACACAGTTCAGGAAAAAGGCAGAACTACTAGGGAAGGCCTGGAAAAGAGACAGTCAAAAAATGCAATAGGTAATGTACCCAAAGACATGGAAAAAATTTAGGCTGTTACCATCTTAGATAAGTCTAATAGGACATTATGATACACCACCTTCCAGCATGCAGCACTCTACCTGAGATAAAAGGAATGTTGTGCACTGTAATCTCTACAGTGCAAAAAGCACAAAGAATAAAGGACTTAGCCTAAAGCATGAGGGATTAATGAAAGACATTACAAATCAGAAAATCAAAGACACTGAAGCAGCTAAACAAATTACTCAATGAACTTTTCAGAGTCTCTAGATGTTTTTTTTTTTATTAAATGTAATACACATATTCACAATGAGGGTGATGAGACACTGGAATAACAGGTTGCCCAGGGAGGCTGTGGCTGCAACCTCCCTGGAAGTGTTCAAGGCTAGACTGGATGGGGCCTTGAACAACCTGGTCTAGTGAGGGGTGTCCCTGCCCATGGCAGGAGGGTTGGAACTAGATGATGTTTAAGGTCCCTTCCAACCTGAACCATTCTATGAATATCAATTCAGGAGGTTATTAAGTGAGTTAAGACTATCTCATTGGAAAGGACTGACTGAATTACTTTTGAAACCTATGCAAAAGCTCAAACTCTGGGAATAGGACAATATAAAAAGCCAGGGTCCCAAAAGAAATTAAGACTAAAACCCTCAAGCTGGTGTGTGTGGCATTTTATATTTTTTGGTTTTTGTAAAAGAGCTTTAAATCTTTTGTTGCCACTATGGAACATGCAATTGCAAAGACTTCTAATTCAGTTTTTGTGAAAAATAATTTTGATTTTTCAAAAGGGAGGGAGAGGATTCATTTTGACCTCTATTTCACTCAATGATTAATATGACTTTTAAAGTACTTCTATTGATTCTGAAGCTTCCTTTAACACCCTGTGTTCTGCAAGTTTTTCAAATAATAAAGAAATGGATAAAATGCTTAGCAATGCAACAGTTCTCTTCTGCAACGGTAGTGCAAAATAGACAAAGTGAAAAGCATTCTGCTCAGTAACAGTTTGCAGGAAGGGAAAAGCTGATCGGAGAGTAGCACCACCTTAGCAAAGGAACCAGATGAATCACGCAACATATGTGATTCATACGCAAGTGCTTGCACATGCCATTTTGAACATGCAAAAGGCAAGCACTGTGAATGAGGTGAACATGACTGTGCAAGTCAGCCGTTGCTTTTAAAGATGGAGTAAATTTTATGCAAATTCATTAATATTTTTGCAGAAGCTGAAATGTTGCATCTGTTAACAGAGAAGTGAGGTCTCCTTAAACCTCCTAACTCTCAAACAGCTGAATGACCATCACTTTCAAAAAAGGCAGTGCACAGTCTAGGCTAAAGGCAGATTATTAAGGCATATATATTTTTTATTTTACCCCTTAACTACGTAGCCAGATCAAAGAAATGCAGTCAAGATCACAAAATACATTACAGACACCTTACACAAAGTACACATTCAAAAGAGTTTGCAAGTGGACAGAGGTTTTGTGTGGCATGAAAGGTAGCTCTGATATGTACCTGTAA
>VZRI01000382.1:18297-69439 GCA_013397515.1 Upupa epops
AGAGATAGTTAAGCAGTAAAGACTGGTAAAGGCAAGTTATAATTATGCAATTATACCTATGTGGGTTAGTAAAAGGGAGTCAAAATATAAAGGCAAGATACTGCCAGCAACAAAACTAATAGTGTTTTTTGCAGAAGGGAACATTGATGCTTGAAGCTATCATAACTGCATATGTTCTTCATCTATGCTCAACCTTCCATTCTCTTCCCCCAAGTCATCCACTGTCTTACAGGGTGACCTTATAGCTGTCTATAACTATCTAAAAGGTGGCTATGGTCAGGCAGGGGTTGGTCTTTTCTCCCTGGACACTGGAGACAGAACAAGGGGTCACAGTTTTAAGCTCCATCGGGGAGGTTTACACTTGATATTAGGAAAAGGTTTTTCACTGAGAGAGTCATCCGATTTTGGAACAAGCTGCCCACAGAGGTGGTTGGCGTCTCTGGAGGTGTTCAAGGTTAGACTGGATGAAGTGCTGAGTGGCATGATCTAAATGTTAGATATTAGGTGTTAGGTTTACTTGGTTGGATTTAGGTTAGATTGGATGATCTTTAAGGTCTTTTCCAGCCTCATCATTGCTGTGATACTGTGATGGTTGAAGCTATCATAGCTGAATATGTTCTTCATATATGCTCAACCTTCCATTCTCTTCCCCCAAGTCATCTCACTGTCTTACATGATACTCCCTTACATGACAGAACTTACTGACTTAGGGCCCTGAAACTTGTCAATTTTAAGTGTACTGCAGTCTTTAAATTCAAAATAAAAGTGATTACAAGGAGATGATAACAGAAGAACTGTAGGTTTCTGCAAGAAGTTTTCACTGGGAAAGGGGAAGCTTCTGTGAAGCTTCTGGTCTATACTTTTGTTCTGCTGTAACGTGTTTAGTTCTTGCCCTGTAAGTTCTCCAAAGTGAAGACAAGTTGTCTAAGATGCCTGTATCTCATGTTTTCTGTCTAAAACAGCAAAGTTGGCAAAGGGCTCTCATCTTCATTGCCAATAAAGACCCAACCACACACTAAATATTTAAAACACACCAAAAAATGGTCAAACCAAAAATAAACATCATAACCACAAGCATTTGCTTATTCCACAGCAGCTGGCACTTCCTGATTACTAACTTAGTTATATGGCACTACAAGAAATCTAGTTCTGCCTTCAACCACCCAGAAAAACAAATCCTAATATTCAGCTTGGAATGTGCAACTTGAGACTTTTTTGACCATCAGTTACGGATAATGCAGACTCTTGCTGACTTGATTCTTCCCTTCCATATCCCTCATCACCTCATATCTTCAATAAGGTTGCGTAGCACATAAGTGACAGCAAAACTAAACACTTCTATTAATGAAATTGCTAATAAATGTAAGCAAATATAGACAGTAAGAGAATTCAGCGTACGGTTGGCTGCCACAGTAGCCATTCAGTACTGGAAGCAATGGTGACAGTATTAAGTTTGAGGAAAAGGACTCTGGACTTGTTTTAAACAATGTCAATGTTCTTACACTAAAAATGAAATATATGGGTGGGTAGGTGTGTTCTCTATGTTTTATTTCCAAAAGAGGTAGGAAAAAAAAACAACACACACATCCACATCCCAAACGGCCACTCCCTGACTCCCAACTTAACGGGGGTTATAATAAAGCTATCTATAATGCATTCAGGGCATTTTACACAGGGTTCATTGTAGAGAGACTTTTCATGAGGGCATTTAGCGACAGCACATGAGGGAATGGTTTCAAATTAAAAGAGGGTGTATTTAGATGTTAGGAAGAAATTCCTCACTGTGATGATGGAACCGGCTGCCCAGAGAAGTCATGGATGCCACCTCCCTGGAAGTGTCCAAGGCCAGGGTGCACAGGGTTCTGGTCAACATGGTATAGTGAGAGGTGTTCCTGCCCGTGGCAGATGGAGATGATTTCTACAGGTCCATTCCATCCTGAACCACACTACGATTCTAATACCAAGGTTTAGAACGCAGTTTTTAGATCTAATACCAAGGTTTAGAACGCAGTTTTTAGATCTAATACCAAGGTTTAGAACGCAGTTTTTAGATCTAAGATGCCAAGAATAAACTCACCCCTAATTTGAAAAAGAAAAAAACAGGACATCAAAATATTTTCGTCAAGGTGCCAGACAAGGAAATCTAGAAACTTTTTTACAATGCCCGCACTGTAGACACGCCAACATTAGTGAAACGAAGGAGGAAAAAAAAACCTTGTGTGTAACTCTAAATAATTTCTACTAATTTACAAAAACTTGCAAAGATATAGTATACATTTTGTCAAAAGATCAATGCATAACTAAAGTATTCTACATCTACATTTCTAATCTTTCAGTGTACATGTACTATGAAGAAAACTAATTTCACCAAAATCAATCCCACTACAAAACATCTTTTGACTTTCTCTTTCATGCTATTTTCCATGTTTATTTAGGGAACACATCCAACATGATTAAACACTCTTCCACACCACCCCCACTAAAAATATGAATTTAAGCAAAGGAATAGTCCTGCAAGGCTCAGAGCACTATAGGTTGTTGGTCCTTCTGTATCTACTGAATGAAACTGTTTAAAATTAAGTACATCCAATGTTAAATTTCACATACAGAATGTAAAACTCTTCTACTACAAAATGCACACCTAGTTTGTTGTTTCCACCTTTGGGGAAGTCATTCCTGTCACGGATAAGCCACTCTTGTGCATATTAAGACACACATTTGCAGACTCTTCTCCAATTTTATTTTAGTTTTGACAGAGGAGTAGTCAGATTTTGCCTGGAGTTATTTACTGCATGACCCCAAAATAAAACCTAAAATACAGAGGAAGAATAAAGGGAAGTATATTCACGCTGTGATTAGTACCATATAGACATGTAAAAGTCATGATTAAGGATAGCTCAAATAAATACATTGAAATAAGGAAAGAAAGAATACAGAATAATCTAAAAATTGTTAAGTAAGAATTATCAGCAAATTGACAGGCATCTCACAGGCAATTTTTTTTTATTTCCTTGCCTTCAAACTAATCTTACAAAAAGGAATAATACCTACTGGTGTCTGCCTGGCTGCCCACGCTGATGTATCTGTCATTTCCAGGAAGGGCTGTTTGGTAGTAAGTTGCCTCCTCTAGCTGGGGAACTTTGGCATTCTTTGCAGTGAGGAAGGCCACAGCCAACTCCAGATTACCATTGCTGTCCTTTAAACACCAACAAAACAAGAAATGAGAGTCTCCTCGCCCTTTTCTGATTTTTCTTAACAGCAAAGGATCAGGTTACAAGCAACTCAGAAAATCAATGACACACTGTATTTCCAAATGAAATATCGATTAGAGCACAGTACTTCCAAACTTGCAATATTCTGCATTCTTCACTACTTTTAACCAAAATAAACAATTGTGTGAACTCTTACTTTGGCAGAATCACACTTGTTTCAGAAAAAAAATTAAAGGTCTTGTAGAGCAGGTCTACCACTCAACAAGCACGATCAGTACACTCTCACTGACCATAACAGCAATCAGTTATCAGTTGTATTCTTCTGAAAATAAACCATTTCACCCTTAAAGTCACTGGCTTTTGAGGGACTGTTGTGTACATGATATATATTGAACCTGAAGCAACAACTGTATGTGAGAGACAAGGATTTTATTTTTTTATACATATCAAGGGAAACAATGTAAAGAGATCTGTCATTCTTTACACAACAACTCTGTGCTGTGAAAGAATTTACAATGGTTGGAAAAAATGTGATACAATATCAAATTAGCAAAGAGTAACAAAGTAAAGGAGAGTTTTTCATGCTACATACTGAGTAGGATATGTCCATAATAGAAAGCTGTATTTTTATAAGAAAAGTAATGTTTAACTTGTCAGGAAAAGACCAGTTGTAGTAGAGCCATGGTATCTCAAAACACTTTAGTCAAAGGTTATGTCACTACTAAAACAGATCAAGATTCCTTCCACAACAAATGAACCATTGCTAGCTTTTCTCCCACTAAATAAACATATATTCAGGCTGGAAATGGAAGACAAGAGTAAGAAAAGGGTGGGTTTTACAGCTTTCACAGGCAATCAAAATATACATATACGCCCACAAGTCAGAACCATCCCACCTTACCTTTAGTGCCTGTTGTAGTACCTGGACATCATTGATACCAGTGATCTCCCTCAGTTGATTCAAAAACGTTTGCTGGTGCTAAAACCAAAACACAGATCATCAAAATAAGGTAAAAGCCAACAACACTACAAGCTATTTGTTAGAAGAGTATGCTTCTCCGCAAACTGTAATACTATCTCCATATAAACTTTATGCACCTCTAAGGGGTTTAGCCTTCACTACTCAGTTTTGTCTTAGTTTCTGCAAGTTAAGCATTTTTAAATCTTGTACGTAATAATTTTGGTGGAGTTTTTTAAAAGACAAAAAAATTATTATGGATAAGCTTATGGGTTTCAGGAGTCTACATAAAGCCACAAGAGCCCCTCCTAAACAAACAAAACTCCATAGCTTGATCTTCAAAAGCTATGGGAGAACAGTTGACTGAACTCCTACCAACACAAATTTCTTCAAATCATTCTCAGCCCCACTATTTTCTTAACATACACAACTCCCAGTCATCTCAACCTCAGAACTAAAGAAATTAATCTTTACTGATGATCTAGGTGTTCGAGAAAAATACAGTAACACAGATTCCTGAGACTGAAGCAATACCTTAGGAATGTGTCTTAACTGCCTCACCTAAACCGGTTGAATCCAGCTCTCTCAAATCACACAGTCAGCATCCATGATCAAGTTTAAAGTAACAGCTGGAGTTAGAAAAGAGTAAGAGGATCCAAGTCTCTTAGACAGTCACTTGATAAGGATGTGATGGGGGTTTGTTTTACATAAGTATTTCTAGTCACACTCCTGATTAGAGCAAATGGATTCAATATTCCCTCTGTTCATGCTTAGATAGCACATTACAGAAGCAAAAAGGCAGCACTAGGCTGAAACAATCCTACAAACCCAGTTAACAATTAAAAGCATCTTAGCCATTAAAACCATTAAAATACAGGGGACTGAACGGTGTTCCACACTAATAAATGCCATTCTTTCTCCGGCAGAAGGGAAAAGGAGAAAAGGTGTTTACAAGTCGCTTTCCTTTTTTATTTTTTGCTCGGCCACATCCTGAGCTCAATAATTCAGCTATGAAATAAGAATTTTGTAAAGTACAGGGGTTATATTGTAAAGTGCATTGTTTTGTTTGCTAGACAAGAAGCATATTTCCTATCAGTGACAAATACAATTTCTCACGTAACTTTCCAAATTAAATTTCAAAAGAATCCAATAGTCTTTTGGCCACTTCTAAAACACTGCTCTTTCAAATAAATTAATTGGAATCAAATATTCAAATAACCTTGTTCTCTCTTTATCACAGCTTTGTATAAGGCAGGAATGAAAGAGCTACAAAAATGCTAAATTTCTCCATGTGAAATGAACCTGACAGGCACTACTTCATGCCCTAATAAGTTGAAATAGAAAGTGTATAGTTCAGCATGTTTATAAATTACATACACAAGCTTCCTTTCATTTATGATCCTAAGGGACACTGCTAACAAACCAATTTGCTTTGTGATCTTTTTCCTCCATTTTCTTTTTGAAGACCTTGCTATTGGCCAAGAAAACTCCCCCTTTATCCCTATCCCTCACCCCTTCATCTGTTTATTCAGTGCATTTCATACCACTGTACAAAGGCAGGATTTGTGTACTTGTAAAGTTGCTTCCCTGCTTCTTGGTTTGGCAAAAAGAAAATTGAAGAGAGTATTCAAGAGGAGTGATCACAACAGCATTAAAACTAGCAGAAGAAATTCAAGGACAATGCATGGCAGCAAAATGGATTTATTTTTGTATTTGTTACTAATGTGCCAAGTAATAAAACAGGAAATAATTTTGCTACAAATTATTATAAATAAATCTGTAATAACATGTCGTTATCTCCTACAATATAAACAACATTTGGCATTCATCGTTCAGAGAGACCGGGCAAAAGATGAAAGAAACATCATTTACCAATCTCTTAACAGTTCAAAATACTGGTTCCTAATTCACAAGCACAACTGTGACTTGTAAACCCAGACAACCGTAGTTTATACCCAGGTTTCAGTACTCCAGTCTAAAGCCAGGGTTCAAGGCCTCCTTGCCAAGGACATACACACTGAACAGATGATAATCAGGCCCAGAGATGATCCTTTCATCAAGAGATGATTTAAATACCTAAGTATACTTTAAAGCACTAGGCTCCCAAATTTCCAGCTGGTAACTCAGTGAGCAACATGCAGAATCACTAAACATCCGAAGTTACAAGTGGAACTAATCAGCATCTATCCAATATACCTAAAATAGAGCTGAACTGCACTGGGGCCACAAACACATAGTGAAGATAAGGGCTTTTCAGGTGAACGGGCTCAAGCTAACATTAACCTCTTAGTTATTTCAAATCACACAGGAGTTAAAGAATGTTAATACTCGTCCCTTCCTAGGAGAAAAAAAAAAAAACAAAACACGTGTCCCTGACTGGCCAAAGCCTGGGACAAGCTCTCCCTTTTCTCCTTAAGAGAAGGAAAAGAGATTTGTCAGGTCTTGATTGAGGCTGGAAACCAAAACAATTTTCATAAGAATAGTAACAACAATAACAGCAATGGGAACATACAGAGTGGGGGAGCTTGCTGCCCCCCAGGGGACAAATGCTGTCAGGTAGAAAGGGACTAGCACCAACTAAGGAGGGAAGGGAAAAGTGGTGAAAAAACAAAAAAATGTTTTTACTGTGGGGGTGACATAGCACTGAAACAGGCTGCCCCGTGAGCCTGTTGAGTGTCCTTCTCTGGAGACATTCAAAACCCACCTGGATGCATTTCTGTATGACCTGATGTAGGTGATCCTACTCTGGCAGGGTGGTTGGACTAGATAACTTTCTGAGGTCCGTTGCAACCCTTAACATTCTGTGGACATTGACACAGAGATACCTCTGCTGAGCAGTGTTTGCTACCCAGAGCAGCTGCACTCAGTGCTGGGGCAGTGTCACGGTTGGGCAAGGCAGCAGCAGTTGCACAGGCATAAGCATAGGCAGGCCAGCACCTGGGAGTTTGAAGGAACTGCCAAGCCAAGCCATTATCTCCAGAGGCAACAAGACAGGTTGATGTCAAGAGAGGAGTACACCATTGGCTGCCTAACCTGTCAATCATCCCCATCTGCCCTGCAAGCTGAGTTTCCCCAGGTAGAAGGCACTTGCCCTAGGCCAAACCTGAAGGCCAACAGGTACCATTTGTCTTAAAAAAGGACAACATAGCAACAAAAAAAACACGTAATTCTGTTAATGCCTGCCAAAAGGCTAACAGCCCTTCAGCAACAATAGTTGCAGCACTGAACAAGGCTTCAGTGCTGAGAAGCTATAAACTCCACAGTACACCAGTGACTGGCAGCCTTCTCATCCCTGCACTCATCATTCTCCCCTTGTCCTCTCAGACAGATTCCTAGAATGTATTGTGTTGGAAATGACCTCCAAAGGTCATCTAATACAACCCCCACACACTAAGCAGGGAATCTCTAATGAAAACAGACCACTCAGATCTTGTGCAACTGCCCCATCTTTACTGCACAAAGACCTGCCTTGCAACTGCATGTTTAATTTCACTGTTATTCTTCTACTGTTAAATTGATAATACAGTTTTATAGGTGATAATGTTAACACTCACAATTCTATTTATCTTCATTGCAAAAAAGAGAGTACAGCAACTACTATGAAACCCTTTAATCTTCCATTGATCAGAAGACAAGATCAAATTTTGTTAATATCTTTCACTTAAAATTTATGATGCACAATCAAACCCATATTCAGAAATGTGATATTACATAATTTTTTATGTAGCTTTAAGTTAGTGCACCTGTATTAGACTGCACTATTTAAAATGATGCTTATTTTGAATGACACTCCTTCAGAACAGGCTACTGTGGCATGTATGACAATTTGTAAAAAAAAATTCCAAATTATTTACAGTGCAACTGCTAAACATTTAATTCTTTTTTGTACCACAACTAATGTTTAATACAATACTTAGGACAGAATTCTACATACAAAGTAAGCTACCCCCTTAATGTTCCTTTTAATTACATCTACCATATATGTTATGCTTGAATCTGTAAGTCCAGCTTGTGTGTTTTCTGTAGAATAGTTTGGGTTTAAAATGTTGAAAATTGTCTGCCCTCTCACTCCCCCCTCTTCTCCACTCCTCGGTGATTTCCACCTTCTTTGATTCTCTCCATCTTCAACAGTTCTCATCTTGGAGATGCATCGCTGCCATTGACAGAAAACATTATTGCTTCTGAGAATGTTATCACTTCTCAGGGTGAAGAAAATCTATGGCAAGTGAGAAGATTCTCCTGGATCTAGAGAGACTGAGAATTCTGAACCTTGAATATTTATGAGGATCAAGGCTGAAGTCAGATGACTGCTGTGATTTGAGAGAGAAGTGGGACCCATCTATAATAGACACTTCGGACATCACTATCTCAGTACAGTGTAGGAGCATGTGACAAAAATCCATATATATATATATATATATATATGGGTCTATATCTTGTGGGGGGATTTTCTGAGATACATGGTTTGGAGAGTGAATTAAGATGTCTTGTGGCCTTTCTTCTCCAAACTGAGAAAGGTGCTTCAATGCCTGTGGATTTTAAGTGGTTTTGTTCAACCCGCCCTTTGTGTCTGACACTTCAGATGGGACTTCTCAGTTGAAATATAGTCAGGGTCTCTAAACCATAGTATTAATGGCATCCCTAGTGGGACACATGGGAATCCAGATAANCTATATCTTGTGGGGGGATTTTCTGAGATACATGGTTTGGAGAGTGAATTAAGATGTCTTGTGGCCTTTCTTCTCCAAACTGAGAAAGGTGCTTCAATGCCTGTGGATTTTAAGTGGTTTTGTTCAACCCGCCCTTTGTGTCTGACACTTCAGATGGGACTTCTCAGTTGAAATATAGTCAGGGTCTCTAAACCATAGTATTAATGGCATCCCTAGTGGGACACATGGGAATCCAGATAAAGACCCACAACACTACACTACGATGCTACACAAAAGCAGCTTTACTCTTCCTGAAGTTTTGGTTAACTTGAACTGAAGCAATGACAGCATATAGACCTCAAATGTCCACAAAACACTGAGTTCATAATTCACTCAAAGGCTAACTAAAGTACCCAAGAGAGTTTTCCCTATACTAAAGCAAAGCTAAAAAGTTAAGAACAGAGCATAGGAACATATACAAGTGTCTGAAGCATCTACACTAATTTAGGTTAATTAAATCAGGTCAGTGAGGGAAGATTCAGGACACAACTAATGGTCTTAACAGAATTAAGTTGCCATGTTTTTTCAGCACAGCTCTTCCCTGATTCCCTAATTTTTTCAGCCCTGCATTTGTAATAGTTCAAATTCCAAAATACAACCCTCTGTATTTTAACTCAATTTAACACCTCCCTCTCCAAGTGCAGACTCAAAAAAAGACTATTCCAGTGAAACCAGGTGCTAAGAAATTCACTTCAGTTCTGAAGAGATCCTACCAGCCTGTACCCACTTCTGTTTGACATCCCGTTCTCAAATTTACCTGGCAGATCCATAGCTTATCTATAGCCCTGATACTCCAACTAAGTGATCCAAGACTCCATGTGTACCTGCAGTACAGCACTTGACATGTTACATTATACATGCACACAAATATGGAACACGTGTTTGTGTGTCACATGTAGCTCAAACTGCATTTGACTCAACTCTAGAAAGGCTCCAGGACTTGGTCTATGACGACTCTGCTGGTGCAACTGCTACCGGGTACACAAAGCCTTGTCCAGGCAAAGGAAATGGTTCTCCGAGATCCAGATGCTCACCTCCTTCAGTCTCATCACATCACAGAGTCATCAGTTCCCTGGAGCTTTCATGCACAAGCTATTCCCAGCCTTCTCCCCTTCCTCTGGCTCCCTGAGGTATGCAGCATCTATCTTCAGGCTCTGAGCTCTTGGAAGGTTTTAACTAACAGGAAATTCTCCCATTTTCCTGGATGGAAGCCAGATTTGTGTATTAGGAATGCATGTCCTTATTTCCAATTCTCTCCTTTTTCAGACATCCCTCCCCTCCTCTCAGGAAATGCCCAATTAAGATTATCTTGTTTATAACCTCACACAATAGCATATTCATTAGCCATGCCAGCACTAGTGAGGCAGAATAGAATCTACACTATTATCGGTTTAGGGAGATACTGTGTCCAAATTACGCTCACAATAGTACTGTAAACTCTGATAACTTATCAGAATCAGAGCAAGAAGTTAAACTGCACAAGCATTCTTTTCTTTTGACAAGGTAAATTGCATACATTAACTAATTCCAAATTATACCACAGATAAATTTTGGGGAAAAAAAATTAGCCACCTTACGATCTATTTTCTTACCTCTGTCGCCTCTGAAGAGCTTACATGTAAGCTTTGGCTTCAGTGGTGACAAGATCAAAATATTTTTATTTGCAACATATGCACTTTCAAACTCAGAAGATAAAACAACCCTCTTCACTTTCCAAGTCCAGAAACAAAACGTTGTGTGTTTAGTAATAAATGAGATGGTCAAACCACTGCCAAGAGAAAACAGGGCCTACTGCCTCATTATGCAGGTCATTTAAATCACAGAAAATTAAAATGAGCTATGGGAATCCCTTCCTTCTCAAAGGGTGGATACTTGTACCAGGAAAGGTGTTAAAATACACNAAGAACTATTTGCTGGAGGAAAACTTGAATGACGTTTCACAGAATGTTTAATATTCAAAGAAAGTTCTAATGCAAACTTAGCAGAGGACCTGCTAATAGTACCATTTACAGACAAGTAGCTAACATGCTAGCTTCTTCACAGGATGTTGCTGCAACAAGAATACTGTAAGCTTAGAGAAATGTAATACTCTATGAAAAGGCTTCACATTCCTTCAAACAACAAATAAAGAAGAGTTAACATACAAAGAACAAACATACTAAAGACCTTCAATTATTACTGTGAATGTTATTTTCTGCCACATTAATCCTATCTCCCAGGAACAGCTGAAATGCCAACATATGCTGCTGATTATGGCTTCCAGCAACATAGATACATTAACCATTCTCTAAATAAGCTGTTGTCAAATTCCAAATAGAAAAATAAAACCTATTTCCACAAAGACAGTAACTTGAAACACTAAAAAAGTATACACAGCTCCTACCACCTGTCAGAATTTTTCTACGCGTGGGCAGAATAAACATACATGTATAAATACATGTATTAAAAACTGTGGGAGTGTGTTTATGTACACAAATATTTTTAAAGCAATATTTCGCAAGTTAAATCTTTGCAGTGGCTTTCAGGCATTGGCTCTTACAGCGTATTTTGAAGCACAGCACAGTTTGGCTTCCTTACCTAGTGTCTGCTAACTGGGTTTACCTTTTGTTCAGTCCTAAAGAGAGAAACCTCAACATGACATTGTATCCTCTGAAAAAGTAAGTAAAAATACATTTTTATACACACACAGATGCAAAATGCATCTCAGCTTTGGCTTTGACTACATCGTGTGTTGAGAGCAAAGGACACAGACAGGGACAGCAGATTTCCAGTCCAGGACTACTCTGTACAGCCTGCCAAAAGCTGCCAATTACAGCAGCAGCTTGTGCAAAGTGGGTAACTGCCCACCTGCAACTGCACTGGAAGCAAATTTACTTGAAGGAAGCAAAAGGACATGCTGTATAGCAGCTATTTTCAGCCAACCACAGCCTGGATCAAATAAAAGTTTAACATGGAAAGGCTTGAGTGCACTGATTACAGTTCTCCCCGAAAAATTAAAAGGAAGGACGCTACTTAATTATGGTTAATACAAGTTACTTAATGCTACAAGACAACACTCACAATACTCTCACCACATTTCTGTGGCTTCCACAAACAGTAATAAAGCTATACAATTTCAACTGAAAAACAGTTAGCCAGCAACTTCGATGAATTTCAAGATTTAATATTAAGGATTTTCTACACCACAAAACAATATGCATCCATCTAAATACTCACTATTCTGAGCCTCATTTGTGGCGCAAAATACATTAAGTATTGATTACTCTCACCATATAACATTTTCATTCAAGTATTCAAATATTCATACCTTTTTAAATGAGATTTTAAAGAGTGGCTTGAGGAGTTTGCTTCATGTTTCCTGACATAAAACACAAAGGCAAATCCACCTCAGACATTTACAGAAAATAGTTAAATTTAATGTGAGCCAAGTCATCACCCACATGAGGAATACTCTTGCAATAGGCTTTCAGGAAACCCTGTCAATTCACAGGGGGAAAGCCTGTTCCCCTCACAGGCAGAAGTGGCTCCACAGCATTTGTTCCACAATGACACGGACAGGGACAGCACAAAACCCTAAAGCAAGTTTCCTGACACAGTGGGGAGAAGAATAAAGGAGAAGCATCACCTTACAACAGTTCTTAGGCAAATTCTGGGGCACTACAGAACTGCAATAATCATACAGTTATAAGAAACATCACTGAGCACATACGTATGATAACATGAACAGCACTCAGAAGGCAACAGAAAAATACACTTCCTTAAACACATTTAGTTGGTTTTGTCTCATTTTTTCCTCATGCCACAGAAGTACAGAAAATCATCCCTGGATTTCAACCTGACTGACCTGCATGTCTGTTTCCTGGATTATAACAAAACACTGTTTACATTAACAAGAGATTCAGTTTTCCCCAGTGAAAAAATAAAAACCAAAACAAAATAAATGCAAACAAACAAAAAAACTGTGGCAGAAGGCAATGAGTAGTCATTACAACCACAAAGCAAGAGCAATCATGAGGAAGGCAGCAAAGCCATACAAACTAACTTACAAGAACACTTAATAAATGGTATTATCTATGACAAGAGAAGTAAGAACTGGACCAAAATTCTTGCCATTTCCATCAAACCAGCATGGCTTAAAACCAACCCTCCAAACCAGAAGAGGAACGAAGAACAGAAACATAAAGTTACGTTCTGGTTTTAAATTAGTCTACAACCTGATTTATGAACACTTACTTGAGCAAAGAAGCATGTGAAGAATTGCTGAGCTCCACATTCCCAGCTCTTACTGGCAACTACTCCTATACCAGCTTCAGTGACAGGTTGATCAAGACAGCAGCTTAAAGCACTTTCTATTCTTGAGAAGATGTCAGAAATGTATTGAGCATTCAGAAGTCTGTGTGTTTTAAACCACGAGTGTGATTTCTCACACCTTCCTCAGCACAAGAGCAAGCTTCCCAACAGCAGTAACAGCAGCTCTAAAAATTAATTACCAGAAAAGCAGTAAGACATTTAGCTGCATTTAACTAGATGCCAGTTAAATTTCAGGTTGCATCTGCTAGACAGCCACAGTAAAATTTGCTTCACAGAAATCACTTCTTACACATTCTAGTATCTGTGACAGTCATTAGCAACAGTATCTTTGATCCAAATCTGATGGGTGATTAGTTACTGGTGGCAATGGGGGTTCTTTCAAAGTATCAGCATGCGTTTTCTGTAAACTACATTTAAAATCTTAAAGGATTTCTCTGAAAGCCCACCTGCAGACAACAGCTTGGCAGATCCACATCCCAGTGGCATGCTCCAGTCTCAGTCTCACTTCAAAGTGTTTGGATCACTGAATTAAGAGAGCTTCCAGCAGCATGCAAAAATCATGGCAAGTTAAAGCAAACTGTCTCAATGATAGGCCACCTTATACAGACAGAAAGGAAACTGGAAGACATCAGATACAGAGCTAAATCTGCGAGTATATAAACATCCACATACACATTTTTTCTAGTGACAGAACCACAAAATAGCAGAGGTTGGAAGGGTCTTTACAAGATCAGTCACTCCTGGCTACTTTTTGTTGAAGTTTCCATTAATTTTTTCTTTTGTCCAAAGACATTTATCATCATGCTTACGCATTGGATTTTACAGCTTAGAGTATCACCAAGACACAAGCTTTCTTCCCAGAGAAAAGGCTGTTGCCCAGTTGTCTGCGGTCTCAAACAAATTGCAAATATCCACATTTTAGCTTCCCATTTTGAGATACTTTCCTTTGCACTTCAATCAGTTTAACCCATCACACCCCACATAAGATATTCTATCTCAAGTTTGAGGCTCCTAACAGTTCTTTCATCACTCATTATTTGTCACTGAAAGGCCAGCATCTCAATTTGAGGGGGTAGTTCCACTAGTCTATGCAAGTAGTTATGTTTTTTTATTTTCAAAACATCCATCATCCATATCATAACAATCTCACCCTGCTCTGTGGAATATGGAAGATCTCTGAAGAAAACATCATGCTAGCCCCTTCATCCTCATTCTACTATTATGATAAAGATGGCAACAATGCTAGAAACAAACTCTGGAAGCTGTAAGGGCCCTCACACTGATGGGATCTCAGTCTCTGCAATACTTGCAAACAATAAAGTTTAAAGGATTGTCAGACTACAAACTGCTTCTGACGAGTCAGCTGACCTTTCCAGGCCTGCTGGCCAGTCTAGACAAGTGTTGCCAGTGCCACCACGTCTGGCTATGAACCATCCCATTCCTCCCTTTGAGCCAGCACAGACACTTGCCTGAATTTCCAGCAAACCAGCTTGGGCTCTCAATAAATAACCCCAAAGCCGATCTTTGGTTTAAATTAATTTCCAGCTGACTTAGGTAGAGACAAGGGTGGAACACGAGACAGAACAAAACCAAGGCTGCACCTAATTCCACTGGATTAAACAGTCATGGAACAGCAGCTTCAGGAGAATGAACTAGTTTTCGACCTTTTGTTTTAATCCTATTTTAATCCAGTTAGAGGAACTGAGGGGAGGAAAAAAGTCTCTTACCATGCATCCCTGTCCCACTTTAGCACTGTTAAGAGCTTACTCCAGTAAGAGATGCATACAAAACTCATACAGTAACAGAGATACAATGCTCCTGATGTGCAGCTCTGACCACTGAGGCACATCACACAGATGGATGCACACATTCAGGCCCACTCCTACACAGCTGGCCAAAACCCCATACGCTGTCCACATCCAGAAATATTTCATTTACTGCAACTCCTAATGGCACAAGAATCAAAGATCTGATTACATGTCAAACAACTTAACTATACACCTTAGGTAATCAACACTATGGAAAATTTCACAAAGACTTTTACCCACATAAAATTCAGAATAGTACAGCATGGAAATCTTAAATAAAAGCTAAACTGCACTTTTTAAGAAAAGTCTATTACAAAGAGTCCATGGTATACAACAGCAGGGACATACTAAAGCAAAGAGCTTAGCTGTCTGTTGACTGAAAAGAAAAATTAACAGAAAGCCTTTCAGTAAAGGCTTTTCTGCTTAGTCTGATTAAAAAAAAAAAAAAGAAAAACCGAAAACCTACTAACCTGATTTCCTAAAGAAACAGGCCTTCCTATCACAGAGTACATATGTCCAGGCACTCCTGTTCTCCTGTCTCTGAAGAGCAACAACCCCAGTAGCCCGAGGCCACCTCCAGCAGCTCTGCATGACCCCAGGGCTCCCCAACATCCTCAGCAGCACCCTGGTAGTCTGGAGGGGCTCAGAGCTGCAAACAGCAGCTCACCTAGCCAACACACAGCTCCTGATCTGCACCTGATGCTGCTTACCTGCTAGGTCAAAAGACATAAGTAAGGTAAAAGGGAGCTGAGGAAGAAAAACTAGGCCCCAACTTTTAATCCAAGGTGCATGACATGGAGAAGTTCCACCAATAATGGCATACAGCATTGTTTGCAGCATTCAGTACAATTACTAAATACCTTATCCTTCTCCCTACCAATCACTGAAGAAGAAACTTTGAACATGGACAAATATTCTTGAGGTAGAAAAAAAAAATACATTTAAACAAAAAAAACCACCTCTGCAGAACATTATATATTAATCATTAAGTTATCATTAAGTCTTAAAATTATTGTCTTAAAATCCTGGGCAGTATTTAACACGTTGCCTGCAAGGTGATGAGTTTCTGATAGCAGTGACAACTTCTCTAGCAAAACAGCCTTTCCTGAGTCAAAAGCAACAAAGCCACTGGCACATGCTGTGTCCCTGCAGAAAGGCCACTGCAACACGATGGAGTGCCAGGCTGTGAAGGTCAGCAGCAGCTTTCATTTTCACTAGTTAATAACCCTCACTGATGCAGGTGACCTTAGAATAAAAATGAGCCTCAAATACAACACAGACACTACAGTATTTAAAGATTAGTTTTGTACTGAGGACCAGCACATGAATTTACTATCTCACAAATGAAGAAACAGTATATTCAGCAGTGCACCCCACAGAGGGTAACTCACATTTTCCTGGCCATTTTCTTCCAAAGTTTCATTTTTCTTTTCATGCCTTTTTTTTTTTTTAACAGATTCTCAATTACTTGATTTCAACATACACACTTGCTTCAGCTCCCCCAAAAGGCTGAACGTTATATTCTAATACGTGAAGGCACTATGTCAAGAAACTAATGATAACTTTGCTTTTTAGCTGCTATTTGTCCCAGTGATGGTACTGCAATATCATCAATTACAGGAAGGTGTGCTATCCTTCACCACCACACACCTAGCTTGAGTAAAAGACTCCCCCAAAGAGTTGAAAAACAATTTGAAATTTAAGAAATTTACATTTGTGCAGTCTTCCTAGCAGCAGCATTATGACAATGCATCTCCCCACACACAACAGTGATTATGAACTCCAAGACCAAGATTTTCTACCCTTTCTCACACAATAAAGTCACAACGCAACAAAGTCTCTCCATCTTTGCCGGGGATAGCAGCCACCTGCAAACTACTTCCCTGGTTTGTAATACAGCAACCTGCACACTGCACGCACACACAGTCAGCACAAGTAGATAGCGCATTGACCACTCTTCTTTAAATCGCTCCCAGAAAAAGCTTCAAGGCAACATGGTAAATTAGCAAAAGCTGGAGCTGAAAATGGAAAAAAAAAAAATCTGTCTATCTTTACCATGAAATACATCCAGAGGTTACCCAGCTGATTATAACCCAAAAAAAACAGCCTGCATGCAAAGGAGCAATTATGGTCCAATCAGAATTGTCACAAGAGATGTTCCGTGAACTTCACCACAAAGCTATATAAAACACATGCAAGGCTAGGCAGAATTTTTAAAGGTTTCCAGTAAAACATTGGTTATTTTTTGATTTCCAAGTAAGTACAGGAATACACATAGAAAGAGAAGGCCTGATTTTGGAGCCTCATTTAAAAACAATAGAAGTTATAAACTTGGGTACCTGATTTTAAAAAGCTGAATATAGCTGCACAATTCACATTCCAAAAAAAGTCTTACACCTTAGACTTAGACCCTAATGTCAAGTGAACATTCTGTTTTACTTAACAGGAACCCTCTGCATTATAGAGTACAACACAAGTAAAAAGACACACACCGGTTGGTATAAAGGAGCCACAGAGGCATTTAATGCCATTGTATCACACACATTAACTTCCATGAATTCTGTCTAGACCAATGTAAGATACAAAGGTCAGTAAAATTTAAATAGCTATGGATCATGCTTTGAAAACATTAATGCCTCTTTGCAAAGCCTTTCTGAAATGCATTATTATAAAGACATACAGATAAGAACAAAGTGTAAAGATGTTTTAAAAAAAAAAAAAACCACACAGCTCTAGTCAAGGATATCAGAAGCACAATCTGCATTTGCTTGGCACCTAAACTTTAATAAGCTTAAGTGTTGCTAATTAGTTGATAGCAAACATTTTAAAAGAAATGTTATGCAGGGTTAATTTTTTTCAGCAAGTTAAAACCCATTAAAACAATTCAGAAACCTACTATAAACGAAAGCTTTGAACCAAATCTGTGCACCTTAGAAAAAAGGCATTAGAAATTGCACACCACTATTTTTGTTGCCTTAAAAATAAGAAAAAAAAAAAGCACATACACAAATCAGTTTCAGGCAATGTTCACAAAGTTACCCTAGTTGCTCTCCAGCCTTCAAACTGTTCTGTATAGCCTGTTCTTCAGATTACAGGTATTCAACACTTACATTGGAGAGCTACTTTCAAGCTGTGGATACTCAGTGTTGCCATCTTTCATGACAATGCTGTTTCTGCAGAAGCCCCATCATGAGATAATTTCAGGTTTCAGAAAATCTCTCACACTCATGACCTTCAACATACTCCACAGATTCACGAACTATGATAAAGAAAACCAAAAGTATACAGCTCATGTCCAAAAGAAAACCACAAAACCTAGCTGAAAAAAAAAAAAAAAAACCCAAACCTGTGCCTTCTTAAACTGCAAGACTATGTCTACATAGGTAACACATTTTCATTGCGGTCATCAGACTGTTGGAATTCACGGTGTCAAATAGATGGAAAATAGATGTCCAAAATTAAATAAACAAAAACTCACAAAACCTGCTGCAGACAACTGAAGCTAACAATGTCTTCTTGTGACACTATGTGTCAAGCTGCACTTTACGCCATTTTAGGACTCAATGCTTTCTTCAGAGCATTTCCCTGGAACATCAATATGAACTCAAAGCATTGCTTAACATCTCATTCATGTTAAAGCCTCAAAGTACAGATTCTGCACCACATTCACCAGGAAAACTACAACCTACACCAGCATGTTAAAACCACCCCTCTACCACAAGATCCAGCTCCACAGCTATCAGCACAAAACAGTACATTTATTCTACTCCAGATTACGTATCTGTGTACTCACCCTAAATACCCAGGCAGGGAGGTGTAACCCACTGCAGCCAGGGCAGAAACTGGGACTCCTCTTTACTCACCATTGAAAACTGGGATGGTAACACAGAACAGAAAGATAGTGTGGATGAGAGGACTCAAAAAACTTCATGAAAATTTTCCACTTACAGACCCCTTAGCTAGTCCACTGCAAGTTTTCAAGCGCTAAGTAAATCTAGTGATCAAGGGATGTAACTAAGACATGAGACTGAACATCTTAGTGCAGTAAGCAGTATATTAAACAGTGATTGTATTCAAACATGGCACACCCTATAGCTGGTCCACCCTCTATCAGCAAGTTCGGTTAAGGTGTGTTAGAACTGTGTATCTATGACCAAATGTCTACTCAGCATAGCACTAATGTATGGTGACACTAAAAAAATCTGGTATGTGGTTTTAAGAATGCATTGTTGCAAAATTAAATGCTGTTAAGTGTTCACAGAAAAACAACAAGAAACAGCAAGATACCATTTCCCAATCTGAGGCAGAAAGAGAGAAAAGTATCTCCACTGACTTGGCATAAAGGCCTGAGTTTGCACCATTAAGCAAGGCATGTCCCTACTGTTCTGCAGTAAAATACCTCACCACATCTTTACTTCAGCAGCACGCCTTTAGATTACTCAGTCACTGTATTTTCTACCCTTTAAAATAAGTTACTATTTTAATAATTATTAAAATTATTAAAAATATAAAGCATTTATCAAGGAAGTTTCGAGTTTACATATTTTCACATGCAACTAATATTGTGATTCTTGGTACTAGCTTTAACTTGCCCATCCAATAACCAGAACTTTTCACATATCAAAGTCCCAAAGCAAATGGAAGGAGTTACCACCCAGCCTCTTGCACACTTAGCCCTCTGGCATAAGTCACACATGAGTTACACCAGTTTCAATGAACTTTAGTTAAACCAATGCACAGCCCAGTCAGATATTTTCTACTGTCGGCAGAGACTGACTTCTGTAACAGTACCGACTGATGAAGAGCAATCAGCAGTTAACAGAAGCAACCCTTATTTCCTAATATGAAAAAAATCACAAAGTCTACCCTGAATTCATAAAATCATTCTGAAATACACTGTCACAACAGTCTTTCCTACAATACTCACCTAATATTCTGGTTTGCTATTTCTGTCCTGATGCTACACTGCTACCCCGCTACCCCAGGCACAAGTCAAGAAGTCCCTTAAGAGAAGCTGAATACTCTCAATCTGCTCTATCTGCTGCCTAAAGACCATCACACTAGTAACTTAGTCACTGTGTTCTGATGGGAAAGTTTAATACATCCATTTAGAAACCCTAAAACCAACAAAAAAACCCACCTAAACACAAATTAAAAACCACACACACCCCCAATCCATTGTGACTCTTGTGCAATCATTCCCTACCTTACCCAGTGTGGTTATGTATCACAGAACAAAAAATGAAAGTGCTCAGGATACTTTCGTTTCCCAGACAAGCTGCTCCCATACATGTGACTTTCCCACTGTGTGAAAGTAGAAAATATTTTCCTGTTACATTTTGGGCCCTGGCAAAACACATCGCCAGTGCCCCCCATTAATGTTCCAAGAGCTCTATTCTATTCTATAAGTACAAGAAGGCACTAACACCAAAAAACACCCAGAAGACCAAAATACAGTAAGTCAGGCTTTTAAAGGAATTAAAATGCCTTTAAAATTCATAATCCTACATGAAATCATGTAGGTAAAGAAGTGAAGAAGCTGCTCCTATGCTTTGACTTTACTTTTTACACAAAGTAGTATCAGAAACATTCACTTGTGGCTCTCGGCTTTTGCCAGATTATCAGGTGGGAAACCAAATCAGCACGTAAACTACAGAAAGCAAAAAGAGCAATGAAACACAAGAGCACCCTCCATCACTGGTACCACCAGCAATAGCTGCACCAGGATAACTGATACAAACCCCCAAACAGTTCCCAGCATCAGTGACATGTGAGGGTGGGTTAGACACCTCCCCAGTCTGACACTGTTCCAGTCAGCTGGGGCACCAGATCAATTTAACAACTCATGCCACCACCCCAGTACCCAGGGTACTAAGTGCCTCTCAACCCAGCCATTTGCATCACTGAAGTTAGGATGACAGCTTCTTGAGGATTGTACACTTGGACAGCAGTCACCTAGGTGTGTTTTTTCAGCCAGGAAGAAACTTCATCCAAAAACAGAATAAAAATTCAATTAGTGAATACCACAAACAAAAAACTGAATTCACAGGATTAAAGAGATGCTACTTTCTGACTTAATGTACCTTTCAAGGCATAAGAGTACAAGAACAGTAACTGTTCAATTAACTTCCCACTTATTTTTACAAAACACTTTTTAATATGTGAATTTTTCTCTGTTTTGAGACATCATAATTTGCTTTTCAATCTTTCCATAGAAACTGAGAGGTTTTATCATTTTTTGTAGCTGCTTTTCCTGGTAGTTGTAGACATAGGATTACCCCACAAGTATACGTTTTACAAAGTGCTACTTATTTTTAAATACTATTACAAAAGATAATTATTATTACCTTTCAGTAGTCTAAGGCAGGTTTTTGGTAGGGTTTTTTTTTTTTTCCAAATACAATGAAAGACATTATTTCGGACAGGAAGCAATGACAGTACTAGGTGCAAACTCACGCTACCACAATCAAAATCATTACTGATACTTTACAAAGAGTTTTTTCTAGAATAGAACAGGTTTAAAATTACTATTAAATGTTTCAGAAAGATGTGGATTCACAGCATATTACGAACATTTTCAGTAAGCCAGTCTTGTTCTTCTACTCATACTGACAAATAGAGCTAATTAAACTTTCAATACCAACAGCAGGTATAACACCCCCTATACTCAAGCCCACCATGAAACAAGCCCGTCTGCCACACAGTTCATAATGGCGCAGCCTGCTGATCAGGACATATGTAACCCATCCTCATCACATGAGGCAAGGTGTATTTCTCAGATACAGGAGGACACCTGAGCGCTGGTCACATGCAAGATGGGCTCTGGCCATGTGATAAGAGCATAAGTCTGTAGCCTCTTGGATCCACTGGGCACATGGTCTGTCAGGCAACCCTGAACACAACCAAACGCAAGACAAAGACTTTAAAGGCTGTATCCTTGAAAAGTTGCTACCTACTGAGATTAAATCGTTCTTAAAAGCAAACAGAACTCCCAAAATACCTTCCATACACACAATGTCCTCAGGATCTATCCTTTGTGAACACCACCTCTCAATCAGGACTGATTCAACAGTCTCTACTTCAATTGTTGGAGGCATAAGACTATCATCTTTGCACGAAGAACTACTGCAGTATTAATATTAAGCTGTTAGTGGCTACTGCTTTCAGGAGAGAAAAGCAGTTAGTACCATATCATCAGCTAAATTTTTCAATATGAAGGACGTCAAATAGATAGGGCAAGCAGAGCAGAAAAACACATGAGCTAGCACAGTTTTGCCCTTAGTACACCAAAACGTTTTAGAGAAAGTAATATTTGATCTTGCTTTAAGTAGTACATATCCTTTAAAGGCTTGTGCTTCTGTCTTTGAAAAAAAAACCTTAGCTGATACGCCTAACTTTATTTTACTATGCCTATGATTACAGTGGCAATGTACTGCTGAATCCTAAATCTGAAGTAACAGTAGGTGTGAGAAACTGAAAAACAGATAAGGCTTTAAATCTGTGTATCAACCAACACTCAAGTCCTTTTCCAGAAGCAGCGAACTTGATAATACACATTGCTGAGAGGCCAGCTAAGTGTCACCATTTAAATCCCAGCCTCTTCAATCTCCTGTTCCAAGACAGCCATCCAAATAATTACTAGTCTGTATTGAGATACCACTGAAACAGATAGGACTTCTCTACATTTCTTCCAATTACTAGAAATATCACAGTTCACCCTTGCCCTTGTTGCTAAACTTGCTGCTAAGGTGCACTGGCCAAGGGAAGGGTCCACACAGCATGAAGGGCATTTTACTGGACAAAAACAGACACAAGACAAAATGAGTAGCTACTTTTTTCAGCTTCCCAAGCCATTTCTTTTTATTCACAATGTAGGTTTTAAATGTACATTATGGATCATCTAGAGTCACATAACAATGCCAGAGAAGCACACAGGAGCTGTGAGCAACAAGAGTAAGACAAATAACTCTGCTTCAGGAGATAAACCACAATTCTTAACTAGAAGTCACAAAGACCAATAAACACAAAATTTAAAATATCCTTTTGAGCTGATCCAGGTGCTTTAGCTACACAATAAACTAAAGATAGCCTCAGTGGAAAATGGGCCATTTGTACTTACAGCACTAACACAAACCTACATGTCCAAGTACTGCTGAAATTTGACACATACTTCCTGTATGACAGTAACACTTGATGAACAATGCTGCGAACCACAGCTCTGAAAAAGGTTTGCTGATGACTCAGACATCTCTTGGAAATTCACTATATTTCTGCTTCTGTGTACTTTCTGCTTTCACATTGACAGAGAGCAAGCATGACAAACTCTGAGCATGGGATTTTATTCTTTGGAGGCAAGAAAGTAAGTCAGTGGTATGGTAACCTCTCCACCTTGCAATCTTCCATCAGCTCACTGTGCCTCACAATTTTTCTTACGTTATAATATGCCAAACAACACTCAAGTTCATCATCCATTTAGCTATTCATGAGTATCTCACTAAGCAGTGAGGTACTCACTTGGCAGTCGGATAATTTTTTTCCCAAAATATTCTCGATACTGACCTTCCTCCCCCAGCATATAATTAGGGATAAAATAGGTAATAAGGAGCATCAGATTATTGTTTTATCAGATGATTCAACAGAAAAAAAAAATCCCTGTCACAGAAAAAACTTTCCCACTGCCTAGTTACAACTGGAGGCATTTAACTTCCACACTGACTACACTGCAGCATCTTTACACTCTGTCAAAACCTATTACTAGGGAAGAAGAGGCAGTCATATCACCAAGCCCAGCACTAACATTAACCAGCAGGAGTTACTTTTAAGAACAAAATAACTTTAGAAGCACACTGCAATTATCTAATTTTAAGTTCTCTTCAATAAAAGGAGGGCTGTAGACGCCTTTTTTTTTTTTTTACTAAGAAACATTTTCCTGCAACTCCAGGCGGCAGGAAGACTCATGAGCGCTAGCATTCGCTTAAACCATGTTTCACAAAGCTTCACAAAGCACGTTCACATGTCTCCCTAAAACCACCACCTTTTTACCTCAGAGGTCGTCCGCGGCAAGCCTGGTGTCGCTTGCTAGAAGCAGCGCTCACCTCCGGCAGCGGCGGGTCACGCCACGCCTGGGCAGCATCTCCCCAGGCACGCACCAGGGAAGCGGACACGACCCTACCCGTCCTTTACCGGCCCGCCGCTGCCCGTCCTGCTGGGGCGAGCGCAACAAGGCCGACACTGGAGATGAGGAAGGGGGCCACGCCGCAGACCCAGACCGGCCCTGGCTGCACCTGGCCCCCCGAAATACTGGGAGAGGCCCGAGCACGGAATGGAGCTGCCTTGGGGATCCCACCCTGCCCAGCCGCGCCCCAGCAACGGGCCCGGCCTCGCTGCGCCCTGCGGTGCACAGCGATGGGCCCGGGAAAAGCTGCAGCAGGGAAGGCCAGGGACCGCCTGGCCAGGAGTAGTTTCCCATGGGACAGGAGACATCGGCGTCCCCACTGTAGAAGGGAAAAGTTGCCGCCGGCGCAGGGGCCGCACTGGGCAAGGGCGGCTACGGGGGCCGTGGGGAGGGAGGACACCAGGCCCGGCGCGGCGAGCAGGCAGGCAGGCAGGCAGGGGCGCAGTAGGTGACACAGCCGAGTGCCGGGCCGAGCCGTGGTGCAGCGGGAGGCTCCCTCCGGGCCTGACGTAGGGCACCGGACCGGAATGGGCCGGGTCGGGTCGGGTCGGAGTCTCACCTTGGCGGTGCCGCTGGGCTGCAGCACATTCTGCTCCACCGTCATGGCCCCCGCACAGCTCCCGGCAGCGCCCCGGACTCGGCGGACAGCGCCGTGCGGTAGCAGCTGGGCCGGGCCCGGGCTGGACGAGCGGAGCGGGAGGAAGCGGAGGAGGAGGAGGAGGCGGAGGAGGGGCGGGCCGGCGAGCCAGTGTCAGCGCCGGGCGGGCGTGACACCGGAGCCATCGGCCGCCATACAGCAGCGCGATTCTGCTCAGACCCTGCTCTTACTCCCGCCACCGGTTCTCGTGCCCATTGCTGCCGGCCTCGCCTTCGAACCTGCCCAAGCGCCGCCTCATGCACCTGCCTCAGGCGAGGCTCTGCTGCTATCCAGCCCCTTCCCCGCCGCGTTTACACCAACTGCGTCTATCTCAGCGGCGTCGCCCCTGCAGACCGCACTGGCCTGGCCTCGGCCCACTGGGGAGCGTCTGGGCCAGACCCGGGAATTTATGGCCATATTCCAGCTCTTACCGACACCAACCCTCGGCACAAAACGACCCCGAGAGTGTTGGATCTTCCCCCTCGCTGCTAGGGTTTCGCTCGGTGAGCGGGAGGTGATGGAATTCAGCCTCCACATTAAACGAGAACGTCTTTAACTATTTCACTGCTGAGTAAAGGCCGGGGACGGGCATCCCACAGGGAATTCTGCCACAGCAGATAAACGGTGTTAGGAAAGAGCCTGACCCTCTGGCATTCCGCTCTGTGGAATCAGCAAGAAACGGAAGAGAGTGGAGTCGGCTGTGGGCACCACCACAAGCAGAGGAAAGCCAGCCTCGGTAATCGTAGAATGACAGAATGGTTTAGGTAGAAAGGGACCTTAAAGATTCTCTAGTTCCAATTCACTGCCATGCGCAGGGACAGTTCCAGTGGTGCTGGACCATCCAAAACTCGTTTGAACAGAAGCAGGTGAAAGGCGGCAGAGAAACTCATCCCACGTTTAGGTTGTCCGTACAATAAATGGTAGTTGCATCCCAGTTTGGTTCCTTAGGCTGCTGAAGCTTGGGCTGTAGGGAAAGCTGAGGAGAGCACGGTTCAGATAGTCCTGAGTTCCTAGAAGCCTAATGCAACAAAACTGGCTACTGCTTGTCTATTGCAGAGCTGCGGCATTTACAACTCTGTAATTCTGTTACCCATCCTTTTCCCACAATACAGTATGAATCTTTATAAAGCTGAGATTATCAGATAGTAACATAGCTGTGAGATCTTGGCCTTAAGTAAAACACCAGTTTTGCAAAGCTCATGACAATGTGCAAACGCTGCTTTACTTCAGTGTAGCTTCTGTGCAGATGTTGCAGTTAGATCAATTCTTGTACTTCTAAGGTTTGTTGCTTATAGATTGAATCAGGTTTAATGTTTTTGCCTTTTATGCTACAAAATCCAAGTTAATTTTTAAAATTCATATTCCCAAATAATTTACTGTGCGAAAGAAAAGAAACTATGCAGAATATACAGTAAGAACAGAAATTACTTGCAAATTATTTTTCTGAGGATAAAAGCAGAAATTATCTCTGCTCAGACTGATGGCTACACATAAGAAAGATAACGGTAGTAGTTCGTGGCTTTCTTAAGAAAAGGTTTTTGTTGCACTACTGTGCTACAGCACCAAAACTTCTGGCCTTCCTTCCACTAGATATGCTTTCTTTCATACAATTTTACAGTGTCTACACTGTGCTTTTGGTATACACCGTACTATTTCTGATAATTTTCATCAAAACTATTGATTGGTTTATATTATTTGAAAATATTTAATGTGAAAAAATATTTTTCTTGCAATATTTTTTAAAGTCTTTTTTCCAGATCATTTAACTCAGTGGAATTGCATGACAAAGTACCATCCATTTAATTCCATGCTCATCCACTCAAGAGATGGGGATTAAAATACTGACATAATCTGAACCCTAGCCAAGAAAATTGGAATTCTGTCATAGATACAATGTTGCTTGAAACTAGACAGAATGGTATTACATGTTCTGTTTTGCAGCACAAGTTCTATAAGAAGTACATTGAGCACGAGACTGGAATTTGTACCTGTTCAGAAAACACTCATGATTTTGGCAGGGCCACAATATAGAAAGAGATCCTGATGATATTAGAATCACAGAATGGGTTAGGTTGCAAAGGACTTCAGAGATAATCTAGTTCAAATCCTCTGCCATGGGCCAGGACACCTCTTGCTAGACCAGGTTGCCCAGAGCCCTGTCGAACCTGGCCTTGAACTATTCCATGGAGGGGGCATCCCCAACTTCTCTGAGCAGCCTGTTTCACCATCCTCTTAGTGAGGAATTTCTTTCTGAAATTGAATCTGAATCTACCCTGTTTCAGTTTGAAACCATTCCCCTTGTCCTGTTAGTATTTTTTAGTGTTTATAATATATTAAAGAACTATGCTTTCAGAAGAAATTAAAAATATCACTTTGCTTAGTTTCTCCTTTCCTTCTTTTTCTGCTTCCAAATCCCATTGACTGGAACCTAAATGAACTTTGTGAGAACTAAGCAGAAAATTCAGCATGGTAATCAAGATCCAAAAGCTGTCACACCTGCAGTGGTACAACACAGAAAGAGCCATTTGGGAGATCTATTTATTTCATTTATATAATACCAACTTAACTTGTACAGAGCAGTACCTATAAAGTATTGTTTCTGAGATGTGCTACCTTAGCAAAGGGCCTACAGTCTTAAATTTCTGAGTTCCTGGATCTGTTACAAGTATGCAGTGATCATTTAGCTGTCACACTTCCAGCGCTGCAACCATTTTCTTACGAATATTATCGACAACACTAGTGCACAGGAAAGTGATCACAGGGTGCACTCCAGTATTAGCTTATGAGGCTCAAGAGCTGAAATTTCTCTCTTTTTTATCCTTTCCTGTTGCTTATATTGTTGGTTACAAGTTGGGCAATGCACCTTTAATATCTTAAACAGTATAAGGTGCAGCTATATGTATTTTCTGAGAAGTTTATATTTCCCCTTAGTTGCTCTTCACCCTTTAACTATATTACAGGGTTTGGTTGTAAAGCAGTTAGCAACTCATTGCACAACCTCTGCTTCCATGATCCCCTCAGCAAGGCTACCCCTGTTTGCATAGTCTCCTCACCAGCAGTGATGGAAAAAGAAACCACCTGCCGTACAACCTTCTCCCCACACTCCCCAAAACAATCTAGCTTTCTTCTGCTAGATCAGTTCCCCAAAACAGCTCACTGACTGACTACACAAAGCAGCTGTGCTGGCCCAAAAGAGACACCGACACAGGCTCAGCAGTGATACCCGTTGATCTTCATTTAACCTACCTGTTCAAATCAGTAAGTGATTGCACCTTTCTGATCTGCTCACTGCCTGTTGGACTCAAACCCTACTCCTGCTCAGTAGGCTGCTTACCTTCCCATTTTGTAAAGAGCAAACTAAACAGCAGCCAACCACAAAACACTTTAGCACATGTTTTAATGTATACAAAAATCATGTGCAACAGGAAATAGCTCATTGTTTCTCTCCATTTTCAACAGGCTTGTTTTTGCTTTTAATTAAGAGCATCATTTGTTCAGGGCTTTAATTATACTGTGGCTGCATTGATTACAGCTGGAGAAGTATAAGTCAGGACTTTTTGGTTTTCTTTTCCCAAATGTTTAACCTGCTATGTTGGCACAAGAAAGCACTGATTTAAAAAGCTCTGTAAACAACATGAACACACAAACTCTGCAATTAACCTTGGAGAAGACTTCCTATGGGTTCACATTTATAAATTCTTCTTTGCGCACTTCTGCTTAGGCCTTTCTGCTCTATGGTAAATAGTTCAGCCCCTGAAAGAAACAAAAATCTTTTTAAGAATAAGACCTTTGAAATCATAATTTGACAATGATATCGCTGGTAACCATTCTAAAATTGCTTCTGTGCTGGCAGAACCTCATGTTGGTTATTCCCCAAGGAAACTCAACAAAAAGCTAACCAAAGTTGTAACAGAGGGAAGAGCACAAACAACATCTGAAAGCCTTTTGAAAATGTAAAATTTAAATGATGTGAATGTATGTTTTGTTGCTGTAAAAAAACCTACCTCATACTTGTGTATCTTAAATAGAAGGACCATCACCTTATAGTTTCTTCCAGAGGATAGTCTATTCACAGTTTCTAAAAGTCAGATAAAATAAAAATTCAGAATTTTATTAGAGTACTGAATCTGTGTAACTGCAGCTGAATTCCACAGAAAGTATGGGTTCTCCTAGAAACTGGTTCAAGTGCCTTACATTTAACCTTAGCCATGTTCACAATTTATTTACTTTCTTGACCACACTTGCACACTGATGATATATTTCACACAGCTTTCCTGAGAGGCTATAGGATTTTTTCCTATGTAGATGAAGGTAATTTACAGTTCAGCGATCATGACTGGCCTTTCCATTGTTCAAATGTTTCAGAACTTTTCCCAGAAAACTTCAGTCTTTGAAAAGGTAGCTCATTTAAAGGAATATGTTTCACATGAAATCACTAACACTTCCTTTTAGGTAAAATAATAACTAACACTCCCAGGTTTAGGTTTCACCTAATGATTATTTTCAGTGTCTATTTCTAAACTTCTTCAGTTCAAACATTTCTAGTTTTTTGCACCTAACTGTGTAGCACTCAGATATTCAAGGTCTAAACATCTTATTTGGGATTACAAAGTAATCAAGCCAGTTGTGCCAAAATAAATGGGTTTTTTTCATTTTTTTTTTTTATTTTTTCAAATAGCAGAACTTCCTGCAAGGTAAGAAGTCACATTCTTGTCTTCATTTATTTTCTCAGTTGTTTATTTCACTCTGTTCAAGCAAGTGCTCATTCAACACAATGACAGCCTATTATGCTCCAAGTTTCCTATACATGCAGTTATGTATGTGCATGCACTCTGGCTTAATTAAGGAATTACAGAGAATTGCTTTCTTAGCCAATGACCTAATATCTGGTGGTCTATGTGAATAAACAAGGTTTCTCTCCACCAGGATCCTATAATCCACGGATAAAATTCATGTACAGAATTAACTTTTTTTTGCTTCTGTCATTTTTTGATACCTATCTGTATTATCTGTTACTCAAAGAAAAAGAAATTAAAGGATCCAGACCACTGAAGTGCATTGTTTCACATAGGATGCATGCATGCAGCTCTTAAGGTAATATCAAAACCCTGCAGGTGTTTTTCTAAGTTCCCTGATCTTGGATGCTGCAAGCTGCAATCCACAACATGCTCAAAGAGTCACATGCCTAATATCCTACCCCTCCTATAGTCTGGGAAGCCACTTCTGAATAGGTGGGAAGCTGCTTTACATAAGGATTCATGTTTCACAACTGAAGCTTAATGATTCTTGCTCAGGTACAACATGCTACTTCCTCATTGCACCATGATCTGCAGTCTCCTAGTCTGGCTGCTCCTCTGGAATGAAGGGAATGTTGATACCAAACAAACCCCTGATGGCTAGGAGGACATGGCACCCAAATCTTCCATCTCCTGGGAGAGTGCTCTAAACAGGAGATTAAATAAGGAACAAACATCATTACCACCTCCCTCGCTGCCTATATTTTTAAATGCAAGGACTCAAGGCAGCGGTGTGTCATGTTGATCCACTCCTGTCAGCATGCTCACAGAACAGCTATCAAGCGGGCTTAGGGAAGATGACCTGGGGAATACCTCCTCTTTCCATTTTCGGAAGGTTCCAGGCACTCAGCCCTGGCAGGGTGGAAGCATACACACAGAAAGACTGTTCCGCCAGCATGGAGGACACTTTACTGATGAAAATTTGTTGGTCTAAAAAATTCAAGTGGATGTGAAAAATTACTAAGTTCATGGCCAAGCTCATGCCATTTTGTATTTATCACCCATATGTAAAAAATAATTATTTCTAAAATATTTTTGGCAGCAAATAATGTATTCTCCTTGTCATTTTGATGACCCACAGCATTTGACCACATTTACTGGCTGCAGCAATAGCAGTTTTTTAGGTCAGAAGGCATCTGTGGAAACAAAAAGGATTTGTTTTTTTTCTTGTGATTTTAAGCAAGTCTACTTCACCTGAATTTTACAAAACAGTGGCAGTTGCAAACCCTTTCACCTGTTATATTTATGTGAGCACAATGTTCATATGGGTAATTTAAAAGTTAACATTTTAATAATCAATATTGGAGAAGTTACATGCAATAAAGAAAAATAACGTTCTTAATATAATATGGTATCTTAATACCTCATTATTGCTATTAATCCACTCAGAGAGGTTGAAGGGAATGTGTGGCTGTTACCAGTGGTCACTCTGGCTGTAGGACAACCTCCAAATAAATAGGCAACCATACTCTCCATGAATTCATATAAAGTGCAGTATTGTGCACCAAGAGTACAGCTGACACCTCAAAATCTGTCACTTTTAATATTCTAATGAGATTTCCAGACACACTTGTGCTGAAACAACTAACTGAAAGCAAAGCCGTTTAATACATGTCATGTTTAAAGCTCATCTTATCAGTGGACTTCACTACGACTCTTCCTCATCATGTTTAGTATATAAAAAGGAAACTCAGCTAATAGTAAAGTCAGCTTAGTGACCTTCACTCCTACACTATCAGGCACAGCAGATGCAAACCCTTTAAATGTTAAAACATGGACAGCTGGAGTGAAACATAAGACTTAAAGGGTGACGCATTGGATAAACAGGAGGCCGATGAGATGAGATGGGGTCATAAATTGCATTAGTCACACTGTTTGACAAATGGTCTCCAGTGGCCCTTGCTTCTCAGTGTGGGCTTCATTTATGGCCTTCAGTATTGTACTGGTAAAACTTTATTCAGCTTGTTACAGTATTGTGCATTTGGTTCACAATGCCCAGGGAAACCACTCTCAGGGTGAACTTCACTGACATAAAACTGAGCACCTTTGCGGAAACCAGGGAGAGCTGCATTAGCAGGGACAGTGTGCTGCACAATTAAAGAGGTGGTTAATTTGGGGGAAGGGAGGGAGAGCTCATGACCTAAAATGGTGATATTAGACAGTGTTTTTTGAGAACTTGGGTACAGTGGTCTCATCAGAAATACCATATTCCAATTATGATGGATGCCCCCTCCCTGGAAGTGTTCAAGGCCAGATTGGATGGGGCCTTGAGCAACCTGGTCTAGCAAGTGGTGTCCCTGCTTATGGCAGGGGGTTTGGAACTAGATGATATTTAGGGTCCCTTCCAACCTGAGCTATGAATCTATGAGAGCTGCTCTGAACAGCAGTTCATGCATGTTTCATTGAGGCACACTACACATGTGCTTATGCTGCAATTTAAATCTAGCTTAAGATAATATTCCAGAGAACTAACACAGTAAGATAAACTCCAAAGGCAATAACGTAAGGGAAGTATTTATAATAAGAAGACAAAATTAGGACAATAAAACAGTTTATCACCTGAACAGGATGGGGGCTGATTACCTAAGCATGAAGGCAGAGACACGTAAGATTTTTAACAGTAGTTGATCAGCATTACAGGTAGGTGAAGTTTCATTTAGTTTAGTGGTCCATCTAGAAAATGGGGGCAGAGCTATTAATTCTGAGGACTTGTTCTATTTTCGTTAACCATGGCTGGGAGATAGTACAGCTAAACAGTACTGTAGGCTGGCAAAAAGTTAACTGCAGAAGGACTTAATAGCAAGCCTGAGAGGTAGCCACATCACACTGTCTTCACTGCTCTCTCAGACTTTGCAAACATACACAGTATCACAGTAATGATGAGGCTGAAAAGACCTTAAAGATCATCCAGTCCAACCTAAAACCAAGCAAGTAAACCTAACATGTGACATCTAGATCATGCCACTCAGCACTTCATCCAGCCTAATCTTAAACACCTCTAGAGCTGGTGACTCAACCACCTCCGTGGGCAGCCCGTTCCAAAATCTGATCACTCTTTCAGTGAAAAACCTTTTCCTAATGTCAAGTCTAAACCTCCCTCAATGGAGCTTAAGACTGTGACCCCTTGTTCTGTCTCCAGTGTCCAGGGAGAAAAGATCAACCCCTGCCTGACCATAACCACCTTTTTGGTAGTTATAGACAGTAATAAGGTCACCCCTGAGCCTCCTCTTTTCCAGGCTGAACAGACCCAGTTCCATCAACCTCTCCTCGTAGGGCTTACCTTCCAGGCCCTTCACCATTCTAGATGCTCTTCTCGACTCGTTCCAGCACCTCGACATCCTTCCTAAACTGAGGGGCTCAGAACTGAACACAATACTCCAGGTGTGGTCTAACCAGTGCCGAATACAGGGGGAGGATAACCTCCTTCTCCCTGCAGGCCACACCATTCCTGATACAGGCCAGGATGCCATTAGCCCACTTGGCTGCCTGCGCATATTGCTGACTCATGCTAAGTTTATTGACCAGAAATACCCCCAAGTCTCTTTCTACCTGAGTACTCTCGAAGAGCTCCATTCCCAGCCTATAGTTCTGCCTGGAGTTGTTATAATCAAAATGCAGAACCCGACACTTAGACTTGTTAAAACTCACCCTATTACAGTGTGCCCATCTCTCCAGTCTGTCCAAGTCCCTCTGCAGGGCCCTCCTACCATCCAACAGGTCAACACGGGCTCCAAGCTTGGTGTCATCTGCAAATTTGCTCATAATAGATTCCAACCCATCATTAATGAAGATGTTAAACAGGACCAGACCTAACACCAACCCTTGGGGGACACCACTAGTAATGGGTCTACAACAAGATGTGACACCATTTACCACCACTCTCTGGGCTTATCCATCCAACCAGTTCCTGACCCAGCACAGTATATTCCTGTCAAAGTCCCCTGTTGCCATCTTAGCTAGGAGTATATCTTGGGAGACTGTGTCAAATGCCTTACTGAAATCTACATACATCTCCATGGTCTGTCAAAGTGACACTGTTGAAATATGAGTTCCATGCACAAGGTGACAGAGCAAGGCATAAAGAGCAAGAGACACAGAATTCCCTGTCACACCAAATGTCTATCTGCAATAAGGCAACAAGTTCAAGTAAAGACACCTTATACAGTGTGTGGGTTTTGTTTCTGGTTGGTCAGGATTTTTCTTTCAGATATAACAGAGAATTCAAACTGGTTTATATTATAGGGACTCTAGTCTCGACAGAGAAGACACATAGGTCAATGTAGTACACAAAGATCTTTGTGTAAGGTTATGTGATTCCAAGTGTGTGTCTACGTATTCATGCAATGGCAAGGGTTTGGATCCTCACTAGAGCAATTCAGTGTAGGAGAAACGTATGCTCTAGGGGTCATACTTAAAGCCCAGGTTGTCAGAACACTAAAGTCAAATTTGGCACAAGCTGTCATGGATGTGAGGACTCATCTGGAAAGGTCCTAGGTGAAGGCATCTATTTTCTCAGAATCAATGCTATTTCTTCTAATGCATTCAAAATTTCTTCTTCAGGTCTGCTACACTTCTTAGAGTGACCTCAACTTAGATTCATGAATGATATGGCTTTATTGACAGGCAATAAAGGACATGTCTAGGACTTTCACAGAATACCAGAATTACTAAAGGCCAGCCGAGACTTACCTTTCAAACTCACTACTTCCCCTTCTCTGTGCTGGAGCTTGGACCCATAGCTTATCACTCAGCCTGTTCCACTGCACAAGAGAGCCTGCATGTTAGTAGCCTGCCTCTCACAAGAGTTAGTAGTCATTTCCTTCTCAGCTGCTTACAAGTGCAAATCTTCCAAAAAATTAGTATCTTCCCTTTTTCTAGCCCTGCCAGACCAACACCCTTATGACAAAGCAGCAAAAGAGGAAAAGACAAACTAAGGAAGTAGATGGTATCAACCCATTATTACTGCTTAGGAAGTTGCAACACCTTGTTCTGACATGAAGCTGCAGCAATATCAGCACATCACATAACCCTTTTCTGGACTTTCTGGAAGCTTTCAAAATGCAGGCAGTTAGAATATGGCTCATTGCGCCAACTAGGTGAGGAATCTTTGTCTTTGTAACCTATATAAACTTAGTACCTCCTTCTCTTACTCAAAACAGTCGTCCTCAGACACAGTGCTATGACTTCAGGATAGCTCCCTGGAGAGGCTGTGTGAAGACCATAGATCATGGTACAGGGCTATTCAACAGATACTGTCCTTGCTGGAACAGCCCTTTTTCCTTGAGTCTGCAGCAAAGCGCTGCAGCCCAGTGCCACAAGACCAGTTCTACTTATCAGGAAAAGTGTCACCATGAAAAAAAATTAGTACTGGGACAAATACTTATATACATTTTTTACAAAGAACAAAAGTTACTCCTCTGCTTTCTTTAAAAATGCAAAACTAACAAACTCCAGATTACAAGCTTTGGTAACATCCAAACCATCTAACTTTGGATTTCTTACCTCATCATGAGGAAAGCTGTAGCCGAACTGCTATCATATTGTCATATATGGTGTTCACACTGGCAGTGTGAACTGAACTCTACCTTCTCCGATAATGCTACTGTAGTTTTTTTGACACTATTGTGTCAAACACATCATAGTATGGAGAATGCATTTACTAGAAAAACATGAGAACTACTACCAATATGAAAGAATTCATATTACTAGGATAAATTAACTTGTAATTGAAGACTCAAGCTATTCCAGGATGGTTGCAGTTGTTTGAAAATACTCTTTCTGCATGTGTATATAAATTATGTTGCCATTTGGGTGGTGCTGCTCCTTGCATAAAATTTACTTTGCATAATTACAGGCAATACTGCAAAGTGTTTATTTGTAATCCTCAGTGCCTGCATACCATGTACATTTTATTTCAGTTGAGAATGTTTGTAGTGGCCTTCTATTGTAGTTATTTCCATGAATTTAAGGACTGATTTCTGCAATACCATGGAAAAAAGGCTTGTGACAAAAATGGTTGGTGGCTTATGACATTCTTTCTGTCTTCTGTTTCTAGACCCTTCACAATTTGTTACCACATGTTTGCCAGGGCAGAAAAGCAACTGGCTGAGGCTGTCTGTACTTGTCTCAGATGCAAAGTCCAGAAATTTTCTTTAAAGTGCTGGTGAAAGCTGGTTTATGTTAAGACAGCAGACTGCACCGAGGCATGTTCAGGTGCTCCATCTATGCATGCAAGCTGTGACAGGCATGAGACATCCAGGACAGCCAAAGAGGTCCTGCCTTGAACAACTTCAGTGCAATTTGCCAAACTGTCCCTACTCACATCCCTGAAGTGAGAGTGTGTAACCTGCTTTGTTCAAATAATAAACCCAAGTGTTCTGCATAACAAGGGAGCTGCATAATGAATAAAGTTAACCTGTGACTTCTCTCATTTCCAGTGGAAAATTTCTTGTTCATTGAGTTCAGAGCATTTAGTTAACAACATCTGGTTCAGTGGACTTCTGCTGAATCCAAGGTAGATGTGAAAACTTTCCAGTTACTGCAGACAGGTCAGGGCAAAAGAATCATAGAATCATTAGGGATTGGAAGAGACCTTGAAAGATCACAGAATCACATAATTATTGAGGCTGGAAAAGACCTCAGGGATCATCAAGCCCAGCCTATGACCCAACATCACCATATCAGCTTGACCATGGCACTAAGTGCTACATTCAGCTATCCCTGCTGCACAAGACTTGGAAAGGTTGCAGTGGATGAAGTGAGAAATTTTGCAAGGGCCCATCGAAAGATGGCACTTGACATCTTGGCAACCTGCACGTTAAATAATGCTAAACCCAAACTGGAGCTCACAGTCATTTACGAGAAATTCTATCAAATCATCTAGTCCAATCCCTCCTGCTACAAAAAGGCCTCTGCTTTTGCATCAAAGCCATCAATCGAGATCATTAGAGACAGTGGGCTTGTTAACACAGCAGAGAGAGGCCCAGGATCTGTAGGCAGCATCACAGCTTTGGGATTGCAGAGTGCTAATACAAGCACTACCTAGTGTGCATGTCAAGGGCGGTCTGTACCACACTGCTGTAGCTACACTGATGGGAACCCCCCCATGAACTGCTCCTGGCATGAAGCATGTATAGCCCAGCTTCTTGGGCTTCAAGAGAAAGCACAATACTTATGAGGTCATGAGGGGTATTAGGAAGGAAGATAAGCACAAAAACAACACATTAAATATACTATATGTAGAGGGATTACTAAGGGAAGAGACAGAAAATGAAAATTATGATCTAACATACTGTGTGTCATTCTGAGGAATCAGCAAGACTTCAGATTTCATGTTTCATTCAAGAATTCAGATTTCAGTTTCAGAGGTATTTTTCTCACTCATTTTATTAGATGGTAAAAACCTTATTTTTCTGTTTTGTTCCTTCATAAAATTCATTTTCATAAAAGCTCATTTTCTTTTCATACCAGGATGTAAAATATAGGAATCAATTGTTTCCTACTATCACAGATGTTAAGATAGATCTAAAACTGAAGTAAAAATGTTTAATTGCTGAGGTTTTTCTCATATACAGACAGACCTCATTGTAAAACTCTAAGGAAGACTTGTCCTGTTGTCCTTCCTAAACACAAAGTTTAATTAATACTGGATATATTTAGTGTTCAGATTGACTCTCACACACAAAAAAACCCTAAGATAAAATAGGAATATTCAGTTGCTCTATAATGGGAGATTATAAAAAATAAAGCCGCATTCAGCAAAACATTGTTCATTTAGATGGATGAGTTGAGAGACATAATTAATTCCAACTTTAATGTGTACTTGTACATGTATGATTAAGAACCCACACAAATAGTGAAATTAGATCATTAACTTGACTCTACAGTGTTTGCAACCTGGTTGTTTTGGTTTGGCAGACCTGGTTTTACTAGTCTCTTAGCTGTACAGCTGCTTGGCTCACAACAGGTTTGCATGGTATGGAAGAGGGGTGGTATCTGCATTCCTTTATATGACTAACTTACTCTGTCATGAACCTAATGTATACAAATCAAGGTGAAGGACAAGAGTCTTCATTCCACCTACAAGAAGAAGTAACTCAGTTGAACAGAGAAATATTTCAGACATAGCTTGAAGGGCATTTTTAACTAGCACAGACACTTTCATTTAGTGAAACAAAAACACTCAAACACTCCTCTAAGGTCTACACACTCCTACGCGGTCTCCTATGTAGAAGAATTTGAGCTAATTAATTTATCAGACTGTATTTTTTCTTCAGTTTACTAAGTGATGGAAATACATGGATGTGACATAAAAAATCTACATCTACAGAAAAAAGATAAAAATCCCCAGAGAAAAATGAAATTCATCTACTAAAATGTTGTTGTATTTGGTGGTGGATTTATTCAAAGTATGGTGCAACACTCATTATACAGCATCTTGTCACACAGTGCAACTAGTACTTTTTATTTCATGTTTTAATTTCCCACATGGAAAGAAGAGATAATGAATGGGCTCTGCTTCCTTCACACTAGCAGCCTCCGCCAACATTTTTTTCATTTATGAGGGTATACTTCATAATAATAACATTTCCCAGCTTTCTTCCAGCATCACTGTCCAGCTCCCTATGAGACTCTGGGCATGGCACACTGTGGTGCCATTTAAGATGTGGTGACAGTTCACCTGACCTGTTCTTTTTGTTTAAAAGCTAGTAGCCAATTTAAAATACATGGAGGTTGATTCAAACTCACAGGTTGTCAGCAGTCAGCAAATGAACAGCAGCTTAAACTTAGGTAATTAAGTGTATTATACTTTGCAAAATAATAAATAGTTTGAGACCAATAACATCTACAACTTGGGAAAATACCTTCAGCCAGCTTTCAGAGAAGGAAACAACCAGCTTCAGCACTAAGGCCTCTTCCTGAGAAACTTATGTTTCCACACAATGTTGAAGCTATCCACATGAAAGCAAGCAGGTGGCTTGGGAAATGTTGATCCTCTTGGATTCGTGAGATGACATTCAACAATGTCCTCTCTTTTTTAAGCCATCAGTTAAAAGTATTTACAGAGCCATGATTCTGTGAATCAGATTTAGGACATTGTCCCTAAAGAGACAACCAGAACCAGATTTTCCATTTCACAGGAAACTTCATGCTGCCATTTCTTTTCCTGTTTCAATGTCATAAATCATGTTCTATAGTTGCAATAAATTTCCTAAGAGTTTGAACGTCTTAGGATTATTTTACATAATTTTTAATTTCACATTTTAAAAATTTGTCAAGATGTTCTTTCCTGGACTATTTTATTAGATCTATTTTGAACAGATTTTCATCAGTTTATCATATTTTTCAAAGCATTTTGATTATGACTGAAATAATGCTGCAAAACAAAAAGAATCTATGAACAAGCTATACTAAAGATGCCATCCTAGTGTATTTGTCAAACACATTCATATTTCTTTCCTGAAGTTTACAGTTCCTAGACAGGAAGAATCATAGAATTGTGTTGGAAAAGACCTTGAGTCCAACCATTAACCTAAGTGTAACAAGACCTCTGCTAAACCATGTTCCTTAGCTCCTTATCTAAACAACTTTTAAACACATCCATGAATGATGATTCAACCACCTCCCCGGGCAGCCTTTTCCTCATGTGCGTTCAGAGTAGGAGTGTAAAAATGATGGCAGTCGTTCTGAAAGGCCTTATTTCAGGACTTCTTTCACGGCTTCAGTTGTTATTTCTTAAAAAAATATTCTTGGTAATTTTGCTATAGTAGCTACTTATGTCTGAATTGAAAATGCTCAGATGTGCCTAAGTAAATGTTAAAATCCCTAGCACAGTGCCACAGTGCAGCGCTGTGAACCACTGAACAGAATCACTAAGTGAAGAATCTTTTTCCCCCTCCTTTCTTTTCCTTATGAGAGGTTTTTAAAGCTCTCATCACAAAATAGGAGTACAATCTTTTGCATGTGCTAAGCCCAATGTATTGTATAGATCTCCTCTTAGATACATGCACATCCTTTTTTCTGTCAGCCTGTACTTTAGCACACTGGGTTCTATGTCCATGAGGAGAGTGTCAGTGAAGTTCTCAGTACAGCAAATTTCTTAATCAATTAATTAAATTCACAAGTCAAACCAAGGATCTCTGAAATGATCATCAATATATGCATATTCACTCTTCCTTAAAACAAGTAGTTGCATGACTTATGACTTAGATTTTACCTTGAGGAGTGGTCAATCTTTCTTGACTTGACCCAGGGATTGAACATTCAGAATGCACTGAAAACCTCTCTGTTCATGAGGCTCAGCTTAAAAATGTGCATGTACAGCATTTATGTGGTGTCCTGACAGACTTTATTTTCTGCTTAAGTGATTAAGTTTCCCCTGGATATATGCAGCCCTCTCTTTGTTATGTAGAACTGTAATTGCACAGAAAGAGGATGAGGTCGTCAGCTAAGTTGTGATACATTCATGAAACAAGTCATTTAAAATAGCCCTTAAATAAATAGAGTGTTCTGTAAGTATAAAGTCAGAATCTCATATACTTTAAATGTTAGGCTGCTAGAGTAAATGGAAAAAACACCATAGTTTTATAAAAAGAAACTCTGGTAACAGCAAACAAAACAATATATGTCTAGAAGAGCCAATGAACTTCAGACTTCCATACTCACCAAAGCTTCGGATTCAGGCATTTTTTTATGTCTTAACTGCTGTAGAAGAGCTGAACAATTTTAGTGAATGAGAAGGGTCAATACTAAAGGATCTGGCAATGAATTTCAAGACTTGGATACTTAAAGCATTCTGTGTAAGAAAAGTTCAATACTAATTAAATAAGAGGATATAGTAGCGCAGTGCAAAAGACAGCAAGTTACAGGACATCATAACTGGGTACTGTCCTGCACAAAGATGCAGGGACATCTTGTCTGAAGTACATCAGTCAGTGGATACATTGTCTTTGCTGTTGACCTCTCTGAAGTCCTGTTTCGGGTAGCACCCAAACAGTAAAGTTGGAAAAATCAATCCCAGGTGTGTCTGAAAATGTCTAAGCAACTCCAGTCTCACAGATGTGACTGATCAGACTTGTCATGCTAGTGAGACTGCTGTGAGGACAGCATGTGGCACATTAAAGAGCCTGCAAAACTAGCACATTTTCCTGAGACCACTCTTCAAGTTCTAAGTGAAGTTTATCCATTTAGAAAGGAGAGTGACTTGTAGATTTTGCATCTACAATACTGGTTTTAGAATACCTGCAAGCAAGATTTATTTTCAAGCAATGGCATAAACAAGTCTGTTATTTTAGCTTCTGTTAAATAATTAGGGGGCTTGTGCCAGAGAAGCTTGTACTTCTCCTTTTTTTTTTTTTTCCTGAAACCACGTGTCTTGAACTGTCTGGAGTTAGTGTCTGCCTTTGGGATAAAAAGAGAGATTGCAAAATCTGGCTTCACACATCTGAGTCTGGGCAATTCATCCCCAGATAGCTAAAGTTCATATTTATAGCAGCAAATACACTGAATTTTTTCAGCAACACATCATAGCCATTTGGTATTTTTGGGGGGAAGAAATAAGGAAAAAAGAAAACAAATAGAAGAAAAAAAAAACAAACCCTGAACCCTAACATTCTAAATGTCAGGTATCTTTTTGTACAATTAGCCTTATCATTAACAACCTGCAACTCCAAATTCCCACCTATGAGTTCCAAAGACCCACAACCAAGCAAGACCATTGTTAAACAGCATAAAGAAGCTCCTCCACAAGAATCCCTTCCCCTTGTGCTGGGCTGTGTCCTACCCTTGGTTATGCAGGACAGATCCCATAAACATCTACACGTCCTGTAATTGCAGGTGAGATGAAGCATGGCTCCTGGTAGAGCCCACCTGGCACACAGCTCTAGAAAGAGACTTAGTGTATTCCCAAAGACTTGTGTGGATGGGTGCTACTTGTCAGGACCACCACAGCAAGGGTGTATTTAGCACAGGCAGTGTATGCATATCAAAGACTGTGGAGCCAGACAGAGACCTAAACCACCATCTGTAGCAGACAGAATACAGACCCATGGTAGGAGAGTGCAGCAGCATTTCAAAGTGCCTCAAGAATTTCTTAAGCAGTAATTCAATTTTGTTTCTTCTTTTAAAAAAACAGAATTAACAGGTATAATTAAAGTTTATGTAACTCCTTCTTTCCACTCTGCTGAAACTAAAAGGAATTGCATGTGCAAAACTATTTAAGACATATCCTTCCCTTCATAAACCCTTAAAAAATTATGTTAGGTCTTTATAAATAACTCCAATTCTGTATCTGTAAATTGCTTTCTGAATTCAGAGAAAGCTATGACTATATTATGGCATCTAACCTACGGGAAAAGTCATAACAGGAAACAGAACGTTTTGAAGAATTGAATTCATACTTTGGAAGCCTTTTCTTCAGGAGCAGATGCCTGTAAGTCTCATCACTCTCAAAAGGCAGTAGAAATCTCTCACTGTAATCTCAGACTTTGTTTAAGATTCCTGCTAAGCCGATGTAGACATACACATTATATACACATAAACAGTTTTTTTCCTCACTTCTGCAAAAAGAATAGGAAAATTATGAAGAACATAAAAACAGCAGGAACAAACACTGAGAGAATATGATAGATATCATACCACCCAAATGTGAAGGTCAGTCCATTCTCTTCTCAACCTGGTCTGTAGCCTGGGATTCCTTAAATAATATTCATTACTCAAATGTTAATTTCCTTATTGCAAATATTTAAACATGTGCTATCTGACAAATCTACAGATTGCAGCTATTGCAGGAGTATTTTTTTAATTAATCTGTTATTATTTCCCCTCTTTTTGTCATCAGTTTTCATTACACTGTCAATGTAAGCCAGAAACTACTGAGTACCTCAGCACCGCAATAAAAATCTGGACATTATTCATGTGAATGTCTGTCTTTGGATCTGTTTTCTAAGCATATGGGATTGGAAACACTACATACTGCCATCTGGTAACACTCTCCATAGTGATATTTGAGGCATAACTATGACTTGAGTATAATGTTAAGGGTCATTTAATGTACAAGAAATGTCTTCAAGCAGGTTATCTACCTTGGCACCATACTTAGATTATTCTGCTTCATCTGGTACAGTAAGAGAACCATCTGCTATTTTTAGATGCGTTGAGGCTTAAGGTGGTGCTTTCAAGGATGGAACCTCTGAATGTTTCTTCAAATCAGCTAAAAGGAAGGTGGAGTTTTAACTTATGGTTATAGAACTTTGATACAAAATAGACTTGGATTACAGAAATGAAATTCTACTCTCCTAGAAGAAAAATATACCTTACTATACAGATGAGCATGTACTACTATTATTTTAGAATGCAGGAGAAAACAAAATAGAGGATTCAGTAACAATTTTAGACCAGAAAGAGAACTGGAAGTATGGATTGTCAACTGGCTAAATGTGAGCCAGCCGTGTGCTCAGGTGGCCAAGAAGGACAACAGCATCCTAGCCTGTATCAGAACTAGTGCAGACAGCAGAAGAAGGGAAGCAAATATCCCCCTATACACAGCACTAGTGAAGCCATATCTCAAATATTGTGTTCAGTTTTGGACACGTCAATACAAGAAAGACATGGTGGTGCTGGAGTGCATACAACAAAAGGCAACAAGGCTGGTGAAGTCTGGAGATCGAGCCTGAATGAGGAGTGGCTGATGGAGCTGGGGCTGTTTAGTTTGAAGAGGAGGAGGCTAAGGGGAACATTCTCACTATATAAAACTATCTGAAAGAAGGTTGTAGAGAGGTGCATGTTGGTCTCTTCTTGCACCAGGGAAAGTTTAGGTTAGACATTAGGAAAAAATTCTTTATTGAAAGGCTCATCAGGCATTGGAACACGTTGCCTAAGGAGGTGGTTAAATTGCCATAGAATCATAGAATTATTAGGGATCAGAATGGACCTTGAAACATCATCTAGTCCAACCCCCCTGCCACAGCAGGATCACTTAGACCAAGTCACACAGGAACAGATCCAGGCAGGTCTTCAATGTCACCAGAGAAGGAGACTCCACAAGCCCCTTGGGCAGCCTGTTCCAATGCTCTGTTACCCTCACTGTGAAGAAGTTTCTTCTGATATTCATATGGAACCCCCTATGTTCCTTGCACTCATTGGCAAGGTTTATCAATGTTTAAAAGTCATGTAGATATGTTGCTTAATTACATAGTTTAGTGGTGGTCTTGGTAGAGTTAGGCTAATGGATGGACTCAATGAACTTAATGATTCTGTGATTGCAGTTTTTATTGTGCAGTTAAAACTGAGCTTACTATAGCTTAAAACTATTGCTTACTATTTTTCTATTCTCATACAGGTCATGTAAAATACCTCACATAAGGTTAATGATGCTAAGTACATAAATTTCTGGTAAGTGAGATTTCTGAAGAGTGAAACTGTGTCACATTATACAAATCCTGCTATGGGCTGCAGATGTGGTAGCGGCATAAACAACGTACAACCTGCTCCTGAAATACTGAACCCTAAAATAAAGCAAGAGCAGGAGTAGAGACAGTTTAGTGAATCAGGATGCCTGGAAGCAGTCTCTGGAGTACTGCAGATCAGATATTGAATACTTTCAGCTTCCAGGAGGACTCATGCTTCCTGAAATAAAATCTGGTCAGCTTCTAAAAAGTCAACTTCCAATGTGAGGTGCTTGCTTTCCAACTAGTCACCCCCTGAGGAATCAAATTATGTGCCTCAAAATCTATATTTAAACCCTTACTGCTACATAATCAGGCTATTAACACTGTCCACTCACATGTTCTTTGAAATTTGGGGCCATTCCACAATTACTACACTATGGCTGGTGTTAGATTTCTGAGCCATTTACTCTGTATTAATTACATCATGTGAGAGTGCAGTATGGCTAACCTCTTACTGACGTTACCCACCGTACATGATATAAGCATAGGGCCTCACTGACAGGTTATAGGGCTTTTATGCCATACTTTGGCTGGCAATTGGCCATGCTACAGTTTAGTGATTTCTATGCTAGTGAAGGAAATAGCAGCTAGTTTACAATTGCCACTACCTTTAGCTTTGAAATGTACTCAAAATAGATAACATTATATAAATACATATAAAATCTCATTGTTGCTCTGCCCCGCCCCATTTGAGTTTTGTTCCTTTTATTATTTATCCCACTGTGCCTATGGTGCATGTGTCCTCTTCTCTTCTGCATATGACAATAAGAACATGAAGAAGGACTAGAAATGACAAGTAATATGCAGTATATAAAAAGGTGAGATTTAAAGTACCTAGCCTAAAATTACTCTTCACTGGTGCCTTACCCATCTTTACCTCTTGTCATATTTTAGGAAACAAATTCAAGCCAGTAAATTTAATAAAAAAGCTAAAATCCCTTAATTTGAGTTGCTGAGACAGTTTGAGAAGAAAATATTTCCAAAGTGTAATAAACTTTTCCTCTCTATGCCATTTGCATATCAGCATGTCCTTACCTCTAGAAGATTTCAATATTCATGTCAAATTTTAATAATCAAAGGAACTCTACTCTGTCAACGATTTCTTATTAAGATGCAATTTAAGAATAATCTCTGATCTTCTAGCAGAACCTGAAAAGACTTTCTTAATTTCTCAGTCTCCATCTAACCTCTGACCAGACCTCCCTCATCTCAAGAATTTGCTTTATCTCCTGAATTCGCAATTGTGCTCAACAATAAGGGGCAAAAATTATATGTAAGCCCTCAAAATCATATGCTAATTTTAATTCTCACTAAAAATCATCATATGTTCTCTTTAACAGTGTGACTGCTTCAATGTAATTGCTTAAACAATATTTCATATGCTGGTTATGACGTGAATTCCTTCATGCTAGAATGAAATGTCCCATGCTAAACAGTGAGATACTGTTCTGTTTGTCCAGTCACTTCTGACTGGCCATTAGGTGAGATTTTTTTCATGCTTTTTCCCCTCACCACTTTACAGGTTTGACATTATCTCCCTTCAACTTTAAATATGTGATTTAGAATATTTAGCCTATAAGGCATCTGTGGTGGTTACATGATTACCATGTCTCACTAGTTGTTGTCATCATGGAGCCCATAACTAATCTTCAAAATGCTTTGTTGCTACCTCAGCTTGAGTAACAAATCCTTGAGACAAACTCCATAGTTTGCCTTCATTTTTAGACACATTGCTTTCTCTGTACTAATATTTCTCTTTCAGATCTTTAGTTGTATTGAACAGAATTTTGTTAAGGCAAACAGATGTCTAAATTCAATTTGGAGAAGAACTGCATTGCATGGTGATGACCTTATGATTCTCTTTGTGCATTTTAGGAGGCTGACCAGCCATGTTGTAGTTACTGGCACACTGGAAAAACCTGAAGCAGGGAAAACATTGAAAAGAGCAAACATTTCAAAGAGGTGAACATGTATGCTGGTCCTTAGTCAACAGAGTAACTTGCTAACAAATTTTCAGTTCCTCCAGCTTCAGTGGGACTGCTCAGTATTCTTAATGTAAAATATAAGCCTGAGGAGATTTGTTTAAAGGATCTAATCCAGCTAAACACAACATTGTGAAGAATTTACAAAAACTAGGTCTCTATATTTGAGACTGTGTTCTAGTGGCATCATCATGGTATTACCATGGTATTGCTTCACAGATCTGACCTCTTCAATCTTTTGAATAATTGAAAGAAAAATGTAATTATAGGTCAGTAACCATCTGACTACAGCTTAACTCAGAACCTAACAGTCTCCACCTACATTTCAGTGATTTTTATTTCTACACCTTAGGTATGCAAAAGATTATTATAATCTGCCCAGAACAGTGTCTCATCATCTATTAAGCACCCAGATGCCAGAAGGCCCATCTTCCTTGCTGTTTCTTATAGAGAAATTTTAATCAAAATTCTTTTGCTAGCAGATCAGAAGTCTGCTTCTCTTTCCACAAGGGATAAAAGTGTCCGTGACCTTAAGCTTCCCATGACAGTATGAAAGAGCTATCCCTGGCAGCTATGCATCTCCCAGGCAGGAAGGCAAAACTCAGATCAGAGCATGCGGCTCCTCCAGAAAAGGGAGGGATCAGCTTGTGCTTTCCCCTCCCATACACGTCGCTCCAGGTCCTGCTGTCCTCAACAAGTCTTTGATATACTTTCCTGAGACTGTGGGCACTGTCCAAGACCACATCCTCACATCAGATCAAGTTCTGCTCTGGTTCACCTTGCTTTTTTCAGGTCAAACCGTGGGCCTCATACTAACTGGAAACCAGCTGCATTTGAGGAGGGAAGGTGGATTTATTTTGTTGTCACTGCTTTTGTATCATTGTTTTGTTTTGTTTTATGCCTTTGGAGATTGGGATTCTTTTTTGCTGCTGGGGCTAGTTAAAGATTTCTGAGAAGCTGTCTTACATCTTCTTCTCAGTCAGTTCTTGTAGAATCTCTGGAGTCTTCAAAAACGGGCATGGACTCCACTCCTGAAGGCTCTGCAATAGATTTTCATTATATAATTTTTCTTTTTAATTATACCTAACCGGAAAGCTCCACGGCGCGGCTGCCCTACAGACACAGACGAGCAGATGGGGCAGGACGAGCCACCTTTGCTCCTCCCTCTGCAACTCGTATCAGGTTCTTTCATAACATGACGATACTGGGTTCCGCCCCGACCGCCCAACGCACGGCCAGGAGCGCACTGCTTCTCCCACAGCCGCGGGTGGGAAACAGCGGCCACAGCAGTCCCGGCAGTCAGTAGAGCGACGGGACCAACCAGCGGACATATTCCGCTGCCGACAGAACCCGCTACGGTCACGCACGGCTCAACAACCAGCGGCCACAGCCTGCGGCGCAGACTGGCGGCGCCACCTACTGGACGCGCAACGCCCACCGATCCGGGCGCCAGTGCCACTAGCGGGTACGCTCATTCCACCGGGCTTCCACTCCCTGCGGGCAGCGGAGTCACTGCGCTACTGCTGCCCCTGCCTTTGAGAAAGATCGCCCCGGCACACCATGAGGGAGCTTCTGGGCAGCAATTCTCAGGCGTCCATACTGGGCCCAGTGCTGGGCTCTGTCTTCATCAGTGAAAGGGACAGAGGGATCAAATGCACCCTAAACTAGTTTGTGGGTGACACCAGGCTGAGTGGTGGTATACCATCGAGACAGAGGGATGGGATACCATCCAGAGCAACCTGGAAAAAGTGGAGAACTGCACTGTGCAAACCCCATGAGGTTCAACAAGACCAAGTGAAAGGTCCTCCACCTGGGTTGCAGAAATGCTCAGGATCTGCATAGGATGAGGGATGAGGTACCGAGAGTAGCTCTGAGGAGAAAGACGTGGGGGTACTGGGGGATGAGAAGCTGGACATGAGCCATTAATTTGCACTCATAACCAAGAAGGTTAGCCATATCCTGGGCTCCATCAAAAACCATGTGGTCAAAACCCACTTGATCAAAGTAGGTGATCTGGACATTCGACTCAGCTCTGGTGAGACCCTACCTGGAGTTGAGAGGGTTGGGATGGTTCAGAATGGAGAAGGCTCCAGGGAGACTTTATTATAACTCTTCAGTACTTAAGGGCAGTCTATACAAACGATGGAAAGAGGTTTTTTTAGCAGGGTCCATTGGAACAGGATAAGCTGTGATGGTTTTAAATGGGGGAAAAAAAGGGGGAGATTTACACTGGGTATAAGAAAGACTAAATCTTTTGGATTTCTTGCCATTTGCCTGCTATGTACATGTGTATGTGCATAAATCCATAGGCTCACTTTCCATTTCATCACCTGAACACCCTGCTATTGCTCACTAGCCTGGGTATGTTTACATCTGTTATTTTCAGAACAACATGTAAGTATTTCTAGCTTGGCCTTTGAAGACAGTGCATTCACTAAATGTTGCTTCTTTCCATAGTTGTGATTATACTGGACTAGATTCCTTTTCTGTGACTGAATGTGTGTCTGAAAATGAGGAGTTGGTCTGTGTTCATCCCAACAAGAGTTGCACTGACCGTTTAGCTTCATCACACACTTTCAGGCACTGCCCACTAAGGGAAGACAGGAGTTATGAGACTTGTATGCTTGCTTAACAACTCACTGTAGTGAATTGTTCAGCCACCAGAATTTCATCTAGCCAAACACAGTGTGACTTGAGAAGATGAGCAGCTGACTTGGAAGAATAAATGCTTATGAAATGGTCTTCTGCAAGGTGTTCACCTCAGATCTACATGATGTTTTAACTTCCATAAAGATAACCCTCACTGAATGCCTGTAAACTCTAGTCATTGGTACCATCTCAGAGGAGAAGAGGATTAAAAAGCTATTGACAAAGACTGAGGACGCCTGCAAAACCTGAAAAACCTGAGATAAAACCTGAATTCATGTGGAGGGCAGTATATGCAGGTGAATGTGAGAAAAAGACCTGTGAATGACTAATTTAATTTTACAGAGCTTTAAATCTGGAAAGGTCTATGAAATTAAGAGAAACTGTATCAGGGAGTACACACTGAGCTTGCACAGAGAACACTTTGCACGAGTTGCATAGAGATAAACAAAATGAAGGGCATGTTTTGCTTGTCATTCCAGGAAGAAAAGCTCAGGACTCCCCTGACCATGCAGAAATGGGGTCTGTTTCAGTACCAGATGTGACCTCACATGGAAACTGTACTTTTGTGAAAAAATAACTGGAGTGAGACTCTGGAAGGGGTGTTCTGGAGACGACCAGAAGCCATGCCTGCAGTGTGGTCTGAATGGGTGGCTTGGCACAGTTCATGCAGGTGACTGACTGGGTAAAGCGGGACTTACCTCTATGCTGCCGCAACACTGAAGGCAAGATCCCTGTTCCTAATGTGGTGTCACAGCCATACCTGGGAAGGAGTGTAGTGGACACCACTAGACTGCTCCAGCCACAGGAAAAGGTTTCAGCTTTATCTTTACCGTTCTTTTCCTCACCCTTCCTGGCCAAGCTACTGGCAATGCTTGTCCCCAGTTGTTGAGTTGGCAAGAAGGTGCATGTCTTGGGTTATGGAATCAAGAAGATTGTATTCTGTTTTCATATGTTGAAAGCAGTTGAGAAGCTATATGGTTTTGTTTTTTGTAACTCCAGGGGGATGGGAGAGTGAATGCCTTGCCCAATTGTTAAAACCAGGTGGGGCGATATCTTCTGCTGATGGGCCATTAAGGCTCATATCATCCCATTGTGAGACGCTTCACCCTGTGGGGGGAGGTGGGGGGGAACTGACTGTTCCCACCTGCATAAACTGGGACTCAGGAAAACGAGGGGGGCTCGCTCTCTACGGGGGCTCGCTCTCTACGGGAGTTTCCTGTCCCCGGACCCTGCGGTGCCCAGCTGAAGCCGNCGGCTCCTGGCTGCTGCGGACACTTTCCAGCCGCTCCCTCCTGCCTGCTGCTGCCTCTGTCTGTGCCCACACCGAGGAAGTCTCTCCACCTCTGCCGCTCTGGGAGAAACTGAACTGTAGCAGGTTTTGCTCTGTCGGGATCCCTAGGACTTTTCTTTTGACTGGTTGTTTGGGTGTAAGGTTGGATTTTCTTAGTGTTCTTAATAAAGAATTGTTGTTCCTTTATCCAAATCTTTTGCCTGAAGGTCTTTAAATTGAAAGAATTTGGTACCTGTCTTCCTAAACCGAGACAGTGCAGCACTGCAGGAAGGTTATTATAATGGCAGTCCCATATCAGGGTGCACACCTGGACTGAATTGTTGTGCTCTTCTTCCCCACTGGGCTGGAGATGAGCTGATCAAAGATTACATAGGGTTACCTATGATCCACAGGCTGGCTGAAAATCTGTGAATCTCAAGTTTATGAAAGCTTTGAATCTGTTGTAGGAAGCATTTAAATGACCCCTGGAATAGGTGGATCGATTTAATGCAATTAACATATTTGACTCCCAAGTGTCTCAGTAATTTCCTGGAAAACATTATGGTGGGTAACAGTAAGTGAATGCTTCCTGGGAAACCCTAACCAAATGCTCAGTTGAATCAACAGTGACTCTGTTCTGCATGTGCACATCTGAAATTATACTGACCTATCGGGAAGTGTCAAAGTGCCAGAGCCACCAGCCACTTAATGGAGGTCTCCCTACTCCACAAAAAATGTGTAGTTGATAGTGCTGGATTTCCTCTGGGTATGATTTCCTAAAAACTGCCTTTTCCAATGGTTGTACATGGTAAGCCCAGTCAGTGCTGGGCTTTAACCTTAGCTATCAGGCCAGTCTAGAGAGTCACCCTTCAGTATGGGGAGGATCATACACTACAGGCACCACAATCACAAACAATTAGAGACAATTTAGTTCTTTGCATAGTTTTTTTAATGACAGTGATTTTTCTTGACAAATTTAAAATCTGTCATAACAATCGTAGAACCGTAGAATCATAGACTGCTTTGGGTTGAAAGGGACTTTCAAAGGTCATCTAGTCTGACCTGCCCCTGAAGTGAAGAGGGACATCGCCAACTAGACCAGGTTGCTCAGAGCCTCATGCAACTTGACCTGGAAATGTCTCCAGGATGGGGCATTTCCCACCTGTCTGGACAACCTGTGCCAGTGTT
>VZRI01000383.1:768-17615 GCA_013397515.1 Upupa epops
GCATCCTGGCTGCACGGACAAGTCCTTTGTACACTTCTCAGTCAGCCTGTCCCTCCTTCCACTGCCTATAGACTTTCTTCTTGCATCCAAGTCAGTGCAGGAGTACCTTTTTAATCTATGCTGGCCTCTTGGCGTTCCTGGAATGAATTTATCACACACTTATCCCTACATTCCAGTGCTGAGAACCATCCCACCACGTTTCAGTGATACCAGTGACATCATAACCCTGCAGGCACATATAGGTCTGCAGCTCTTCCTGCTTGTTCTCCATGTTCCATGTGTTAGTATGAAGGCATTTAAGACCAGCCCCTATTGAAGCTGGTTTACTGACTGGAGTTCCGTTGTCCTCCACATCAGGTGTTCTCTTTCTGGCCTGTGGTTTATTTCCAGACTCAGGATGTCTATTGGCATAACTGTTCATTGCATGGAATGGGTTGCTGTTCCCTCCCTGCAACAAACCTAGTTTAAAGCCTTCCTCACTAGATTGGAAAGCCTATGGCCAAAGACATCCTTTCCTTTTTGTGATGGATGTACCCCATCAGCCCCAAGAATGCACAATGAAATGGATTTACAATTCTTTCTGCAAGCTTGGCATTAAATATATTACAGTAATTCTTTTAGTCCTTAAATGCTAAATCATTAGGTACAGGCTATCATTTGCATTATCACTATGTTACTAGATCATTATGACAAACACAAGCTGCAATCAGCACACACATTTACAAAGCACAGTGGTTTGAAACTACTTGTATAATAGCCCATTTATGAGCACTAACCCAAACGAGCAACCAAAGGATGTTGAAGTAAAAATCTTTTTACACAAGACATTGTGACCAATGCACATGTCTGAGACAATGTTTGGATGCAGAGAACCTCGAGAGAATTAATAAAGTCATTCATAGCAGAACATTTTGCCAGAAAAGAGACTGGTGACAGAAAAATATTAGTACTGTAATGAAGTTTTAAGGTTAGGCTGGATAAAGTGCTGAGTGGCATGATCTAGATGTCAGATGTTTAGATTTACTTGGTTGGTTTTAGGTTGGACTGGATGGTCTTTTCCAGCCTCATCGTTACTGTGATACTGTGATAAAGAGTCCTGCTGGACTGACTTAATGTTGCACAGTATTTACACAGAAAACTTACATAGCTAATTAGAAATCTAGTTAGATTCAGAGATTGTTTGGTTTTGTTTGCTTGTTTGGTGTGTTGCTTTTGAATTTTTTTCTGTAGCCAGTACATCTATCAGGTTTTGTTTCACATCACATCAAACCTACACTGGAGATCTCACATACTAAGCAGTCTCATTGCAGATGCTTAAGTGAGCAGTGTAATCCCTTCTTCATGAAGAAATACGCTTCTAAATGATGATGATTAAGTATTTATTACAATCTTCAGACTACATCACACAACTGACAACACTCAGAAGAAATTACTTGAGCTGTACGAGACTTTATCACAAACACTTTATTCCAAACACATTCCAGAGATAAAAGCTTTACTATTGGTTTGACTTCACAATAAAACCACAATTACTCATGGGGTCACTTATGCCTCAGCACTGAAGTAGTAACTGCAAGTACTGTTATCTACCTCCCAGCTTGCACAGTTCTGGCAGTGAACAGTCCTGGTGTCCACTCAAAACCTGAAGAAGAAGGAGTCATGCTCTAAACTCAGCAGAAACATCTTTAAGATGTTTCTTAAACTTAGAGATGTTCTCAAGCCTTTAAATGCATCCCACCCAATTCCAAAGCAACATGAAAACTAGTTAAGTGGCACAATACAACTAGTTAGAGTGAAAAGGGATTGGAGCTTAAATGCTTGAAATCTCACTTAGAAAGCAAAAGTCCGAAGAACTGGCACCTCTCCTGTCAAAGCAACAATTTGTTGTATAACAAGAAAAAAAGACACTGAATTAAAATTAACCTATCATGATTCATGACTACATCCCTGCTAAGAACTGTGGGACCACACAAATTTCCCTTAACAGCAGAGCACCAAGCTGTCCCCAGAAAAAACCTCCTTTTAGGTAGTTGTAGATAATAACATCTCCTCCCAACCTCCTTTTCCTCAGACTAAACAGTCCTCATAAAGCTCAAACCAAAAGCTATTTTCATATTTTCTCTCTCTGTCCTGTTGATGACATTGAGTAAGGGAGCAGCTGAGAGGGCTCTAGCAGGTAACCAAAGGGAAACCACCATAGTAACCCATCACAAACAGTGAACATCAAGTCTCCTGCTTGATTGTCTTCGATACTGGGATATTCGTCTAGTATCCAAAGCATTCACCCTGCTCAGTTGTGAAGAGCAGACATTAAACTGTCCCCTCTTATTGATGCGAACAACAGGATCCTCAGAAATAATAAACTCAACATGCAAATTTGAAATTCAATACTTCCAAAACTTCTGGTAAGAATAGGACCATTAAATCTGTATCCAAACTCACAATAAAATAAACCCTCTGTAGATGTTCCTTTTATGTTATGGAGAAATGCGCAGGAAAACATCTTAAAAAGTGTAAAATATAATACTGGTTTTCAGATTTGTGATACTGATTTTCATATTTCACTGGAAGTGCCCAACCTATGTCTATCCCAGCTCAGTCCTACTAGCAGTGACACTTTGTGTTTCTTTACACAAAGAACAGGAGGAGGAAATAGAGAGTTATCTTTTCTCTTTAAACAGCTATTCAGACAGTGTAAAATGAGCAAATTGTAGATGCAAAACCATTTTATAATTTGAATGCAAGCATATCATCCTTGTTCTTTTGTTTGAAGAGAGTGCAAACAGTTTCGTGGCAGTAGTTCTTGCTATTCTCCTCAGTACTTTGCAGATCTCAAATCTAACATAAATACTATTCTTTGCAACTTTTATAATAATAAAAGCAGAATTATGAGCAACATTTCTAGGCGTGCCAGTCAGGTTCATAATGCTTGTAAGTTCTAATTATATATGTATAAAAAATTATAAACACCATATGATTGACATACATTTTTAAGTGTACTTATTTTGGTATTTAAAGCAGTAGGAAAAAAACCCTAATTCCATTCTATTTCCACTAATCACAGAACCACAGAATGTTAGGGATTGGAAGAGACCTCAAAAGATCATCTAGTCCAATCCTCCTGCCAGAGCAGAATCATCTACACCAAGTCACCCAGGAACACATCCAGGTGTGTTTTAAACATTTGTAGAGAAGGAGACTCCACAACCTCCCTGGGTAGCCTCACCATGAAGAAGCTTCTTCTCATATATATGTGGAACCTCCTATGTTCCAGTGAACACCTGTTGCTCCTTGTCCTATCATTGGATGACACTGAGCAGAGCCTGGCTCCTTCCTCCTGACAACTGTCCCTTAAATATTTGTAAATATTAATGAGGTCATCTCTCAATCTCCTTTTTCCAAGCTAAAGAGACCCAGCTCTCTCAGCCTTTCCTCATCAAGGAGACGCTCCACTCACTAATAGCGACACAGATTTTCTTTTTTTGAGATGTGCATGATTAAAGTATAGAGAATAGTTTTGCCCACTTCTGTTCTTTTTTGCCAACATGAAAAGAGCAAGAGCTATGTTACTAGGGAGGAAAATATCTATTAAGTTGTCAGTTGTGATATTTACTTTAATAGTGTGTGACAACTGCAAACTCAAAAAATGACAGATAACTTAAAGACACGTTGTGGAAGTGAAAGATAGAATAGTAATTCACATAGCATCAAAGAAATGGGAGATAAAAATGAGGAGATAGATCAAACCCTACAAACATATATACATAGTGTAGCTATGATAGATAAAAATACACACACAACACAGAAACCATAAAGGATTCTGGATGAATTTTTAACAGTTGCTTTGGTACTAGATAAAGAACTTGACCTCTGAACTTTTGCCATGGACAGTCTTCTTTGGGTTTCTCACATGACTTACTACTAAAGATGATGTTATTTTCAATCCCTCTGCAGCAAGAGAGCACAGAGAAAGTAAGTCCTCCCAGTCCTCCATTTGCTTTCAAAGAAGTCCAGCCACATTTCCCCATGAAAACTGAAAATGCTTCTAGATTACACCATGTATTGAAGGCATGTATAATGATTTCTGACTGTCAGTTCAGTCCATCCTTTCCCTAGATCTGGCTTTGAGGGGGAGGAATTAAGCTGGTTTTTATATGCAAGATGACAGTCATATGAATGTGTTTACAATACTGGTATCTATTAGCTTGGAGATTATGCAAAATGCAAGTATACAAATACTATTGTCTCTGTTAACCTTATTATTACTATATTTTTGAAATGCACAAATGACAGATGTACAAGCAGTAACTTGTCTTTGCAGGAACTTTGTAGTCAAAATTAAGAGGCAAGAATAATGGTCTGTCAGTGTTAGGTTCCATCAGCCTCTAAGCTATCTCTTTCCTTAGAAAATGTAATTGAAAGAGAATGAAGTGTTGAACTGACAAAAACATCTGACGTCCCTTTTCCAAGAGAGGAAATGATGACCACAGCATTTACTTTCTACTGTGTGCTGGTTTGAAAATTACCAAATTTCCAAATCTTAGTTGTGGTGCTTTTATGCCAAAAAAGCATTTTATTTTGAAGCTGGAGGCAGCTTTCCCAGCAGATCTCCTGCATCAGATCTCTGGACTCTACAGGTGATTGGTGGACAGAGTCCTAAAGGGAAGGTACTTCCTCCTTCTTCCTTCCTTCTCTCTTCTTGTCACCATCTTCATCATCTCCTGCTGCAATACATCTTCAGAGACAGAAGCTCCCTCAGAAGAGGGCTCCCCCCACCCTTGGGCCATCAATGTCTCTCAACCCCTGCCACCAAAGGGTGGAAGCCCAGCTGTAGCTCTGCTGCGGGGGGTAGCCATAGCCCTCTTTTGCATNCAAAGAGCCTATTTACTATAACAGCTGTGGCTCCACCACGCTGGTTGTTTCCGCCGAGCTGCAATAGATCCAGTATACTCTGCCACTGAGAGAGACTGAGAGAAGCCTCTACTAAGAGAGAGAGATCACAAATACTGATCTCCTAAGCCTTTGGATAACAGAGAGAGTCTGGAACCCTGTTAATACCCTCCACATTTAACACTGCTGTAGCCTCAAAGAAGAGCCCCGAGCTGACTGGTGCTAGAAGTATGCTGGTCTCTGCATGAGGATCAGGAAAAGGAACTTCTCCACAAGCACCAAATGTATATTTTGTGCTGTATTCCTACCCCCACCCCCCCCTTTCTCTTCTGGAAAGTGGGGTGTGTGTTGGTTATGAGTGTTTGTGTACAGTCTCTTGCCCCGCACCTCTCATCTAAGGCCAAAACTCAATGTGNTTCTGGAAAGTGGGGTGTGAGTGTGTGTGTGTGTTGGTTATGAGTGTTCGTGTACAGTCTCTTGCCCCGCACCTCTCATCTAAGGCCAAAACTCAATGTGTTCGCTGTCTCCTATTTCTCTCAGACTGTGTGTAAAAGCACTGTGGTACAGTTTCTGCGTTACCTTTTTAATTCCTTTACATATTTGGATTTTTTTCCTTTTCTTCTTGGTGATGTGTTCAATAAACTGCTGTCTTTCTAGCAAAGTTGCTTCATTGTCTGTTGAACTCTCAGTGTTGGATGAGCTGGATGTTGCGCTAGAATTACAGGCACCAACCCAAACTGATTTAGACCCTCTTGCTAAACCATTACATACTGTAATGTGTAACAGTCCCACACTATTATCCTTCTGAGGAAACAACACACACGAGTTATACAACATACATTAGTTAATAAAATGGATGCATGTTTAAATGGTTCTGGTCACAACATTGTAGAATACACTGAGCACTGAATGTTCCCATCTTCAGTTCCAAATATGAATTAATTGACTCACAGGCACACATCTCTAGGTCTTAAATGTATTAAGACAGATGAATTTGCTGGATCAGTATCTGCATAGATTAGCTGCCATGTAAAGTGCCAAACTGCCAACTACCAAAGATAGGCCTGTCAGAGGCAGCTCTTCTTGCATCAGGAGTAGATGCAAAAGTGTCATTTGTATTCCCTCAAACTGGTTACCCTTTTGCTAGTTTGGATTCTATTTTGTTTTTATCCAAAAGACTTCATGGAGTATGCTGGGGTAGCGTTTCAAATGCAGAGGAGGTGGACAGAGAAAACCAGAAGCAGAGTATATATTTCAGGGTGCAAGCAGTATCCTGTAAAAATCAAAATAATTTCATCTGGCTAGGTTGTGGTCACTGCACACCTGCAACTAGGCAAAGAGCACATAAAAACCCTAGAAACTCAATTCCCAGACGTTAATACTTGCTATACAGTCTATGCATTGGTTACTTGAGTTGTCTCCGATGCACTAGACTAGCTGCTCTGATCCGATCATATTAGATGTGGTCTTAGTGATGTACTGACAGAAAAAACGGCCACAATGACAATAAAACCTACTTGCATGTACTAGAATTCTCATGGGATTATTGGAGTAGGTTAACAGAAAATATTTCTTTTTGTAAGGAAGTTATTTTCTCCTCACTAAGATACATTCTTGTAACAATCACCTTCCGAAATTAATCCAATTCTCCATTCAATTATTAAGTTAGCCACAGTCATGCTTGATTATTATTTTTGCTTAAGCAAGGTGGTGGACTCTATCTATTCCACATTGACATATATTTTTCTGTGAGAAAAAGCACATTTTTTTTTTACCCACAGTATTTGCAACCCCACAGAAAACACAATTGTATGTGTGGGATTTGTAAAACACAGGCTTGACAGTTCAAGAAACATGGACATAACCTTAAATAAGGGTGGGCAGGAAGAATTCTGAATCAGCCCAGCATTGTTACAGTAACTCCACAATATAATGAGAACAGTGGAGCAATGAAATGCAGCATCAGGCAGTATCTATCCATGACAGGAATTTTGTCAAGCTTTACTATTGATAAAACCATACTGCAGAAGTATTTCTTGAAGGTGTATGTCTTACCCTTTTTCCCATTCCAAAACCCCATCTATATTCAGTCTGGAAAGAACAGATTTCTACAGCCTAACATCTGCAGGCTTTTTAAAATCACACTGCAGAGACTTCACACCACAGGGTCTTTAGCACCCAGGATGTTCCCTCACACTCCAGCCTGGACTGTGGCTCCTGCACAAGCAAAGGAAGCTTCATATTCGTTCATTCCTATTTCAGCACACTGGTGAGACCTGTTGTGCATACATCAGCATTATTTCCTTCTTCCATCAGAAATCACAAATGTAAGTATTTCCTTCATTTCTATAAAGCAGATCTCCAGGACAGAGAAACAAAGATAATTTGTAGTAATTACTAATTTTAACATACACCCCATACATTAGTTTGAGGTAATCCTCAACTCCACTAGTTGCAATTTCATAGCCAGCTTAATGTGTTTTCACTCTGAGGAGTCAGAGGTTGATACAAGTAAACATGCAACAGCAGACTCCTACCACCACCTTAGTCTGCAAAAAGCTACCTCTAATGAAAACTCCTTTAGTTGATTGATCTTGAGAGAGAGAAAAGCTCCCTCCCAAAACCCACTCCTTTATTCCAGTGAACTCTTTTCCTTGCTGAGATCAAATTTGCCATCTCGAGCACCTCTTCAGTGCACATGTTTATGCTCTTGTGCTCTTATTACTGCAACGCCTACATACCAAAACTGTAAACACTCAGTGCTCTAGGATTACCGTTATCTAAGAGCAGTCTTTCAAAATAACGAACGCTGTACATCATCCCAATGAAAGATCCATGAGGAAGTGTCACTGAGAAATACACTTAATCTGAGGGGATTGAGATTTATGCTCCTTGTGTTTGAAGTAAAGCTTACAGTGCTTGCTGTGTTTACCACAAAGACCACTTTGCCTCCTTGTTTTATTGTTTCTTGTGTAGAGATAGGAATGTCAGACAAATCCCTTCCCTTGTGTGGCAGGTTGACAATCCCAGCAGTCCTGAGTACACTGACCAAGAGAAGCCATTGTTTTCTTCCACAAATATAGGACAAAGCAAACCAGGCATTTCAGGAACAGCAAATGAAGTAAGAGCTAAATAATAATGTCAAGGAAGTAGTTACCTGCCTGTAGAAAACTTTCAGAAATATCATATTTTGTATCACAACAAAACCAGAACATTTCAAGATTTATTTACTTATTTGAAGAAAAATAAACAGAGAGCAAGACAAAGCAGTAAATGACATCAAGAAGAGGGTTTCAACATAAAGTTAGATGAAATTGGTTGGGATATGAATGATTCAGCTAACACTCCAGACACCATATATAAGAGTAATATATTCATTTCCTGACTATGGGTTTGATGATCTTTTTCAAATACCAGTTTCATCAGAGACCTGCACAAACACTCTTAACAAAAGGCTCCTTGAGGCTGGCTCACTTGCTGTAAATTCTGAGTCAGTAAATCAGTGTTTCTGATACAGCATATCATGCTGAAAAAAAATTAGAACCTGCTCTTCTGCCGCCACTTGGGTTTTCTTCAGTACTAGGACAATTTGTTTCTACAGTTACAGGCCTCCTCTGTAAGGACACACAATTGTGTAGAACTTTATTTTCACAGGTGCTGGAAGGTGTGGAAGAGCTATAGGGTGTAATGCCCAACAGCAGCATAACTGAAGCACCTGAAACTTTGTGAACTGCAAAACAAGGTATTCACAGAATCACATAATTATCAAGGCTGGAAAAGACCTCTGAGATCATTAAGTCCAGCCTATGACCTAACGTCACCATATCAGCTAGACTATGGGACTAAGTGCCACATCCAGTCTTTACTTAAACACCTCCAAGGATTGTGACTCTACCACCTCCCTGGCAGTACATTCAAATGTCTAAAGACCTTGTCCATGAAGAAGGGCTTCCTAACATCTAACCTAAACCTCCCCTGGTGTAGCGTCAGGCCCTGTCCTCTCATCTTGTCACTATTGCCTGGGAGAAAAGCCTGACACCTGCTTGACTACAACCTCCCTTCAGGTAGTTATAGAGCGTGATAAGGTCCCCCTTGAGTCTCCTCGAGGCTAAACCACCCCAGCTCCCTCAGCCTCTCTTCATAAGACTTTCCCTCTATTCCCCTCACCAACCTCATTGCTCTCCTCTGGACCCGCTCTAGTACCAAAATATCTTTCTTGAAGTGAAGGACCCAGAACTGCACACAGTACTTGAGGTGAGGCCTCACCAGTGCTGAGTACAGGGGGAGAATTACATCCCTGGTCCTGCTGACCACACTATTCCTGATGCAAGTCAGGATGGCATTGGCCTCTCATGACACCTAGGCACACTGCTGGCTCATGTTCAGCTGGTGGTTGACCAGTCAGTACTCCCTGGTCCCTCTCTGCCAGGCCGCTCTCCAGCCACTCATCCCCCAGTCTGTAGCTCTGCTGGGGGTTATTGTGTTAATCTAATAAAAAATATTGAATTTTCAGACTGAAAAAACCCTATGTAGTCATGTGAAAGACAGATAATATGGTTTTTCAAGCCAACAATAAAGTATAAATGAACTTGATAACTCACTGTAAGCACTGTACTCAAGCAGATGCACCTTACGAATGAGTGAGCTCCAGTTTGACATCATCCCCACCTTTCTTTGAACCCACAATCTAGAATAAAAACCATGAATGCACTTGCCACTAAAAATCCCAAATCAGTAAAGCCTATCTCTGACCAAGTCTGAATTATTACCTGCCTGCCTGCACTCTTGATTAATGGCTCAATCACAACAGTTGAAAATAGACAATTGAAAGAACTACATGAAATTTGCAAGCAATATTAAAAATATTTCTTGAGAAAGGAGGCTGTGTTTACAAACAGGTAATTGAATTTCCTTCCACTGCCTTGTAAACCTACATTTGTTAAATTAAAGTGAGGTTTGTTTCATGCTAGAATCCATTGGGAGGCTGATTATGCTGAAACACACTTCAGTGAGTGTTGGAGGAACAAAGAGGAATGCAAAGAATGTACATATAGAATATATAGAAACTGCATATTAACTCACTCCTGGATTTTCCTAAATGAATGCACTCAAATGAAGAATATGGTTTTTTAGGGCAAAGTGAAGATTTGCCATGGAGTAACAAGCAACTGCAAGCAAAATTATAGCTCACTTTGTGATAACTGCGTTGCTAAATATTTTGAGGAAGATTTCTTATGCAAGATGCATTTGTTACTCTACTTCGCTGAAGTGGGTGAAGCTAAACTCATACCGTGCACCACACACCAGTCTCTGTCCCCAATAAATTAACTTCCACAATGAATACTTGATTATCTTCTGCCCATCCACAACCCAGTGACCGCCTTTGCAGCAGCCCGATCCACACATACCTAAATCATAAAAGGACTAGGTAAATAAGAACTAGAAAGTTCATTTAACTCAAAGACTGTGATTATCATCATGTTAAGAGATGAGTTATTCTATTATGTATCAATCATCTGGGATCAAAATGATGACAGTCATTCCTGAGCACAGTTAATGACTCATCAATATTCAAATGACTAAGTGTTGGAGATCTCTTCCCATTTAAACCTTAAGCAGAAGCAAGAAAGGGATAGAGAAGCAGCAGCAGAGAACGTGAAAAACCAGCATCATTCCTCATCTCTTCAGCATACACCAAAGTCACATGTAAGTCAAACTGCATCCAAAATCCCACATGATACCAAACTTGCTCATTAATTTATGAATTTTAATTTAAATTTCAAAAAGTATTTTTGGTTAATTTGATTAAATGAAAAGTTTTAGCTTTAGCTTGAGAACATTTTGAAATATTTTTTCTTGGGAACTTAGAAAAGTGTCACCTTAAGAAATGTTTCTGGGTGGTTTGATCAACAAAACAACATGATTATCTCATCCTCTCAGAGACTGAGGGTATTTAAACACTGGGGGCATTTTTTAAATCTTAAATGAATGAACAGGAAGACGGTGTGAGCATTAACCCACTGGAAGCCTGCACTGCTTGGGAGCTTGCAGCACGCCTGGAAAGACTGCCCACAGGAATCTTGCCATGGCAGATGGATTTCACTCAAATGGCCCCATCTGTCATTTTTCATTTGTCTGGCTGCAGCCTGAACTCCAAGAACACCTAGGGCACATTTTCATCAACATGCCCTGCTAAGCAATCCAACAGATAAAAGAGATGAAGATAATGCTTCAAATCTTACAGTGAGCAGAGAATCTGACCAAAACAAAATTAAAATCGAGCAGATTCATTTCAGTTGCAGGCTGGGAGTAAAATATTCCTCCCGCTGCCTTCTCCCAGTGAGCCGCAGAGGTATTTGGCAGACAGAATTCTTTGCTTCCTGTGTTGTTTTATTTTTCAGGGTTTGGCCATCTGTCTGCTATTAGGTCCCTTTGAATGAGAAACCAGTTTAGAATCATAGAGCCATTTTCACAACTGTTCTCTTGCAGGGCAGATAAGGATAGAAAGGGACGATTAAAGCTTTTTCTAGTTAATAACAACATATAAAGGGAAGGGACAAAAGAGGTCTTCTGAGTCTTGTGAGACAGAAGCTGGTGTTACACTACTGCCACCCAGACTGCACCTATCTAGAGGGTTGGAATCTACTCCACACTTGGCAGCACAGCAGTTAAATTTTATATTTAAAGTACCCAGGTCTATTAAAATACCATCATTTCAAGCACATCCAGTCAGATGCAGAAGTTCAATTTCCAGTGAGAGAAGGTGAATTATACAGATGGTGCACACAGCTACAGAGGACAGACCTCAATCTTTTCATAAAAGGGCACTTGGTGCTTGTATCTCCTGCAGCATTCTCTTTCAGATGTGATTCCATATGCTTGCACCTAGTACAGAGGTGGTTTGGGGCTTTTGCTTCCCTCTTCTCTCTCATGTTTCCTTATTTTCTTCTCTTTCCTTAAAGTTTAATCAATGTCAGTAGAGACATCTATCAAATACCATAATAGGAAGGGATAATAGAAGTTTTCTGATAAAGCAGTAGTCACATTTATAGACTCAAAGAATGATGAAGTTTGGAAGGGACCTTAAAGATCATCCTCACACAGCAACACAGAGCTTTCTCCTAGTGGTTAGTGACTGGTTTCAGTTTATTTTTCCTTGCATAGTCCACAAATTCCAAAGCCACCCATATCTCTCATGTTGCAATTATGATTTCAGCATTTGTACCCTGCTGAATCTCCAAGGCCATAACAAAGCTGCATCCCAAAGTGCACAGAGTGAAGTAAAATGTGTAAGAGCTATTTCCATGGGACAATACGCTCACACAAAGTCATTCCAAATGCTCTGTATTGATGCAGAGAATTGCTACCAATAATGACATGTCTGTTGGCATTTTAAAGCTATTTGATATGTAACTATTTCACACAGACAGATATTATTCTTTAATCAAGTCAATGCCAGTAATGCTTCAGTGTGACAACATCAATCACAGCAATTCAATAGCTTGGGCAATTGTTCTGTTAACTCCAAAGACCTGGAAAAACTCAGTGGCTGCACTTTTCTTCAACTTTCTATCATTAAGCCACAACAAGACGCACATCTTGCACAGCACTGTGAAAATAACTTTTATAAATATGAGAGAAGAGAGAGGGGAAAATAGGTGACGGGGGAATGGAGCAGGTGAGATCACCAACTACTGGTGAAACTGTACAGACAAACCTGCAAAGCATTTGCCTGCAGGAGGCCAAGCCCCAGCTAGGAGCATCTTGGTTTTATTAATAGTAAATTCCTCTCACACTTAAATATAGAAGTCAATAAAAAAATGTAACTGTATATTTTTTTTCTCTCTATACACATACATTACATATGCATAATAGAGAGACTGCTGATGACAGGGACACACAGATTCACGACGCAGAGTGAGGTGAATCACTTTACAAAAGACTGTTATGGAAGCTCAACAGGGAATACATAGAACAGTGGGTAATTGTTTGATTCTTCAATAGTACTCAAGTTTGAAATGAACAGTAGTGATAACATTTAGAATGAAAATCCCTTAACCATTTAGAGACTGAGAGTCTAGGTATCCTATTCACTGACTACTGTGCTAGTAGTTTTTCATAGGGCAGGGAATTTTACAAGCATCATTTTTGTTAGAATTGCCATAGGATTTAACTACTTAACAGCTACTTTACTATCCTTTACTATCAAGTCAGTGCAGGGAAAAAAATTGCAGACTTTTCTGAAAATTCTTGGTTTTACCTTGGGAAAAAAAAAACCCACAAAGGAACATGATTCTCTGAATTCAGCCTAGACAATCGGTTTATTTCTGTTCCACTCTCCCACAAAACAATGCCAGCTTGACTTTGCTGCTGTACAAGGTAGAGCTTCCTATTAGGCTTTAGCTTCCTTCACCACTTGAATATAACAGCAAATCATTTTTTTCCAGTTAGTCAAAACCTTATTCCAAAAGGTAGCTGGATATGGTTTAGAAATGTTTTTGTTCTGATTTAGAAGCTCAGTGCAGTCAAAATTAGCCTTTCTGCTGACTTCCCAGAACACAGGATATGCCTTGCATCTTGCTCCATCCTGGACATCATGAAGACTTGAACCAGGTCCTCTGAGCTAGTTCCAAAAATACCACAACAAAATGTGTGCACAGGAAGAAGGAAGGGGAAGGACAAAGGGAAAGCAAAGCTGTTTAGATCAACCACTGAGTTATATCTTCTGTCCTTTTATAGAGAAAACAGATAAGGCATCAAGCTGTTATTTTGTAAGGCTTAAGGAAAAAAGAAATGCACACAATGTGCATTGATTTGGAATTAGGCAACTCATCATCCACTCTACTTCTAACATTCCTACCACCTCTATTTACTACCACCCAGGAAAACACTGAGTAGCTATCTGTCCATGCAGAGCTATCTCCTCCACAGTACCACAGTTCCGTGCCATCCTACCTGAAAAACCTTCATCCCATCCCACTGAAAACTCGTCTTTTCCTCACTAGAGCCATATCTTTTATGCTTCCCAAGCAGAGCTTAAATTATGTGGGTCACACCACTCTGTCCTAGGACAAACAGCATGTTTATATACACTAGGACATTGCCTCACAGCACAAAAGAGATTTGCACAAAGAAAGACATGGTACTTTCAAGCAGAAAGTGGTTTATTTGGTTGTCCCACAACACAGCACTGGAAAACTCACAGAGGTTTGCCTGTTCAGATTCAAACATGATGTTGTCAAGCCAACCAAGAACTCTAATAACTTTAAAAGTTAAGGCAGCAAAAACTCAGGTCCAACTGCAATTTCCTGTAAAGATGCACCTAGTTAGTTTGTCCTCCCTGACTTTTTGTTTTATGCACAGCTTTTTCTATATGTTGAAGGAACCACAATATGAAAGAGCATAATGGCTTTAATAATTCAGAGTCATAAAAAATACACCTGATTAATTGATAGATGTTTCTTACTACCACCAGCACTAGTTTCAGCATCAGGTATGAAAACTATTCTTATTGTCCCTCTACTGCCCACTGAAAATGCCATTTTTGGAGAATTTCAGCAGTACTAATGAAGCCAGTCACCTTAATCTTCATATTATAGAATACAATTAGGAAAGCTTTGTGGCTGTATTTTAAATATGGGAAAAACATGACAAGCTAAACTGTAAAGGTCAGCATTGCTAATTACAGAATCAGAAGCTATATGATGTAGAACTAGACTCAGGTGACACAAGTTTGGTCTAGTACAACTGACTATTTAAGCTGGGGTGAAGTTTATGCCTTTTTCATTTTCAGAGCAGTGCACCATGTCAAAGAAAACACTCACAGACTAATAGGTCCAAGCCAGCAGCAGATTAACATAATAGGTTTGGAGATACTGATGGCACAACTGTGTGACCCAGCCTTATTTTGAATTTTCTTTTCTTACCCTGTATGTACTTCTAAGCCTACATTAAAGTTAGAGATAAGCCAAGACTCCGTGTATGCACACTGGGAAGATGGCAGCAGACTAACTGCTGTGTAACTAACAATGCAAAGATCTATCATTGAGGACTAGCTGTACACAGTGATATATTGCTATTTCCTTTATCATACTTAGAAAGCCACCATTTCAGTCCCTCATGTAAATGTATTTTGATTCTCATTTATCAAAACAGTGGCAACATCACCTTTCTGCTAGACCAAACTGCCTCATGTGCAGTGGATGCCAGTTTTCCCCACAGCATACTGAACAGCTAGGGGAGCACGTGCTGAAAGACTCCACCATGAGAAAGATAAGGTATTTACCCCAACATTATCGAAATACAACTGGTTTATATTGCAATGCCATCACTTTGTGCTAAATGGGTAATTTTGCTTGGTTTTCCCTTAGCAGTTTTATAGTAAAGACCTAAACCAAAAGAGATTAATTGCAAACAGAAATATAGAATAATGAGTTACAACAAAATTATTTCATTTTAAAATAATTCCAAGATTTCCATACACAAGACAAAGACTTACTTCAGTCTTTCTCTTAAACAATGCTATACTGATGTTTTGACACTCACTATAAAGCACCATGAAACCACTTTCATTAGGACAATACTAAGCTGCTATCAGTACATTTTTTCCATAAACATTAATTTCATATTCAGTCTTTGAGGCATTTAGATTTTTTCCTCCAATAAAACAAATTCACTTAAAGGGTTTTATCCACATTTCATAGTCAGCTCATGACCTACTTCTTTGTATTTGAGCTAAAACTAATCATATTTTGACTCACTTTACAGAATAATAAGATCAGGAAAAGCACATTGGAGAGGATGGAAAAATACCGCAGAAGATGCTTCCACACGGCTTTAAACAACTGTGGAACAAAACTCTCAACCATTGTTTCAGATTTGGTGGCATTCCTTCCTACCCAAGGGCATGCCTACTCCAAACTATGTAGCAGTGATGCCCAAGTTGATGTATTAACCTAAGTCAGCAGAGCGTACTGCAAGGAAACCAGCTCAGGCTTTGAAGAACTGCACAGGTTAATTAATGCAGAACCCCACCTAAGCAAATAAGCCTGCAGCCATAGGAGAGTGGAAAATCCACTAAATATCATCAGTTGTACTCAAAGTGATGAACCTGTCAGCTTCGCACTGTGTTACTGGCCCTCTCCCAAGCCTGGCTTTTCATTCCTGGTTCTGTCAGTCCCCGGTATCAATAGTTCCAACTCTGTGCCTCAGCATCCAGTGCCCAGCAGCAGCATCCCCAAAGATCTGTGCCATTAACTGGACACAATCTCAGTAACTTTCTGTGGGACTGTTAGAGTTTGAAAATTATCTAATTGTCAAGTACTAGTTGCAGTGCTTTTATGCCAAAAAAGCATTATATTTTGAAGCTGGAAGTAGCTTTCCTAGCAGACCTCCTGCATCTGTGTCCGGACTCTACAGGTGACTGGTGGACAGAGTTTAAAAAATGGAAGGTACTTCCCGCTTCTTCCTCTTCTTCTTGGTCTTCACCTTTCTTCTGCTTCTCTGATGTGTCTTGAGAGACAGAGAGCTCCTTTAGAAGAGAGATTCCACCACCACCTCCAGGGTGAATGAGGGCTCTCAATCCCCCTGCCACTGAAGGGTGGAATGCAAAAGAAGCCTAAGCCTGGCTACAGCTCTGTTGCAAGGGTAGCCACAGCCCTCTTTTGCATGGGAGCTTGAATGCAGAGAGAGTGGATCTTTATGGACTGGTCAGCGCCAGCTCATCCTAGATCCTGGCAGCAGACCAAAGAGACAAGCTGATGTCCACACCTGCAGACCCCTTTTGGTGGGGATGAAACTCCAGCCCTTCTCTCATTCTCTGAGGGCTCAACACAGAAAGCCAGCACCAGCTCGTTCCAGCTCCTGGCAGTGGGTCGAAGAGAGGGCAACTCCTCTATAGCTGCTTCTACCGCTTGATGGCCTTTGAAGATGCCAGACAGAGATGAATTCTTATCCCT
>VZRI01000383.1:20772-32062 GCA_013397515.1 Upupa epops
CACCATTCTTGATAGAAGCCAGGATGCCATTAGCCCTCTTGGCAGCCTGGGCACACTGCTGACTCAGGCTAATTTTGCTGTCCTCCAGTACCCCCAGGTGTCTTTCTACCTGACCACTCTCCAATAACTCCATTCACAGCCTAGTTCTGCCTGGGGCTGTTATAACCAAAATGCACAACCCAACACTTAGACTTGTTAAAACTCATCCTATTGGAGTCTGCCCATCTCTCCAGTCTGTCCAAGTCCCTCTGCAGGGCCCTCCTACTCTCCAATAGATCAACATGGGCTCCAAGCTTACAGTTCTTGGAGTTGGGGGAAAAATCTTTGCCCTGAAAGCACAAAGATACACACCCATACAGAATAGTGGATTTAAACTTGCCATCTTCTTTCTCCTGCACTACCCCTGGCCCTTCTACTCCGGGAAACAAAAATCAATTTGATTTTACTGTGTGTCCTCACCAATCGAGAACTAAGAGATTAAGGCTGCAAAATACTTTTGTCTTCTAAAAGTGCATCACCAGCTCTACATATTAACTTTATCCCCAACTGTCATCCCAAACCAGTAACTAGGTAAGAAAAGCAGAAAAGTTTGAATAAAGCTGCACGAGAGGAAATGGGTAGAATAAATACAAACAGAAATCACTGACAACCTTCTCTCAATCTCTACTAACTTTCTTTCTAGAGGCTTATTAAAAGGAAAATGATTAAAAAAGGGGGAGCTGGTAGAAACAGATTACAAAATCGATCACCTCTTATGAAGACAGGCTAAGAGAGTTGGGTCATTCATCCTAAAGATGAAAAGCTCTGGGGGGATTTTAGAATGACCTTCCAGTACCTGTCACAAGGTTAAGGAAAAACTTTTTACAAGGGTGAGGAACAACAGGACAAGAGGTCATGGTTTTAAGCTGGAAAGGGCAGATTTAGGTTGGATATTGGGGGAAGAGTTCTTTAATCTGAGGGTGGTGGACCCCTGGAACTGGTTGCTAGAGAGGTGGTGGAGGCTCCATCTCTGGAGTCATTCAAGGTCAGACTTGACGGAGCTCTGATCAGTGAGGTCTGGTGAATGATGGCCCTGCTTGCTGCAGAGGGATTGGACTAGATGACCTTTGGAGGTTCCTTCCAATTCAGTACATTATATGATGTCCCTATTCAGCCATATAACTTCAGCAGGCTCTTGCTCTAAGAGCATAAAAACTTAGAGGGTTCCAACTATTAACTGGGAAACTTTGCTATCTGACAAATATGTTCAGGTCCAGCACAAATGGGAGGAGAGCTGCATACACTTTGCACCTGTAGATGGGGTTCTGAAATGCCTCCAAGGTAACCAGTTCCATGAACTGTAGCTGTTTTACACACAACATGTTTTCCTGTCCCTAACCAGATATCACAAAACCCAAAACAGAAAACCTTTATATGACACAACTTACTGATTTATTGCTCATTCTCACCTCATTACCTTACTTCACCCAAATGAACACAGACCTTCAGACAAGCTACAGTGTATGACCACCCTGTAGGAGCACACGCGATTCAAGACAAGACAAAAAACCTGATAGTTGGTGCGTCCACGCTAAAACTCATCCTTCGCACTGTTTTTTGCCACCTCTCTTCTCACATGTCCCAGAGAATGTCATGTTGCAGGAAATGAGTTTTAGTCCCTTGCTCTGCTAGGGAAGGATTCACAGTTAGGTCCTATTACCTTAAAACTGCCTGTTTTCTCTTTCAGACACTGACACACAGGGCTTAGTCCAATGTCATGCTGCCAAAATGTTCAGGCCACAGAAGAACAAGACACACAAGAAGCTGTCAGGCTTGACAAGAGAAGGATGAGGGGAAAATAAATGCAGAAAATACACTGGAATGCTGTCAGCCTTATCCTGACTAGAAATATAAACTTAACATATGATGTCTACATAAACCCTATCAGTGACTTCAAATCTCAATCCTGTAATCACTATTTTTATAATTTCTGCAAGACTTAACATTTGCGTGAAACTTTCCGCAGTGCTGACCTAATTTAAAAGCTTAGGAGTCGTCATTAGATATTACACTATTAAGATACACTAGAGAGCTTCTGAGGTCATCAACACACATTCACAGTTTATTATTTGCCTAAAATTCACAAAACTTACTTTCTCAAGGTCTTCATTATTTCTGGCTTTTTCTCCTGTTCTCTTTCTGTGTTTCTAACTCCTAAAGAATCCAGAAACACACTTGCCCACCTCTAAACCTTTATAATTCGGTGTGGAGCACACCAGTCACAAAATTAGTCTGATTTACAAAGAAGACTTAGCTCAAAGATTAATAAATGCAGCATGTGCTTTGGCTTCTTCATTTAAAGAGGAGCTGAGCAGAAATGAAAGGTGCCACAACATCAGAGAACATTCTATATTGATTGGACTTTAAAGGGATAACAGGAATAAAGAATCCCATGAACAGTTATTAGCCCAGGGTAATCACCACTAATGAGCAATCATTAGAAAATGCATTCTAACATCTTGAGGGATTTGCAAGCAGGCAACTCCATGAAGAAAAGGAAGCAGGTAGGAATTTATGGAGTAAGGATATTCATAAGAAAGTTCACCCTTCATAATACCAGGCACCTCTGCACAGAACAGTTATGCCACTTCCATTTTTTCACGAATATCTGTAATGGTAGAACTTGCAAAGGCATGTGTTTCTGTTTTCTGTTCTTTCATTAGACTAATTGTCCTAGAAGCACTTCAGAAAAGTGAAATTAATTAGCTGTTAGGTTTATATTACCATTTCAGCATACTAAGTGAGTGCAACTAACATTTGCAGGAAGCAGATCAATACTGCCTTAAGGGAAAAATAACTGATCAGCTCCAAACTCCTCTCTGAGTTGCAATGCAACGCAAGCAGCTTTTATGCCATGTTCTTTATATTGTGTGATGCCCTGGGAGGCTTCTGTGTCAAAATACACTTCAGTTAGTTAACACCAAGGTCAAATGAACAACATTTCTAGTTGTTTTCTTTTTTAAAGTAGACATTACCTCAAATTTCCTAATATCAGCAAGTTTGGGTATTCAAGTTTGAGCTTAAACATTTGTTCTAAACATCTAAAACATCTTGGGCTATCAGAAAAAATTTACAGTTCTGGAAAACAGTGCAATGTGCACAGACAAAGAAAGGTAAAACACTTACAGGTTTGCTTATACTTGTAGAAACTAGCAAGCAGGAAGAAAGAAGTGGATGTTCCAGCAGAAGTATAACATAAACTTATTTTACTTACCAGGTATGCTTAAGAGCCTGGTTTGAGCCTAGTTTAAACCTAGCTTTATTTCTTATTGTGGGAATACAAACCCACAACTCAAATGAAGATATGCAAAGCTCTTAAACAGTCTAAGTGATGTGGGTGTTTGTTACGTAAGGAGGTAGTTCTACCCCAAAGGAAATATGAGCTGAAAAGACCAGAAAGATAAGAATTGGGAAAAAAATGTCTTTACCCTAACAGGTTTTCCTTAATCTAGAGTACCTGTATTCTACAGTCTCATCAATTTAAATCTCAGTACACCATGGATATGTCCCAAATCAACTCTGTTTTGACAGAGTGGTACCAAGCTCCATCAAGCAGTTTCATGGCTACAATTCTGAAAGCTGGATCCAGGCAGTATTTACATGATACAGTTCATACTTCTCTTGCATTACATTACTGATCTCCAGTCAAAGTCTCAGGAGTGGCTGCAATTACATAGCTTTGAGTAAAACAAACGAAGTTTTTGAGGCCTCCAAGTCTAAGAGAGACCTTTTAAATTACTTGCTTTCAGATTAGACTCTACTAGGGAAAGAAAAGCATTATGATCTCTGTTGCTTTTCTAACATAGGCTTGGTTCATGAACATTAATGAATGATACTTAAGGCACAGAAAGATATACACAGCACTGTTCCATGACCTATGTTGGAAAGGTTGTCAGATCTTTAGCCTAAAATCTATAATTAAAACAATATAATTAAAACAATAGAAGTCCTTCAAGGGCTAAAGCCCCTGATGAATTTATTGCAGTTGTCTTAGGAAAATACTCATGATACACCAAAGACTCACACTACCAAACTGCCTTCCAGCTGTGTCCAGGAAATTCTGGGAGGTCACAGGACTCATGGCTTCAGGGGAGCCTGAAGATGATCTCAATTTCCTTCACTGCTTAACCACCACCCTGGGCTGATCTGGAAGGAGGGTCAGGATGGCCAGCCTGTGCTTCCACAGAGACTGAGTAGTTAATCAGTCTTCCAATCTAGGATGTTTACAAATGAGAGATTTCTACCCTCAAATCTATATTATCCACCTTCCTTCAAAGATTTAAGTATAATCATAGAATCATTAAAGTTGCAAGAGACCTCCAAGATCATGAACCCAACCCCACCATGCCTTCTAAACCCTGTTGTAGTGCCACAGCTGTGCATTCTTTGAACACCTCCAAGGATAGCAACTCCACCACCTCCCTGGAGAGCCTGTTCCAATACTTAACCAGTGCCTTCTCCCCATCTTCACCCCTCCAGAAGTCTCTTCTACAGTAGCAGCTACAAAATCAACAAAAACACCACAAAAAGCACAACCTAACCCCAAACACAAAAAAACAAACAATCCAAACCAAGAACCAAAATTAAACTACCAAAACAAAAGCCACCGTTTGCTCTCCAACCATCAACTCTTCTGTGTGTAAATCCTCCCTCCCACCCTTAGGGTTATGGCTAGGTTTTGAGACCCTGGTCTTGTTTTCATGATCTTTATGGAAGTAGGTATTTTTATTGTCATTCAGCACAATTTAACTTACCAAAATTCACAGCCCAAAGCAAACACATGATACGAATTTTCTTGGTTTTCAGTTTGAAATACATTAAATTGTACCAATTGTACCAAGGCCCTCATATGGTTAAAGCCCCTTTTTTGACTTCAATTACACCAGCACTGATACAGTTTCTTTACACACAAATCCACTGTAATCTGGTTACTTTTCAATGCAGCTTCCGTATTTCTCATTTAAATACATAATGCCACAGAAAATGTTAAATATTTATAACATACAGAATGAGCCACATTAGTCAAATGCTGGAAAAGGAATGAAAGAAAAGCACAGTCTGCCTGTTGCTCTGAGCAGATGGAGAAAGCTCATTGTTTCTTGGAGGGCTGAACCTTAGTCATCCCCATCATGTCTTAGACATCCCCAGCTCTTATCTGTTTTTAGGTAAAGTCACATATGTATCATTTCAGTTCTCCAAACAGTTCTTGTTGAATAAATCATGTTTTCCTCCATAAGCTTTCTAGAGATCTATTTGGTACCATCTTTTTCCAGGTAGCAAATAATTTTGATTTTTATCTCCACAAAACAGACACAGCTTCTGGCTTTCCTTCACCAAGGGATTTCTAATGTGACTCGCACTCCTCTCCTTTTAAAGTTTCTTAATAAAGGTGAGAAATGGTACAATTCAGCACCCCACTAGACTTTTCAAGAAACCCCAGTGAAGCACCTCAGGTCATGTGTGATCTTTCACCTGGTTTTGTAGAACCGGAGCCACCAAGTATTGGACCACAATAAGGGTAAGAGCATGTCTGCAGCCTTAAGAGCCTCATCAGAGAGCAAAGGTAAAGAAACACTGATACTAATAGAGAACCAAACACAGAAGCAACTCCTCACAAGTTCATCAATATGAACATGGACCAGAAAAACAAACAGGTTCTGGATATATTTCCAAACATGAACAAGAACAAGGCAACAAAAAACAGAAGAGTGGATAGCATTTTTATAAACAGTTGTTTTTACATTCAAGTATCTCTGCTCCATAATCCCCCCAAAAAATGAGGTTTTGGAAGGCCAGGCTTTCCTCCAACAGAAATAAGGAGAAGTATCCATGAACACCTATTGACCCTGTTCTCCCTGACACTTATTTTCTTACCCTAGTGCCTACCATTGCTTGATTAGTCACCACACAAGCTGGTGAGCCTCCATGCTCAGAGCTGATCTTTTCAATAAATAGAAGACTCATCTTCAATTACTCCAGCAATTAGTGTAATTATAAATAAATGTCACCCTCTTAAAAGTATGTTATCACGTAGTAAAAGCTGTCAAGATCCATTGTGAGCAATGATATCCCCACACTGAGGAAGAACCTTCAATGTGACCTTCATAAATGCAAAGAGTTCTCTAATGGATCAAGCCTAGCATTGCTGTGTGCCTGTTGTATGCACCTGCTTAAAGCAAAACAGGAGCAGCTGACAGCATGGTGTGAAAAGCAGGTGTCACAGCCAGGAGACTGCCTCACTGTTCCTAAACCTTGATCCTTTAGTTGGATCCCACTGCTGTATTCAGCAAAGGAGTGTTCGTACTTACTAAGCCAGGAAACAAATACAAGTTTAGACTGATTATTAATTAATACAGATGTTGTAAAAACAATTCTCAAAATCCTGCAAATCTTGTACGTGTAAAATAAACTGATTGAAGTCACTGGGTGAATGAAACTCAACCATCACTAAGCCAAGACTCATACGCTGTGAGCATCCAGTTACCAGGACTAAACTCACCGGTAACAGCTAGCAGTGTCACAGTACCTTACTGCTCTTAGACCCCCACAAACACAGGAAATTCTGAATGAAAGGATCAGACTCTGATTACTCCACATTGGCTGTTGGCACATAGGCCGCCAGTAGTGACGACGAAGGTAGTTGCATATTCACACCCACTGCTCTCAACAATGCAATGAAGTGAAATCCCAGAGCTGGACCTATTCTTACGTTCTCTGCTGAAGGACCTGTAGGATCAGTAGATAAGTAACACATTTCTCCCAGTAATCTCTTTAACTGAAGTTACTTCTGTTTATATTTTTTTACTTAAAAGCTGTCAAGCAACTTACTTGAAAGTCTTGTTATTGAAGTTCATCAGAAAATAATTTCAAAATTGTGGAGTGCAGCAATCAAACTGTGCTTCAAACTGACATTTCCCTGCCAATCACACCCATTCCTATTTTTACAGTCCTCAGTCTCAAGTCAGTGAAGATGCAGACCTTCAGTGTAAGTGAACAGTCTCACTGATTTGCTGTATAAAGCTAAGAATGCAAGCAATCCTTTACAGAATCCATTCAAAAATTAGATTTTCAATTTAAACACTCGAGTACTGGGCACATAACCAGATTCAGCATTTACACTGATGTCAAACTAGAGACTGCATCTTCCGACCTTGGCTTTTGGTTCCTCTGCTATGATCTTGTATAATACCCAGTTGTCGGTGACTGTAATATTCTTCAAGAAAAACAAGCGTTACAAATTAGTTGGTAATAAAAAGTGTTTGTACTAGGAAAATTTTCATAACAAAATATACCAAAACAATACATAACTACTTCCTCAGTAGATAAGAGCTGCCAAGAGTGACAAGGTATCATCTGCAAGATGTATTAATATTTTTAGTGTAGTATTGCAAAGTATTGCAACAAAAATTTGGAGAAAACAAAAATGCCAAACTGGAAGATTTATATTATTACTTATTAAATTGAACAATAATGTTTTCCCTCTGTGCATCTCCCTCCTGACAAGTAGGAAAGACTCATTTCCCAAGCCCTTCTATCAAACTTAAACACACAACTAATAAGGAAAATATACAGGATCACTGAGTTTTCTAAACTGTCATGGAAACACTGCTCATTTTCATACTCCTCTGGCACCCTCCTACTCCAGCAAGCAGCCTGAAAACTAATCTTTTATCAATTATTTGCACAGAATCCCAAACACCAAGTGCTTGGACAGAGAGGTGCCTCTTACAGTCAAGTCCTTTGTCCAACAGCGTCTTTATTTTCATCTGCACAGGAGGACAAGACTTAGAGCTGAAAATTATTTGAAATGCAAGTATTGTTTAAGCAACTTATGGCTAGACTTTCTGAAAAGTGAAGTCCACTTGTGTGACAGAGTGAACCCTTAGATTTAACCCAAAACCTATATAAAAGGGTTTTTTCAAGTTGTATTCTCAAATACCAGAAGGGTCTTCAGGTCTCACCAGCTGTCTCAGTTTATGCCAGCTGTTTTTCTCATGGGAAATACCAGATGACACCTAATACAGTTCTGGTTTTGAATGTTACCTTTTGGAATCATCCATCTTCAAGGTTTGTAGGTCAAAGTACGTTTTGTAGACACTTGTGACAGAGAGCTGGGAAGGTTTCCAGTTTACAGAGGCATGTTGTGCTACACAAGTAAAGCTCATACTTGTGAAAGCTTCAACTTCTTTAAGAGGTAACATGAAAACATACCTCCAGGATATTAACATGAAAGCCATGATACTGACAGGCTGGTTTATTCTGGTTCTCCCAGAATCTCAGGGAGATTAAGAGGTTGTCAGAAAGATATCACAGAGTTGTTTCCTTTGATTAAGATTGTATAGTTAGAATCAATTGAAAGAAATATTAACCACAAAAGAAGTAAATTTAGCTCAATATCAATTTAGTCTTGGTTTGGGAATCTGTTTAGTCTCTAAGCACCCAGGTAAGCTGCTTAGCTTATCTTTGCAAAGAGTCAAGCAAGTATCCTTTGATAATAAAGTTTTAAGCACAATAAAGAATCCATCAGGATATGCAGCCCTCAAAAATAAGCTGTTTTCATACGCTAAGTAGATAACAATTGCATTTATGCAGAGCTCAACTAAAAAAGAACCCATAAGAATTAGGTAGAAAGTATGCAAGTCATTTACAGTTCCTTGGAATAATTATTGCCTATGAAACTTTGCAACAAGTATGACTTGTTCAGTGTACAGTCAGACGATCAGTATCAAAGGCACTGTCAGAAAGGAGGAGGGTTCTTGTAAATCATCAGTGATGCTGGATCTACACACAAACCAAGATGGTTGTGCCCTAGATCTGTTTAAGAACAAAATGTCCAAGCTTTATTCTAACAAAACCACTAATTACAGTGCAAAGCTGTGTAACAATAGTTCTGTGCTCTAAGTAATTTTACCTTTCCTAAATGTTGGAGCCCTTTGGTTCACTATGTTATAAACCCCTTCAATTCGCAAGACAATGCAAACTTGAGGGATATAACAGAGCAAGTGATCTGTCCACGATCACGGTTCTCTCTTCATTTTTTCCCAGTGCATCCCCAAGCTCAACAGCATGAGAGACAGAACAGGCCTTGGGAGTCACTGAGCCAGCATGTTGTCATTTCAGAGCAGAGCAAGACATTTCCCCTATGGAATGAGATGACTCTTCAGTATTTTATAAATAGGGAAGTAAAGGCCATTGTCCTTCATACAGACTCCCAAGACACACACTTGAAGTGCCAGCAGGCTTCAAGGAAAGAAAATCTATTCAGCCTAAAGCTATGAGTGTCAGCTCTACCAAATGCAGAGGAGGATGATCCTGTTCTGAGATGAACTGGTTGAGAACACAGCTGTGACCAGATAAGGCGCCTGTATAATGCTGGTCACTGTATTCACTACTCCATGCACAAACACTAATATGAAAAATTTTAGGAAGAAAGGTGGGGCTGCTTCTGTCAATAGACCAAGTCAGCTATTTCTAACATTTACCTTTTTTACATGCAGACTACATTCTCTACATTTCATTACTATTCTTTAAATTTTAAATAATCATTGTTTTGCCAATTACCACACTGGACTTACCACAAACACATCTGAGATAGCCTTTGCAGGAGCAGTACAAAAATTTCTGCATTCCATAATTTCTATATCCTCTGCATTCACCCCAAACTATTCCAACTAAACAAAAAGAGGCACTTGTGAAATATTTCTATGCATTTCATTTTCAGAGTTTCAAAATTGGAAGGAGGAAGGAACTTAAAATCCCTGGTTACTCAGGGCTGCACTTGCTCTGCCATCTAGGGAGGAAATCCATTAAGGTTTCCAGAAGATGCTTCTAGGAATAAACCCCTATCAGAATGCTGGTTTGACATCTCACATCAAAAAGCATTATACTAAAAATTTCCACTTCATTCTCTCTCTCACATGCTCTCACTTGCACTTCTGTAACTTGATCTTCTAATAACTAAATCTCAGTACTGTTTTTTGGGGGATAATGGAGGTTTTAGTGATGGGAGGTTTGGGGTTTTTTGTGTCAATGGATCTCTCCATCTCTCCCATATAGAATCACAGAATCTGGCAATTAGATGATTAGTTGACCCCCCCTACCTTTTCAAGGAACTAAATGACCTGACAATGTGAAATGATCTTAAGTTTCAGTACAAAGGGCTTTTCTTAACTGAAAGCCCCAAGATCTGTATCTTCTGCCTTGCATCAGATTTTTTTAGTTACATTAGCTGAGCTAATTCTTTTCTTTAGCTATTTCAAATAAACCACTGTTCCTCTTCCCTGCTTTACCCTGATTTTCCTTTTTTTTTGAAGAAAGAGGACACTGTTTCTGTTCCTGCACCTGAAATGCCCTTTATCCAAGTGAATGGAGCTGTCAGTTAAGGACATGACACAAGGTACTGCACACTGAGACCTCTCACCAGGGTTCCCTGCAACACCCCTGTGCTCAGCCTTCACATTCTCTACAGCAGGTAACCACAGAATCTGACCATCAGCTTGAAAGCAGAAAAGTCACACTCTCATCAGAAATCCATGTCAAACCTTGCTTCTGCCAAGTTCTTCTGCAACAAAGTGAAATAGTAGTTCAAACCTTCCATCCTGCAAGTACAGGCATCTTTACACTGCTGAGTCACAGAAACATGGTATCAGAGAATGTCAAGGGTTGGAAGGGACCTCAAAAGATCATCTAATCCAACCCCACCACCCAGACCATCATCCCCTACAGCAGGTGACACAGGAATGCGTCCAGGCAGGTTTTGAATGTCTCCAGAGCAGGATACTCCACAACCTCTCTGGGCAGCCTGTTCAAGTGCTCTGTCACGCTCACAATAAAAAGTACCTGTTGCCCCTTGCCCTATCACTGGACATAACTGAGAAGACCCTGGCATGGTCCTAACACTCACCCTTCATGTATTTGTAAATATATGATATCACCTCTCATTCTTCTCTAAGCTCAACCCTCAAGAAAACAATCCCAATGGATTTTTTCTACCTTCAATTACTCTGTGCAGCAGTATCAAAAAAAAAAGGCTGGATGAGTGACTTAAGTAACGCGTCTATTGAAATAATCTCAAAGGAAAGGCTGCTCAGGCATAGAGAATCTGTTCACCAGAGGTGGCCGAAACAGAGGTACTTCACAAAACAACTCACAGAGGGTTAACCATTACCTAAACAGTTCTTCCAAGCTCTGAACACTTCCAACATACAGGTCCATAATCCCCCAGGTGTCATCTAGCATGGGCACTCCAAAG
>VZRI01000385.1:0-19507 GCA_013397515.1 Upupa epops
CTGTGTTTCTGTGAATGCTCTACAGCTCTGCAGTTTGTGAGGTGTAATGTGAGAAGCAGCTTACCTGTTTTCCTATGCTGCAAGTGGTAAAGTGTTTAGTAGACCTAATTTTACACTAATTTTCCAAAGAATTCCTCTCTGTTAAGCAGAATTAAATGAGTGCCTTAAGATAATTGCTATTAACTTTTCTAACTAGTTACTCTTTCATATTGGCTCCAGCCAAAAAATGGTTTTTAAAATCCTATTAGTGTTTTAGGCTGAAAATCTTAACCTGTTTTGCTGGCTCGGTGGTTGATAGTTTCCTATAGATCAGTTCTTTTTGTTCAAAAATTCTAATGTACTGATTTTTAAAGTGATTGGAATGTTAAAATGGCACTTAAAATTATAGCAGTTTAAAACCAGGGTAACAGACAAGTTAAAATCACACCTTTCATTGCTATAAAGTAGTAGAAAACAAAGATATTGAAAGAGATACGTTATTTAAAGTGTAAATAAAAATATGAATGAAAGCGAATCTTGAACCACAGGTATGTACCCAGCAGCATTTGAAGTTCATAATACATTAGTTTGAGGTTTTACCAGGGTTTATAGATCTCTCAGTACAATATTAGCCCTTTCATTGGTTTAGCCTTCCAGTATTTCCTTCTGAGTGAAGTAGGCATCAGATCTATTCATTTTCATAAGATTGTATGTGCTTCTGTGGTAAGATATGTTTTCTTTTGGTTTATGAGATTATGTTATTGCATCACTGACTTTCATAGGAAGTTTTAAGTCATCAAAACCAATGACTGTATTACTTTATGCCTAATACCTACCTGAATTTAATGTTTGATATACTAATTTTTGAAGAGTCCCATATATTTCTTTGTGAAGGACTTCTATTTTTGTTTAAGTATTTCAGAGTTCTTGTTCCCAGTAGTGGTCTTGATTATGCTTTGAAGGGTAGTATTATGTTCATGTTACTGCTCAGAGATAAATGTATACCAGTTAAATGCAAAGAAGACATGTAAACAGTCTGATACTCATTCTGAACGTTCCCAAGGAAGTGTGTAAATATTTTGGTGTTACATATGGTGAGTGAAACTCACTACCTTGAATTGTGATCTCTTAACCAGCCCATGGCAAATCCCATGAGCTTCACTCAGGGCTGAAGAATATGTCAGACTGTAATAAGGTCTCTCAGGACCACTTATACCAGAAATACTATAATAATATTTTCTCATTTACTGCTTAGTTTCATCACAAATACGATTTTCTAGTGTTATTTAGCATTAGAACAAAAACATAAAAGCTGTGTTTGTATATAGAAATAACTATTTTCCATAACTGAAGGGTCTGCTTTGTCTTTTCTTACAGGTAACAGTTTGCACAGTCTAATTCATTAATATTAAGCTTTCATTTAAATCAAAACACATAGGGATAAGTTGGTTACTAGAAGAGAATTTTGAATGACATATTTTCTAATTTATCATGTAAAAAATTATATTTAAGCTCTTACATTTTCATTACACTGTGGAAAGTCAGAAACCTCAACTTTGTAAATTCATAGCACACATTTGCATGTGGGAGCTACCAAGCTGATGGGCCTAAATGTAAAGTTATTAGTAGATTACTTAAATTAATTTCTATAGTTTCTGTAAGTCAGACTGAGTTGTTCCTGCTTAATTGTGGAAATTTTAGCAACATTTTAGTTATATCCTTCTTTTCTACTTTTCTAAGTAGGAAGACATTTTTACAAATTGTATAAGGAAGTAGAAATCTTATTACTCTATGAACATAATGGGATGACCGTTGAACTTTAGGATTTTGAAATATTGATATGTTGAATGTCACAGTGCTGAGCAAGTTTCAGTTGCCTTGTGGTCTTTAAACTGTTTTGTATTAGCAATGCATTGTTATGTCTTTCATTACAGTCTTGGTTTCTGACATATTGTTTGATTGACTTGTTTATGTGAACTCAGTTTCTGCTGTTTACTTTTTTATTGCTTCTGATTGCACTTACATGTTGTATGCACTCTCATTGCAGTTTCAGAGTGTCTGATATAAATTTCTTCAGTAAAACTTAATTGCCTATCAGTCTATTAGAGAACAGCATTCCTGTATTTTGAATAGATCTAGCGTAAGCATAAGAATTTGTTAGGTGATATTTTCTAATTCAATGAGTAAGCAGTTTCTTCCTAAAACAAGTATTTCCTGTTCTCTGGATATTTCCATGTAATAACTAGTTCTAAAACTCATTTTCAAAGTAGGAAGTTAAGAAATGTTAGATTTGACCAGCTCATATGCAGGCTTGTGTATTATGAAAACTCTAATTATGGTCTTACTTCTTTATTCCTCTGCTAAGAAACCCTTGTCTCTATTTTGGTAAGAAGCTATTTTGAGTGTGAAAATAATTATTCTTCTTCAAAGGGTGTTTGTATTTTAATGAATTTGAAAGAAAAATGTTCTTCCATCACATCTACATATTGCCTGCTTATTGTCATTAAAATTAGTAGGATGAACTGATAAAAGCTTGTTCAGTAATCTTGGGTTAAGAGATTTTGAAATAGCTTGTCCCAGCCTTGGCACAGAATGGTTGTCACAGTATCCAAGAGGTATCATGTTAGCTCCCTAAGGAATAGGTGTTAGTCCACAAGTTTTTAGGGGTTCAGTTATCTGTTTTGCTTACTTCTGTAATTTGCTGATGTATGAAATAATGCATTTCCTTCTCTTATTTATTAATATTATGGTGATGTGCTTCAAGTTAGGCTTTTTTGTTGTTTCATTCAGCACCAGCAAAAATACAAAGATATGACAATAACTTACATAATTTTGATGGATTATTACAACATAATTAACGTGAGTTGATCCTTGCTTTCTGGAAAAGGTTAATTTCATTTTGTTCTTCCAATATTTTCCTTTGTTGTCAAGCTTAACAAAGATTAAAAGGTAAAAGTAATGAATACACAACTACTCTTATTTTTCCTTACCTTGTAATCAGTTGTTACTAACAATTATGAATTGTGTGACCTTCTACAAAGTAGAGGATTATGAGGCCATATAAAGGGTTCTTTTTGTGTCTGCAAGTTGATTTACATGAGGATGATCAATAGAAAGTATAATAGAAATCAAAATTAGATTGACTTTTGCAAATCGCAAGAGGAAGAAAAATAAAATACAAATTCAATATTCCATCTATATTTTTTTTTCTTCTCTAATCTAGGTATGTTATTCCTTCATTCTTTAGATGTTAGGTGATTTTAGTATATTAAAAAAAAAAAAAGAAATGAGACAGCCAGTACTACATTTTTTGCCTTTTTTTCCTTTTTAAGGGAAATACCTAATGGCTATTTCTTTTTCCATGTGGAGAAAGTGAAGAGTTATTCCAATTAGACTCCAAGATATCATTAAGAACACTACTGCTAGTTTTTCACAGGTTTATGTAAGTATAGAATTTGGTGCCTCTCCCAGGTTTTTTTCCATGCCAAGGATTAACATGTTAAATATTTCTCTCCTTTCTTAGTGCACACATAAAGGAAGGCAACTTTTTTCCAATGAGAAGCATTGCAAATTTTTTTCTAAATATTAGGCTCTTAAATTTTTGAAGTGTTGAAAAATTATAACAGTAAAGGAATTATTATGAGGGGTGAGTGTCAGGAGGATGGAGCCAGGCATCAGTGTCATCTAGTGATAGGACAAAGGGCAGTGGGTGCAAGCTGAAACATTGGAGGTTCCAAATACATATCAGAAGGAACTGTTTCGCAGTGAGGGTAACAGCATTGGAACAGGCTGCCTAGGGGGGTTGTGGAAGCTTCTTCTCTGGAGACATTCAAGACCTGCCTGGATCTGTTCCTGTGTGACTTGGTCTAGGTGGTCCTGCTGTGGCAGGGGAATTGGACTAGATGATCTTTCCAGGTCTCTTCCAATCCCTAATGATTCTATGATTCTGTAAGAGGTGTGCTGTTTTATTAGTGTTAGTGAAATATTCTACATTTTTATGGAGAAGGAAGAGGGGACAAACAGATAATCAGTTATTGTAAGCAGTAAGAATTGGGTGGTTGCTTTTAAAATCTCAAACTGACAAAGTTTGAAGAGATTTGAACATTTGAATGGTTAAATCAGAGTAGGACATAATTTAGTGGTGGTGATAAGTGAAACAGAAGGGTCTTTCGGGCTGTAGATGTGTTTTCCAAAGCTTATGACAAATTCAACAATGACTATTTGTATTTTTCAAAGTTACTAAATAATTTAATTTTGTGTACTTTTGGAAGTGTAGTCTAAAAGACAGAGCACATTATCAGGTAATTGGTCTGAAAATTAAAAGGAATGTATTGAATCAGAAGTAATTATTAGAATTTATCTTGGAGACATGTAGAGGTTAGCAAAATAGTCATGTTAGTTCATCTAATCAATAGTGTTCATTTTGCATTAATGGGTCTAAAAATGTATTTATTTTTTTTTAGCAATACACAGTAAACAATGCAGTTGTTAACATTAATGTAGACTTGGGCACAACTATATATTCCTATTTTTCAAAACAGTTTTACTTTTTATATTAATTTTCCTGCTTACAAAAATCAGACCAGGAGATTAACAGGAAAAGACGTGTTTTTCATTGCAAACTCATCCATAGGTATGATAAGGCAAATAAAAGAAATCTCTGATTGTATTTTTTTTATAGCTGTATGTTGGAACACCAATGTTATGTAGCATTTCATGACCTCATGAGTGCTGACTCTTGCTATTGCTACTGAAATAACAAAAACACAAAATTATGCTTCCTTTTATGCTCATTATACTGCATTTATATTTAATGATGAGATAGAAACAATGTTTAAATAATTTCTTAGAAACTTTTGATACATGATAATAAAAGGTTATTCACATTAGTATTATTTTCTAGAAGGCTTATCTATATATATTACAAGGGATTCAGATGTTCAAAGACATACATAATATTGATATAAAAGTATTCAATCTAAAAAAATATTTTTCTTCATTGTATATAGATAGCCATATGTATTTTCAGTGAATTGTATGGAACAGTTCACAAAATGAGGAAATTGAGTTACGGTACATTACTTTGTGGATGTGGAAGTGCTCTTACTATTTAAAAATTATCTGTTGCATTTTAACTCTGATTTTACTGTCTTGCAGATGTGTGGAAGTGATTGCCAAAGAGGGCCGGAACCTGAAAGAGCTGTATTTAGTGTCCTGTAAGATCACTGACTATGGTATGTAATATATCAATATCTTTAGTTTTACACAGGGTCTTGTATAAAAAGTGTTGGAAATGTATAGATAAAGATTTTCAAAACCTTTATTCATAACAGTAGTAAATGCATAAAAAGCGTTTAACCTGCTTTCAAGTATTTGTGTCTAGAAGTGTGAAAGTTAGCATATGCATGTGTTGCAATGTGTTCATTATAGAAGTAACAGTTACTGGACAGGCTGGGTAGAGTGCCCTTTGAATTGTCCTAAAGACAGAAAAGATTTTATGAGAAAACACAAAAATGCGTGTGCATTTGTAGGCACTCTAAAACTTAACTGAGCAGTTATTAGTGAGTATTGTAGGCCATAAAATTTGAATGACTGTTCTCTTAGAAATGCTGTAATGATAAAAAAGGGAGGAGCATTTCAGCAGTTAGGCTTTCTGTCTAATAGCTCACTGGGGAAACAAAATTTTTGTTTGGAATAGGCAAACATCCTAGCACTTGAGCATATGTAAATACCATACTGACATCAAACACTTACTTCTGTGATAAGGCCCGTTGCTCAAACATCTCTTTTACACTTTGATACCTAATTTTCAGTAGGATTTACAAACTGCATTTTTGAGATCTTCATCTCAGGTTTTCTGATAATTTCATTTCTCAGTCATACTTCTTTTATTGTAACTTCTTACTTCACAGATTTATCAAGCATTACTATGTCAGAGGGATAAATTACCATGCCAGGAGTCTCCTTCAGATTTTTCATATCACTGGGGTTTGCAGGGTATGTTCATCTGCAGAATTCAGCTCTCCTCATGACCACAGTATTTGAACATGAGGACACAATACAGCTGTAGCACTTAGGGAAACTTTGGGGCATGGCAGTGGAGAGGGACTGCAGGCCTTTATTGCCCTTTTCTCTGGTCTACAGTTGTTTGTAAGTTCATATGCAAAACAGATCTTCCCACAGTTGAAAACAGATTGTCTTGGCTTGATGCTTCTTGACTAAGATTAATTTGTGAAATGGGAACTGTCTGCTGGAAATTCAGGAAGTGGAATTGGACACAGAAGGTTACAAAGAATGTGCTTCTTGTCACTGCTACAGGGTCAGAGTTGCAAGATCTCAGTTGAAAATGAGACTGTCCATTTGTGTATTACAGATCTACTACCTGTATTTCTGTCCCATTTGACTTTGACAACCCCTGTAGAAAGTATTATTATGGGAATAATGGAATGCCCCTAATGAGACTCAATAATTTCTCAAATTTATTTCATCTTTCACTGGCTACTGCTGTTACGAGGAAAAGAGAATTTCTTACTCAAGTAGGGAAACACACTGAGAAACTGAAGCAAGGAGCTGAGGACAGGATAATTGCTTATGAAAGACTGGAGAGAGGGAAAAGGTAGCCTGTATGTCCTCTTTGTATTTATGGCAAGTAGAGAAAAATAATCTGAAAAATGGAATAATTCAGGTGTTTTTGTGGTCATGCAAAGACTTACAACTTCACATGCATCATTGTTGATGCTCTACCAAGAAAGAAGTATTTGAAGCTTTGTGAGTCTGTGATTTAGTAGCAGCTTACAGGTCATACGCAATTCTGTTTGGTAATACTGCTGAAACAAATAATTGTCTTTGTTTTGGAAATTAAAATCATGACACCAACTTTAAATTCTAATAGTACATATTTTCACTAGCTCCTTAAAATGTCCTTAAAGCTGATATCCAGTCTTGTTGCAGCTTGATGAAGTACAGATGTAGGTGTGTTGTTGAAGGGGTTCAACAACAGCATTTGATGCTAGAGCAGTAGGTGGAGTTTTGGCCTCTGGAATAAGATCATAATTGAATTGGAAAAAAGAATTAATACTGATAATTTTAAACAGAACTTAATATAATTTGAGACATTAATGAATCAAAATAATAGTAATGATTGCAGTAACTAAAATAATTACTGCAAAAACTATTATTGTTGCCCTGCAATTATTGCTGTAGGCATGTGTACATGAGTTAATTTCACATGCTGCATTATGAGTGGTGAGCTTTGTTATTGTATATATTTGATTCCTTGGTTTCCCGATTTCTGTAATATGCAAAGCTATTAGACACATATCCTTACATAAAGTTTAGTTTTTTCCAAACACTAAAATTCTATGTTTTATTTTGAAACCTTAAAGATTAATTAAAACCTCCTACACCCTTTAGCCATAGGCAACATTACTTTCTCTGACATTTTGCTGTGCAGAAGAAGACAGTCAGAAGGCTATTTGAAGAGGAATTAAGTTTGTGTACATACTAAGAGTTGTTTAATACAAAGAAGTTTATTTTGTTCATTTCTGAAAAAATACAGAATATCTTTGTGTTTCGTAGCATAATTTTCAGAAAATCCTTTTAAATTTACGGTTCTTGTTATACTGAAACATGCGGAGAGTGAGTTTTAAAGTTTCTTTGTATTCAGCACTTTGTTAAATGCTAAGTAGATACAAAACTTTTTTCCCCAAAATACTGAATTTGTATAAGCTTTGAGATAGGAACCAAGTTTGCTGAAGAACACAGATCGAGTTCCATACGTTAGTTCCTTATTCCCTTTTATTAACTAATAATGAATTAAACATGGATTGTCAATGTTTTCTTCGAATTTCCTCCATTTTGTTGACTACTGCCACAATCTTTAATTAAACATAAGGGCAGTTTGTATTTAAGCTCTTGCTAAGGTCTATTAAGAAATCTCAGCTTTCCCAGCTGTGGGGACACTGTATGTCAAATGAATTAGTTTGGTGTGAAGACACATAGCAGTGAGCTAGGGTTGTAAGCACACACAGTATTGTGTAACTGTCTTTTTGATTTGATGCTCTAGTTCTGGGTTTTATTGACATCTGTAGTGCTGGAATTTTAAATAATTTATTACCTACAAAGTTTGTAGGCAGTTTGAAACACAAATCAGGCATGTAAGGATGTGATTATAGTAGCTTTTCTTGCCAGTAGTGAAAGTTACAAGTATTTAGATTTTTGTAGAAAGGTAGCTGGACTAGTAATATTCACCTGTTTGTGCAGAAAGTTGTTTCAAGGCAATGAAGTTAGGAAAAAGTGTTTTATTTTTTTTTATCAATGCTATTTGCAGCGTACTCTGATAACCTCTTACAACTTCCAAAAATATCAAAGTACCCAAAACTGTCATTAACAGGAGCACAGTTAGCAGAGTTTAGGGAATGTAAATCTATTGTGCAAAGGATTTCAAATTCAGTGCTTGATACAAGGGTATGAAATGAACAATAGCATTTTGAAGACACCTTTAAAGGTGATTATGAATATTAAAAAGAAACTCTTTTGATATGTAGCCTTGATTTCTAAAGTTATGACTGTTCTTTTTTAATATTACCTCCTTTCATTATTTGTTGATGTATTCATTGTCTCTTAGGACACAGTTTTCTTGAGAAGTAGTTCTTCTGTGAGGATTTTTGCTGAAGAAAAAATCCAAGTTTAAGCAAGCTATAACTGAATTAAATAGATAATGTTAAAATGTTATGTATGTAGGGAATAACTGTTGAAGGTAGATGCCTGAAGGAATACGGTATTTTCTATACTTAGGGAAGTCCAACTTCCCTAAAAATCTCTTCAACACCTGATAGTTTTTTTATTTGCTTTTATATTAAAAGATTAATTATTTCAGAATTGTAAAGCAAGTATTTCTATACAAACAGGTAATTATGAAGATCAGTGAAAGCTTTTTCTAGCAAGAGAGGTAAATTATGGAGTAGTTTAACAAGTCAGCAATACTTGCTGCAACTTACTAAACCTTCCTGGATTACTGTTTATGTTGGAGTACATAGTAAAGATGTGGAATCTTGAACCTCTGTACATACTCCTCTGTAGCTAAGAGAAAAAAACAGTATACGCAGCTTTTGTGAGAACATTTTTCATGTTGTTTGTTCTGATTTTTTGTATTCCTTCAGTATAATTTCAGTTAGGAGTAGTTGTTCATATATGCTCATATATGTCTATTAGAACATATGTTGACAATTTAATTTCCATAATGGATCCTGTTGACACAAAACCAAAAGAGTTATTACTGCTCTAAAAGATAGCTGTATACTAATGTATTTTGGGGATCGGAACCTTAGCAGTGGACGTATTCTTTGGTTCTGTTAAGAGTGTTCTGTGTGAATAAATAGATATAGACAGATATATGGACATTGAATTGTTTAGTTATGGGCTGAATTGTTAGAAAGGAGAAGTCAAAGTTTTATCGTGATTAATCCTTGAACAATCTTTCAAAACCGTATAGAACTCTGAATGAACTATGTAAGTTTTATCAGTATTCCCAATGTCATACATCTTCAAGACCCATACACAGATAAATTCCTACAATAACAAATTTCACAGAGTTGCAAGTCCTCTGACAGTTCATAATAAAGGGTTATCTGAAGGACTGATGAGATGAAACAATGTTCCAAACTGCTTTTTTTTCATTTTAGAATGTAGCTTGTCTCCCTTAACTTGTACTCTTTGAAATAATGTAGAATAGCTAGTTAGAGAAGGTAGGATATTGATTCAAGATGGACAGAGCAGAAGGGTGTGATTTGTAGCCAGTTTGTTCCCAGATGGTTGTTCTAAATGTGGAAAATGAACATGTGCTGTAATTCAGGTTTTGATTGTTGTTTTTACAATTATTATATGTTAAAACTTTTTCCTTGCATATCAAGACTGATATAAAGCCCAAATAAATTCTTATATGTAAACAATGCATTTATGACTATTAAGGTTAGTGCAAATAGGTTTTTCATTTTTATAAACCTCCCCAACTGCAAATGACATCAGTGGTGAATATCCATCTCAGCAGAACATTTATTTTGCTGTCAGAGGTATATTTACCTAGTAAAACATAACTGTGGGACTTACATTTACTGTGAATCTGTTTCTGGCTTGACTAGCATATAATTTAATGGAAATGTTGAAAATATTAAATTTTTTCTGACAAACACTAGTAAAGATTCAAATTAATCACATTACTGTAATGCATTTTTATTCTTTCAACTTTTGAATTAATTTAAATTTTGCCCCTAATTCACTTTATTTGTTGTAACAATTACCAGTGTACTTCAAAAAAATCTATAATTTAGCTATATTTTATATGATTCTTACAAAATAATTTTGTAAGACTGTTTTATAATATTCGTAGTGGATTTATTGAAGAGTTTTTCTCATAAATCTAATAGTAGCCTTTCTATTTTTCTAAAGAGAAAATAGAACACATCGAAGAAAAAAAAAGAAATTTATCAAGTGTTCCATTTCATTGGTAATGATGAAACACTCTTGTATGTAATCATAGAAGAAAAGAGTTGCACCGTATAGAACAAAGGCTCTGTTTGTTTGCAGCTGCAATTATTTTCTTCTGAATTCTAGGAGCTAATTTTATAATCCTGTTTTTAATGCACTGTAGTATATGTTTCAACAAATTACACTTTAAATATGTTACTTCAGTGTTGCCTGAGTAAAACTGGTTGTTTTCTTGAGGCAGTATCAATAAGGGAGATTTCCATTCTGAGCACTGAAGTGTGATAACTGGTGTTTAAAATTCTTAACAATTAATATAGTTCATTTTCCATAATTGCTCAAACTTGGTATTTAAAAACACTACTTTTGGTGGTAGGATTGACTTCCTATATTCTGTTTTGTCACTTCTCTGTTGAATTCCAGTAATACTGAGATTACTGAGCTCATTTTAACCATAATCTTGCTCTTTTCCTTCCTTAAAAAATATTTATCTATATGTATGTGTGTATATACACACACACATACATATATATATGTGTGTAAATGGTGGTATCTATATACACACACACATTATATATATATATACACACACAAACACACGCGCATATATATATATGTATATAAAAGTACAGCATGGACATACTAATAAGGCAGTTATTTTGAATGCAAAAATCACCAAGAATAAAAAACATTCTATTCCTTTAATAATTTCTCTAGTCTCAAGGATTGCACTAAGAGTCTGAATGGCAAGAAACAGTTTATTTGCTTAAATGACTGAAAAAAATACTGATTAAAATATTGATGTAGTTAACTAGAACACACACCTTCACAACATTATAATAATATTCTTTTAAAACCTTACTTAATGGAGAATGAAAATAATGAAAACAGTTCAATGATTTAATGTTTTGAAAAATTAAAAAGTGCAACATGAAAACTAAATCCTTCACATCTTAGTCTTTTGCCCTGTTACTGATGTCTCTTCTGTATGTACAATAATACACCTAAATTTTAGCTATATATACTGAACTGTATTACTTCCAATTGCAAGATGCCTAATACAGAAGTATAAAATGTGTCAAAAATACATAAACACAAAGTTGTTAGTAATATGAGAAAGAAACTAAAAGTAGATACAAGAATGTCTTGAATAATGTAAGAAAACAAAGTACCTTTGTTTTTTAAAATAGACCATTGGGATTCTTCTGTTCATTTTTATAAATAGTTTGTAAAATACAAATGAAATAACTTCCTTTATGTAAATCTGTTTAAATATTTTTTTAAAAGATTATAGGTATTGGTAATGTTTGAAATTTAGTAGGCAGATACATGTGACCTTTTTACACCTTTTGGTGAGCTTGTGAGCTAAAACTTGGATCTTAACAAAGAAGTGTATTTATGGGAAGAGGAGATAAGCATCTTACTTTGTTTTTGAAATGAACCTGGAATTCAACAAAGTTGGAAATAAACAAGTGTTACAAATGCTCATTAAAAAAACAATCTTTTTCTCAGTTGCCAGGCCAATGGCTTTTCTAATTGAGGGCTTTTCCAGCTATGGATGTAATTGAAGTTTCCCTTAGGCCACAGGCACTTATTTCACTATAGTCTTTTAACTTACTATTTAGAAAAAAAAACCCCAACCTTAATGTGATGTAAATTAATTGTAGTTGCTTTCATTTTGCAGTTACATTGAAAAATCATCACAAGTTAGAGAGAGCATTGACTATATTTTTATTTTTTTTAATTAATGATTATGGGAAAAAAGTGAGAGTTTATTTTGGCTGCTTTGATACTGCTATATTTTCATGTTTGCTATCCACATTCGTGTTGAAAACAAACAATACAAAGGAAATGCCTTACATCTGAGCAGCAATACAAGTTAAATCTTGTTAGCAGTCTAACCTAATAGGTCTGCTGGCAGGTAGCATATTTGTTATGTAAAGTGAAAGATTGGATAGTACTTAAGCGGGTGCTACTTAGTACACATATTCAGCAAAATTAAACCAGTTATTGGTCTGGTGCAATAAATCCACAAGTGTCTGTATTTTTGCTATCTTAAGTACTACTTCCACTTTTCGTCTGAATATCTGCTATTTCCATAGAAGCAGAGGTCTGTAGCTCTTTTGACCAATGAAATGGAATGTAACCGTATTACCATTAGTCTACAGCTGGCTCCTACACTTTTCTTCTACCACCATAAAACTTGCTTGTCAGATGCAGTGTGTAAGTTTTTCTTGATTAATGTTAAGGAGAGTCAAAAACAGTGTAATGGAGTGTGGGAGCTATTTCCAGATCCACAAATTTCAGAAATCATAGTGATAGCTAATGATGTCCTAAAGTGGCATTGCTATGCCTAAGTTTTAGGAACTTGGTCACCTAAAGGATTCCAGAACAACTGTTGACTGGGATCATGGTATTCTTCAGCTATTTGGGTACCTCAGATGGCTAGGTGGAAAGATGACACTAAATGGAAGCTATGTGTTTTAAGGACAAATGGCCATAATTGTAAAGTATTTAAAATTTCACTTCCTTTGATTTGTGTAGTTTTGTTACATCACCTTCATTAATCAGAGTGGTGGTGGCTGGTTTGTTTTTTGTTAAATTAGATGACACCTGTAGAATCAGGTTCTTTGAGCCCCTACACTGAAATGACTCCATGGAGGACTTTGGGTTTTTTTTTCGGATGCACACAGGACTGCTTAGATCAGTCCTTCTGTGTGCTGAGAATGTGGAAAAATGTATTCATAGGGAACTGTCAGTGGAAAAGAGGTAATATCAGTAAGTATCCAGTATACTCACTTGATTCAAATCTTGAGTTGGAATATGTCTTTTTATTGTCTCCAAATCCTTAAAATGACATTTGTGTCTGTCATGAGAAGAAATAATACTCACAGATTTCACTTCAGCTATGGTTTCACTTCTGTTTCTCTTTGGTAGTTTAGGGACAAACACATTCTCTATCTTTCCTAGATCATAGATCATAGAATCATCAAGGATCAGAAGGCACCTCTAAAGATCTAGTCCAATCCCCCTGCCACCCCTAGACCAAGTTGCACGGAAACACATCCAGGTGGGTCTTGAACGTCTCCAGAGGAGACTCCACAACCCCCTGGGCAGCCTGTTCTTTGGAACCCTCCCTGTGAAGAAATACCTTCTGATATTTAGACGGAACCTTCTCTGTTCAATCTTGCACCCATTGCCCCTTGTCCTATCACCAGATGACCTTGAGATGAGCCTGGCTCCATCCTCCTGACACCCACCCCTCACATATTTATAGACATTAATGAGATCACCCCTCAGCTTCCTCTTCTCCAAGCTAAAGAGTCCCAGCTCCCCCAGCCTTTCCTTCATCATCTTTGTTGCTCTATGCTGGACACCCTCCAGCAGCTCCGTGTCCTTCTTGATGTGAGGGGCCCAGAACTGGACACAATACTCCAGACACAGTCTCACCAGTACCGAGTAGAGGAAGAGAAGAACCTCTCTCGATCTGCTAACCACTCCCCTTCTTTTGCACCCTAGAATGCTGTTGGCCCTCTTGGCCACAAGAGCACATTGGTGGCTCATAGTCATCTTAGTGTCCACTAGGATCCCCAGGACCTTTTCTCCTACACTGCACTCCAACTGGTCAATCCCCAGCCTAATCTAGTCCCTGGGGTTGTTCTTGCCCAGATGCAAGACTCTACACTTACAGTTGTTGTAACTCAGACATAGTTCAGCAAATTTTATGTGAACACAACTTGTCTTAATATGCTGTGTTCTTGTCAGACAATTAAAGAAGAAACCTTCCTGATCAAATGCTATTACTAAGAAAAAAGTAGGCAAAAATAAATCTGTTTTGTCTTTAGTTAATAAACATGCCTCTTGATTGCAACCTGAAAGAAACCTAATTCATCTAGGTCTCTGTTCCCTCTCCAATACATCTTTTCCTATGATGATTCATTATCAGTGAGATTTTTCATGAGTTTCATGAGAGTTCAAAAGATTCACAGGCATTGTATCTGTACATCTTTTGTAGAGGGGTTTACCAACAGCCATTCTTGCATTTAACCATAATTGCACAAGTATGCATACAGCAAAAATACTTAAGATGAATGCTTTTTTTTATTCTTACATACTTATAATTGAAAAAATGTCTTTAGAGTACAAAATAGTGCACATCTTACAGGGATGTCTTTAAGTGAAAAGAAGGATAATTAAACAGCAATTGAAATGCTTTTTAACATATTTTATTTATTTATAATGTAATTTAACATTCTGTAAGTCAGTTACCTTACTGGTGAATTTTTTCATATGAATTCCTGTTTTGTTGGGGTTTTTATATCAAAATTAAAAGTTCACCACTGTAGTCTTTCTAGTAAAATAAGCTACAATGTGATTACTTTCAGCTAATGCATAAAATCATTTGATTTAATTTTAGGGAGGGGAATACCTCTAATGGAATAAATTAGGTGTTCTGTCTTTTCATGTAGTTTGCTGATAGTGCCAAGCAAAGAAATAACAATACTTGAACTGTAAACAGTATTGAGAAATATACATGAAATATACAGGCACAAAATCTTTTTCACATTTGCAAAGAGCTTGAATCTCATTAAGGTATTTAACTGGGTGGTGTAAATTAAAAAAAAAAAAAACAAAAAACCCAGCAAACAAATTAAAGGTCGTTATGAAAGCTGTGAGAACTGGTCACACAAACCATCACAGAAGAACCTGAGTGTTGGCTGAATATGAGTCAGCAGTAATTGATCCCCTGTACTCAGCACCTTGAGTGCTATGTTGGAATATTGTACCTCGTTGTAAGAATGGTACTGGAGTGTTTCCAATGAATGACAGTGAAGCTGCTGAAGGATCTAGAGAACAAGTCTTATGAAGAGCAGCTGAGGGACCTGGAGTTGTTCAGCCTGGAAAAAATGAAGCTCAGGGGAGACCTTACTGCTTTCAGCAACTACCTGAAAGGAAGTTGTAGGGAGGTGGGAGTTAGTCTCCCAAGGACAATAGGAAATGGCCTAAAGTTGCACCAGGGCAGGTTTAGGTTGGATATTAAAATAAACGTTACAGAAAGGGATGTCAAACACTGAAACAGGCTGCTTCAGTAGGTATTAGAATCACCGTCCCTGAAGGTATTTGAATGACTTAGTCTTTTTCAAGACTAAGAGGTCTTTTTCAATAAAAGTGAGTCTATTATTCTGTTCTTTAGTAAGTGACTTCATAAGTTAGCCTAGATGGCTAGGTGTGAAGAATCTCTGCTGTGTTTACATTACGGTAGATGTCCATCTCTATTTTCAATTTAGAGCAGCATTACAAACATCAGCTTTACCATTCTTGTTAAGTGTTTACTTTATAGAGTAAGCATTTCTGCTTCCTGTCTATTGGATTTTGTTTGTTGTTATTTTCATTGATTTCAAATTGCAGACTTTTTTCTAAGTTTTCATTGTTATCTGCATATTTACAGGAAATTATCTTTGTAGCTTTCAAATGCTTGTTTTTCAGATACGTCTTATGCTCTCCATTTTATTTTTTTCTTGACACAGAAAAATCTCCTATTCAAAAATGTCATCTTTGTGATGAGAAAGAAACTTAGCTTTTCATTTCAGCTCCATGCTTATGTCTAATTACAGCTTAGTTGTGCTATATTTACCTTCTCCAAGTGAGTGTTTTGCATCTTATCTTTTACTGTAGGAGCAAGCTAATAAAATACTTTCACATTTATGCTATGATACTGAGAACAGGAAACATCTGAAGTTGTTTTTTTATGTTTGCAAACAGTAATAGAATTAAAAGTGTAGATTTCTGTCTGAAATATTGCATATGGATTTCTTGACTAGAAAATCAGTAATCTCATTAAAATGGGATACTATGTTTATGCTTTCTGTGTAAACTCAGACATACGATTTGTAAGGAAATTTCAGAAATACTGCTTGTGTCATACAGCATTTGAAAGCTGTTCTGTGAACTACTTACAAGTATCAGCATTGTCAATTTAGAAGTAGAATTAGCTAACAGACATTCTAAAACACTTCTGTCTATCCAAATAGCATATAAGCACAAAGAGAGTAATGCTGATTGATAAAATATTTGTTACTATGCCTAGAATATTTGGCACCAATGTATGTGCTTACTAAAGAAAAAATAGGCTAAAATTACATAAAATAAAGTGTGAAAAGTAAGTGCATTTTTGGCAGGGATACCTAGTGTATTTGTAGCTGGTTTATGTAATTATGAAAGTATAGATTGCTTTTCTACATTGTAAGTAGTCAGAGTCACATTATAAAGGAAATCAAAGATTCAAAATAAGAAATGTCTATAAAAGTTTTGTGATCCAGAAAGCTCAAAAATTGATCTGTTACACTAATACTTTTAAATAGAGAACTAAAAGCTTCTTTCTAATTTGATTCATGAACAAAGGAAAACTTAGTATAGGAAGATAGAAAATATTGGGGCACACAGTCTTTCTACTGAAAGAAACCTGGGAAATAATCCTCTGTCAAGGTGCAGGAGACATCTTGTCTGTCCTGTTGCCACAGGTGAGCCTCAAACTGTGTAGCAGCAAATAAACAGGAAAAAATATGCATTTTTGTTTTAGACACCAAATTAGGCAAGCTGACCTGAAGTTATCACTTCAGAAAGAAAAAAAGACACAACCTGAAAATCTGATGATGATGTAGCTCTGAAAATGCATTAGTCAGAGAGAAGTCACCTAGACAGGACTGAACAATATGAGCAGCAAATAGCAAACAGACTTTATTTTGATGCTTCATAGAAATTGGCTTCCTGAAGTTTCTCTTTTGGATGTCATAGATTACTAAAATGGTTTGCAACTTAATCAAATCCCTCTTAGCCAGTAAAATAAGCATTAAAACATACAATAAAAAGAAGCAGTATAGTTTTCATGAAAAGATTATTATATTTTATAATTGGAAAATATCTATTTTCATAGTTCCAGATATCAGTTACTGGATTCACGCAAAATCAGTCATTCATTCTGCTTAGGCATTTCTCTGCATTAATTATTGTTGTCAAGTCTCCTCCTTTTCTGGGACTTTTTGTTTTCCTGCAAATTATAACAAAGTTAATGATGAAAATATTTTTGTGGATTTTATTCTTGAAAGATAAATTTGCATTAAGTGATAGGATTGGATGAACAATTAAAATTTTTATTCATTAGGTCTATTGCAGTGAAATCACAGTTCTGAACTCTCTGTGCCTTGACACAAAAATCAGAGTCTGTCTGCCATTACTTCATGGTTGTCTTCACAGTAGAACATTTTGCTTAGTTTCTATGCTTTCTTCATGCAGAGAGTCTATTTTTGTTAGGTTGCTCATTCCTGCACACTATTACTACATGTTTGACTTAAATATTTGACCTCCCCTCATGTGGATAATGTTGTTTCTTAGATTTCTCTTTTACTGTCTCTGGTAGGAAGGACAAATTATGCATGTTTTGCGATGCAGAATAATTGTCTACTCAAGGAGTTGGTGAAAAGTAAGATTCCGTTTGCTCTCTCTGTTGAGAGTAATTTTTGCCTCTATATACCAAAGTCAGTCAGAAAGGCAGAATCAAACCCTATGGAGAAATAAAGGCAGAGACTGAGGGAAAAATTTTGAAGAAGTAAGAGGTATTTAAAGGAAGGTGGAAGAGGGAGGGAAGTAGGAGATACACAATGTATGGTATTGTTGAAGAAAAAATGTTGTACGTTAATGCATAATCTACTTTTGGACATACTCTGCTTTTGGATTGTTCTCCAAGTCTTGTTGCATTCTGGGAAAGACAGATTACAGAAGTCTATGCTGTCATCTTTCCCTTTATTCTACTTCTTCCTAGTAGAAAAAAAAGAATAAAAAAGTTGATGTCTGGGGTTATTTATGTCTCTTGTAACTTAACCAAAAGTATATGTCCTGTATTGTTACTGTACTATTTCATATGCTATTCAAGGAACTCTGCATGCTTTATGAGATCCAGAATAACAATCTACTCAAGGTGTTAATGAAGCATAAAGTACAATTACCAAATCAGTACACTGAATTATTTTGCTATTGCTTTCCTAAATAGACAAACAAGAAGACTTGTAGAGCTAGATCAATACTGTATCATGGACAATCTGCAAAGCAACAGTCTAATCTACTTCATATGTAATAAAAAAGTTTAATATAATCTCTTGGTCCTAGTATATAATGTCCAAGGTACTCTGTAGATTGGAATAATCATGTTTTTAAAGGAATGGATGGAGAGTACGCATGAGGAGACAGAATTAGATACTCAGTTTGAGCCAACAATGTGTGAGTGCAGCCATGAAGACCATCTTCCTGGTCTTTCTTCAAAAGGAGCATCACCAGCAGGTCAAGGAAGGCAGTTCTCCTCGTCTACCTGCTCTGAGACCACACCTCAAATCCTGCATCCAGTAGTGGAGTTCTCAGTATAAAAAGGACATGAAACTTTTGGAGGGAGTCCACAAAAGGGCCACAAGGGTGATCAGAAGGTTGAAGCACCTTTCCTACAAAGACTGACTGAGGAAATTTGGGCTGCTCATCCTGGACAAGAGAATGCTTCTGGTGGACCTTACAGCTGCCTTCCAGTGCCTGAAGGAAGCCTCCAGGAAAGCTGGTTAGGGACATTTTCCAAAGGACTCCAGTGATGTCCAAGGAAGAATGGTTTCAGTCTAGAAGTGGGTAGATTAGGATTGGATCTTAGGAAGAAATTTCTCACTATGATGATGGTGAGGCACTGGAACTAGTTGCCCAGACAAGTTGTGAATACCCCCTCCCTGAAGTTGCTCAAGGCCAGGTTGGATGGGGCTCTGGACCACCTGATCTAGTGAAAAGTGTCTCTGCCCATGGCAGGGGGTTTGGAAATAGATGATCTTAAAATTAAACCTTTCAAGAGAGGTCAAGGGTAACATAAACACCTTCTTCAAATACATTGCAGGTAAAACTAAACCTAGAGGCAATGTGGGGCTCCTGCTGAATGAGATGAATGCCCTGATGACAGGATACAGAGAAAGCAGACATAATGATCACTTTCTTTGCCTCCTTCTGTACTTCTGGGAGCTGT
>VZRI01000402.1:6213-74125 GCA_013397515.1 Upupa epops
GGCGGAATTTCCACACTCAAAATTCTTCAAAGCCTTTTCTGTTTTCAGTACATTACAGAGTAAGTTTTGGATTCTGATTCCAAACAGTTTTGTGGATGCTACAGGAGACGAGTTGTTTGTAAAACTTGCTTGATACAAATTTCATGAAAGTAAAATCCATTGATTTCAGAAAGCCTTACATGAAAGGCTTGAAAGAGAAACATTTCTGCATGCATTTTATGCCTGTTCTAAATTTGATTAGCACTTTCTTCCTCATTTTTATTGTTTGTCAGTTTAAAGGCCTGCATCAATGATTCAGGCGTTTGCAAGGAGACAGGAGTGACATGCAAATACACAAATAGATTAAAGTTTCTGCAGCTACAGAGATCTAGATTAATGACTTCTCTGTTTCATATAAATGTGTACTCAACCAGATTCTCAGACAACAAATAAAAAATATTCTGTTTTTAAAAACCATAGAAACTAAAGTAAGAACATATTAAAATTAAATCTAAAATGTAAATATTTAGATATTCTTTTTTGCTTCTGTTGATGCCGTAGAGACCAAAGAGATGGGGAAGCAGAAATAGCAAGGGTGAACTTTCCAGCATAGAGCAACAATGATGATGAAGGAAGTAGAGCACCTGACTAGGACGAGGTGGCTGAGGGGGCTGGGTCTCTTGAGCTTGGAGAAGAGGAGGCTGAGGGGTCACCTCATTCATGTCTATAAATATGTGAGGGGAGGGTGTCAGGAGGATGAAGCCAGGCTCTTCTCAAGGTCTTATGGAGATAGAACAAGGGGCGATGGTCGAAAGATGGAACAGAGGAGGTACCACATAAATATCAGAAGGAACATCTTCACAGTGAGGATACCGGAGCATTGGAACAGGCTGCCCAGGGTGGTTGTGGAGTCTCCTTCTTTGGAGACATTCAAGACCCGCCTGGATGTGTTCCTGTGCGACTTGGTCTAGGTGATCCTGCTGTGGCAGGGGGATTGGAATAGATGATCTTTCAAGGTCCGTTCTGATGCCTTAATGATTTATGATTCTGTGATTCTCCTGGTTTAACTTCCAATGCTCTTAGCCAGTTCCTGAAGTTTTCTCTGGAAAATTTCCTGCAGACATTAACACTTTTACCTGACTGAGGGCTCAGGAGGGACTGAAAGGTTTCTGAGCTGAACTGAGAACTGAGCTGAGCTGAGCAGAGCTGAAGTGAGAAATAGAGACTGTTTAGAAGTAAGGAGCTCTTCTTATTTGTGAATTATGGAGGTAGTAGATATTGCAAAAGGGAAAGTAAGCAAAACCAGTGAAAAAATTTCTCCAATATCCTCTCAAACGATGAATTTAAACATATGCATTCAATGTTGAGTAAAGGGAAATTTGCATATGGCAGCTGGGATATTCTCATGCATTTTACCCAAACATTGCATATACAGTAAAAATCCTTTCTAATTCTGTTTCCCTCCAAGAAAAAGAATGTGTAAGGTCTGATAGGCATTTACACTGTGAAGGTAAGTTACATAGACTAAGGAAAGACATGTATTGCAATAAAAATATATAGATATAATAACATCAGCCAAGATATATTGTTAAATAACAGCATTTCATAAAACCCCCATTTATATGGAGTATTGCTGTACTGTCAGGTTGAAAGTCCTCTGGATCAGGGTGAGAAGACCTTGAAGTAGGCCTTCTTGATGAGGTATTTTATTTTATTGGCATTTGTAACTGGTTCACCTTAAGACTATCTGGAGATTTTGTTATTTAGAGGAAGCTCTTACTTTGTTTATAGCTTTAATAGACTGTGGATATCATCCCTATTACCCTCTGGATTAATCTTTTTTGAACAAACAAAATAGATTGCTTTGCTGGCATATCTGGCTTGCACATGGCTGAGAGAAAAATACATCTGATACTCTGTAAATAACAAAAATGAAGTTCATTTATAAGACTGAGAAAACTTTCAAGTTTCAATTTAACTCTCAGATTTGCCTGCCAGATTCCTCTTTAGTTGCCTGGAATATTTGTTTCATGAAAAAACCCATTTCATACTTTAGAATCAAATTAAGGAGAATTAATTATCTTACTAATAATTAACTTCAAATATTAATTGCCAGAGAAGCCTTAACTACCTGTTGTTTGATCAAGTACATTCAGTTTTTACCCTGATTGTCTGAAAATGAAGATAGCAAGTTTCATGACTAATCCTGAGTCCCAGTTTGATATGAAATGTATAGAACATTGTGAAAATTGCAGTACATTAACATTTTTTACAACTTCAGACCTTTATATCACATGATCTGTTAATGCAGCTTTGGATACAAGGATTTCTTTTTAAAAAATGATAGACAATTTCCATCCCACAGGCTAATACGTTAAAAAGGCATATAAATTATAAATGTCATTAACAAGCTCTTAATGTACAACCGAATATGAAAAAGGCATGCTGGCTTTATACTTGCATGTACTGTGACTGTGCATGAAATTTGGGTAATTGTGCATAGAGCTTACAACAGGGAAAACTTGCATAGTGCATGTCAACAGGCAGGAAGCCAGGCACCATTTTCATAAAATATTGAACAAAACTCAACTTTAAAAATTGGAGGGTAGATTTTGGTCTTCATAATGATTTGATTTTTTCTATTTCCTCTGAGGAAAAAAGTAATCTAGGACTGGTTTCATGGTTTGCATTACTACAGATTACAAGAGTTATTGGAAGGAAATATTAAAACAGCTCATTTGGTTTTTGCTTGCAGAACCACAAAAATGTTACTGGTAGTTAATAATTTTGTCATAAAATGAAATTGAAATTTTTAGTTCTTGTCTACAACATTCAATAATGTGCTGAGAAATGAAAAAACAGTAATTTGCCCATTGTCAAGTTCATGAACACCAGGAAAGCTTTCTGTAAGACCTCAGTTGTCCAGGAAAAGAGCTTAAATAAATTTTAGTGTAGAAGGAAAGGAGCAGAAACGATGACACACTTAGGAGCAGCAGAAGCAGTTCATCAAGTAGGTTAATACAGTAGTAAGTATGATGATCTGAAAGTGACCTGTTTTCTGTGCCTAGGTCAAAGAGGTTCCCTAAACACAATGGACAACTACTGCACAGACATGTGTAAATACTCCAAATCATAGCAATATCACTCTAGGACAGAAGACAGTAAAAAATCAAAAATTGCCAGTAGAATGGTGAAATACCAGCGGCCACTGATTTCAAAATGGCCTTTATTTAAAACCATCTACATTGCTTACCTCTAAAATACCGAGGTATTCCTTCTGTCCACATTCACCTGTAACCTCAGAGTGTTACAATCTTTGATAGTTTAGCGGGTGCTTCAGCTCTGTTCCATTTAATGTTCATCGTCACTAATTGTTTCTGCCATGCTCTCCAAGTAGGATAAACTACTCTGACTCCAGGCTATTTTTGCTCCATGACAGGCTGAAAGATGTTCACCTTTTCCAGTTCTAAGCATGTGTCAAAAGTCACTGAATATTATACTGCTCTACTCTAGTTCTGCTTGACCAAGGGAGCACTGCAGAGGAGAAAAAACCACAGATTCAGACTAGAAAAGTAGAACACCTAGCACTTTTTGTATCAACTAGGCTCTGTGGCTAATAACATTGCTATTAGATACAGGTCAGTTGCTCGGAGGGAATAAGGGACGTTTTCATTCAGGCAGTCATCTGAATCAGACTGAATCTAAGGAACTGCAAACTTGGCCTTAAATCAGCTTAATTTTCCAAGAGATTACCACATGCTTATTCTAGAAATCACTTTAATAATCAATGTGGGGATAGAAAAATGAAATATACAGATTTATTATGTAAATCTGTGTCCATCTATGATTTTGCTTTGTATTTGTTGGTGCTGATGACCTACGTGTGAAAAACACTCCCCACCCCCCCCACCCCTTAATATATGAAACAGGAGAGAAGGAAGAAAACCTGCATTCCAAATTGTGACTTATTACATGTGAAGACAGTAAATATAATACCATCTTCATTGCTATCTGTGAGCTTGCTACATTGTCAGAAGATTGATCATCTAAGAATTTCTGAAATTATTTCAGCTATAAAGTTAAATGGAAACCTAAAATCTAAGCATGCAAAAAATCCCATTACTCATGCATGAGATTCATGAAAAAACAGAAAAAGTATGTACTAAAAATTAAGAGGAAAACAATATTTCACTAAAATTTTAAAAATAAAATTCAAAGTACTTTTTTCATCTTTACTTAAGATTACACCCAACACAAATGTAAAACATTCACCTCTGGACAATACAGAAGTTTTGTTCTGTGTGATCAGTTTCCTAACTACTGGAATTCCTGTGTGTCCTGCTACACAGTTCACTGGTTCTTGAGTTTGATACTTCCATACAATCTGCTATTTTAATGCTCATGCAAATTTTCAACAAGTGCTGAGCATTTATTGACAATTTCAATCAAGATCTTCTCATACTTTAGACAGAAAAGTAGTTTTTCATATAGGTTTGGTTTGAAATTTTATTATCCTTGTAATTAGTAGGGCCACAGGTTGAACCCATAGTCTAGGTGCAATGTCTCAAGAAGTTCAGAAGAAAAGAGTATCTAGAAAGTACTAGAGGGAAAAAAACTTATCTGGGTCAGTAAACATTTGATTTCTAATCATAATGAAGTGCATTTCAACAAGCTTTTCCACAATTAAAGTTTTTAAAAACATATTTTACACTGCAAAGTGGACTGTTGCTAGGATCCCAGAATTAACCGAACACAACTAGCATTTGTGTAAGTCGCATAGAATAGGTTTTATTAGCACTTAGCACGAGATGAATGGGGGATAATCAAATAGTCTCAGCCCACATAGAACAAAAAAAAATGAGAAGTCACTTCTTTTTAACATTGTTGACAAATAATAAGCATTCTTTTGTAGCATGAATAATAGAGTGGAAGAATTATTGCAGTTTTAACTCTGACATGTACGGTCTAAAACAATTTTGAAACTAAAAGTTGATAATTCTCAAAACTATTTATATTTTTAGACATACCATTATTCAAAAATTTGAGCTATAAATCCTTCTGAAACTGCTTAAATTTTGTGCTATGTATTCACAGTATTTCTGTCATCAGCAAGGAAAAGAGCATTTAAAGGAATGATTACTGCACTTAATCCTTCTAAATTTTGTTTAGTAAACCAGCAATTTTTAATGGTTAAATCCATAATAGAGATTCTGAGCAATTCAAAGTATAATTGGTGTGTTCATTTTCTAGTATTTTTGTCTCTGTTTTAATTAAAGATGTGATAAATCTAAAAATTAAAGGTTTGACTGATCACATATATTTGTGGTTGTTACTTTGCGTGGAACTTTTATTTGGTGTAAAGTTTTTGTTAAAAAACCTTGCATTTTTTAGAAGACACACATTTGGACTAAACTTCAATGAGCATCAAGTACAAGGATGATTAAATATGACTATGCTGAAGAACAACTGAAAACTGAGACTGTAAGCTGCAGGCTTTGATTAGGCACAGTCTGTTTTCTGGTGAACTAGTTTGTAGCCTTTATTTCTGTTGTGGGTTGTCCAGGGTGTTTAATTAAGTACAGCAGCATCCCTTTGTTGTTTTTCATGTTGTCTTTAACACAATGTTAAATCGTTTTAGCATTTGCCACTCTTTTGCGTGTTAGAAATTAGAAATCAACGATGACAGATAGTAGGGAATATAATAACTCAAATACGAGACAACTGTGATGTACATTCTTAACAACGTTTTAAACTTTTTTCTTCCATTTTCAGTTCTCAATCGTGTTATATTTTAGAATACTTACACCGACAAACTGACACTAAGATAAGACAAGCATTGCAGGAGGGATAGAAGCATTCTTACACAAATTTGTCCATTCATCTTCTAAATCCATGGAGCTATTACTACAAAAATTGCAGTAGAATGTTCTAGAGCTTCTTTATCCCTGTGCAATGCCTGTTTTGGAATCACCCTTTCAACTTTTCTCCATGCAGCACTACTGGGAGGACATGACAAACAGTAAACCCACATTCAGTGTCTCTATACCACTTACTGCTCCATAACACTTTACCGTATTCTTTAAGATTTTTCTATACAGAAAACTCCCACTTTGATACCCATTGTGCAGAAACCTTGATTAACCTTATTTATCTTTTCTTGTTGGTTATTTAGTTATTTATTTTCCTATTCTGCCTCTGAAAAGCACACAGAATACTGGAAGTGAGTGTGAAGGATGTTTCCAGCAGCATACAGCTTTCTGTATTCCTTTCTTAGTAAATTTAGGATATTTCTATAGTAAGTAAGTATTCTCAGTCACATCTGACATTTGCTATGTAGTAGAGGTTCATTCTCTCCATCATTTTATTTGTTTTTGAAGCAGAAAGTTTCTTTGTGGTACTTTATTGCATGGTGGAGAGGGTGCTGTTGATAAATACTAGCAAACAGAACAGGGTCAATAGTACAGTCAGAAGTCAGCGTCTCTGAAAGTTTTTGTCCTTTCAATCTACCTCAGTCACTGTTTAAATTAAATTTAATGAGATTTAACTTGAATAGGAATAAATGAGATTTTTTTTAAATGAAAGACAAATGAGATGGTTGTCACAACACTGAGAGAGAGTAGAATAAAGCAGGACAGATTCCAAGCAGATCAAAACAGAAAATATTATCCTAGTTAAAATATTCCTTTGTCTTTCCTGCATTTGACACTCTTGTTGGTGACAATTGGTCTTGTTGGTGACAATTATCTACCAGCAAGGAGATTATGATGTTAAATACTCTGGTCACATTTTTTAATCTCCATGATCAAAAATAGAACCTGTTCTGTTTTGATCTAGCTGGTATGAAAACAGAAATTCCTTAGTAACAAAAATGGGCAGTATAATCAGGAGGACATTCCATGGGAAGAAAAGAATTACTTGTTTGGTTTGATAGCGCTTCTCCTCACTTTTACTTATACAGAGATCCTGAAAATGCTAAATAAATTCAAGTATCCCTCAAACTTGTGCTTGTTTATGTGTTTTGCTTTTTCCTGGAACTAGCTTATGCATTAGTATACTACTCTTTGTTACTTTTTCGTTTTAATAATAAAATAAAAACAAATTTAAAAGCACATTTTGTATTCAAATATTTATGTCTAACTGATAGTTTCTAAAAGAGTGATCTTTTTCCTCTCTGAAAACCTACTTCTGTGGCCAAAAAAAAAGTAACTTTTGTTTACTTTGAAGCCAAATTATTTCCCTTTCTGCAATAACAACAGCGTTTTATTGGTTTCAAGCAATAGTCTGGCTGCTTATGCTTTGTTATTTCGGTTTTGCTTTCCTACAACCAAATATGCCTGTCTTCATATACAAGGGCAAGTCTTAACATTTCTCAGCCCTACCTGTGGGAACAAAACAAGAGGGACTGTCTGAAAGTCACCAAATTCTGAGCAATATTCAAGTAGCCCTGTGGTGAGAGAGATTAAGACATTCCGCATATTGATGAATAGCCAATAATATATTTGTACCAGTGAAGTCAGAATTATAAATTGTGTTTAAACAAATTAATTATCATAAGTCTAACATTCTTCATTTTTAAACCATGTTTTACTCTATGACCCAACAGCCTATTTTATAACTTTTCCTGCCTTCCATGAAGTATTTCTGTCACCTGTCTTTGAGATTCCCAAATATTTAGAGGAACATAATTGGAAAGGAGTTTCGTACGGGAAACTTTCCAAGCTTTCTGTGCCTGCCTATCTGAATGCCTGAATGGACTATTCAGCTGTCCATAAACAAACTCTAAATGACATCAGTATATTATTTCTTGTCCCATCATGTGTTGCATTAGATACACTGCTGCTTCAAACTTGCACTACTTTTTATTACACAGACTGCCTAACAAAACACCTTGTGTTTATTGTTCATTATTTAAACACTGCAAGTTTATATTGAAGTAACCACCGTTATGTACAAAGGTGCTTAGAAGAAAAGTGACATCTGTGAAGGAAGATCAGTTTCAGTCGAAGGTAGATGATGTAGTTACAAAAAGCAGCCAAACTTGTAGATAAACTGCTTTTTCCTCTTGATCTGACGAAGTAACTACATTTTAAGATAAAAGCTGAATATAATCATTTATATTAGTGTAAAATAAGATGAACTTTCATATTCATAATTATGCTTTCCCAGATTTGTTTTGTCTCTGTATTGCAAATTGCTTTTTAACCTGCTTCTCTCCCTTATTTCTGAAATATCCACAGTAATGTTAAAAGAATCTACCTTGGAAGGATAATTAATATTCACATAAGCATTGATAATCATGTGTTTTGCTCATATCGACTTTAAACATCATATAAAATGGTTTGCACAAATTTCCATACAGTATACATTGTGGGGTTAAAAAGACTGTGCTTTACATATTTCTCCCCTCACATACCTAACCTAATAGCTTAATCTGGATAAAAATTTGCCTGTGAAATAGGCCTGAAGTCCATCCTTTATTGATATAAAGAATAAAAAGGCACAGATGTTGTTGCATTTTGCAATGGAAATATTTTCTTTCCATACCCATTAGAGTGAATTTAATTTACAGTAGAGCTAGGAATTGACATATACCTACAGTACCCTGCATATATTAAAACACCTCACACCTTAAAACTGCACTGCATCATGTCAGAAAAAGCTACCGTAGAGGGTGATAATACAGTAAGTGCTTCTTACTACCCGCTAGTAATTTTCTCTCTCATACAGATTAGAACTTTTTGAGCACTAACTGTAGGAGTGTTATAAAAGTAAACATACTCAGAAATCTGAGGACATTTTACTGCAGTTTATTGTACTAAAGAGGTGGCTAACATGAGCTACTGTAACTCATGTCAGAAAGGACTGCAGCAAGCACAGTCTCATCAGAATTTGTATGGTGGAGTGACACAATTGCAGCTTCACTCCCCCAGAATACCAACATAAAGCACTAGTACACTGTAAAACAAGGAAGAGTTTCAGAGTAAATCCTGAGGCAGTCAAAGTCTGCACGAGACCATTAAAGCTAAGAGAGACAGCTAGGTCTCAAGTAAGCAGACCTTTTGTCAGACAGGCTTCTATAACAAAATTTATAATTAGAGTTTTGTTCTAAAAACACATGTAGTTATTAGAGACACAGATTAGTGGTGGACTTGCCAGTGTTAGATTTACAGTTAGACTGAATGATCTTAAGTCTTTTCCAAAGTGAATGCTTCTATGATTCTATGAATAAATGCTGAATTTGTATATGCATGGGTTTATGGCTAACACTAAATCCTGATGATTTTGGATTTGTACCTGGTTGTGGAATTGACATTCATGAATAATAGCTAGACTAAGTCTTTAACCCAGCAAATCTAAATTGCTATTGCTTATCTCTACATATTTGTGAATACAAGTGTAGCACTATTAGTTCATTGATTTAATGTTAGCTTCACTACTGTCATTGAGGTTGGACTTCTGATTTGATACCCTCAAAACTTCAGGTTTGAGTTAACCTCATAGTTTTATCTTTAAACTATTTTAGCTTTCCATTACAAGCATTGAAGTGACACTCAGTATTTCATAGTAAAAACCTTATATTTTATTTGTGAATACTTATGGTATTCACGAATTTATGTGATTTATACAAAAAGGTCTTCAGATGATGTTACTGTGTTCCAATGAAAGTGCTCTAATGATGATAAAACTATGACGAACATGGCAAAATATAGCAATGATGTTGAGAATGGTATTTTTACCCAGTATGTTTTGTGTCAGACAGTGGCACCCAGTATGGCAGAAAATGTTTGTAACGCAAAGCTCTGCAGGACATCAGAGGCTGAGCCCTGTGACAAGAATTCTTTGTGGTCAGACCTGGGAGGGTGCACATTACGTCATTCCTGATTCTTCTTTAGTCTGTAGGAGGCCTATCAACTTATTCTTCTCCATGTCACAAAGGTTACAGTTTACCTTCTACACACAGAAATACAGTGACATCTCCGTAGCCATTAAACAAACCAACCCTTTATTTCCTGAGCTTCATGTTCCTGCTATCTGTATAAAGATGTGGTTGTACCATAAAAAGATAAAGAAAAACAAAACAAAAGGGAAAAAATGTTGCTATGGGCACCCTATAGTATATGGCAATTACAGAGTTCAAACCATTTTATTCGGAGGCATCTATCTCACCAGAAAAGGAAGTCATCACAAATATATGCACTTTCTAACACAAAGCATTTTTCAATATGATTTATTAGCTATTTTTCTGGTTACAGTTCCTGTCAGGAAATAGTTCTTTGTGAAGAACTTGGAATATTTTGTCTTTCTTACAAGGATTTTTTAGAAGAGATTTGTTGATGTAACCTAAAAAGAAAAGAATTTTTAAAAGCCTGTAAGTGGACAAAATCTTGCTGTTTCCCACCCCCCAATTAGACCTAACGAAGTCAAATCCTTTGTAAATCTGCACCCACCTGCTCTCTCAATTCCTCTGGTTCACAGGTGATTACTCTGCCATATAATTCTATCTTCTGCACCTGCCAGTTTGGCAATACCTGCTTCAAACTGAAAGACCCTGCCAGTTCTAAAATGCTTTGCTAAACTCAAGTAAGTAGGAGTTAGTATTGGAGAGGCCAGCAAAACATTGTGCAATGAAAACTGTTACTGCAAAGGCTTCTAAATCAAGGAAATCCCCAAATAAGATATCAGAGCAAGATTTTTTTGCCTCCATATTAAAATATCCTTTCATGTGAGTAGTTTATATAAAGTGGCTACCTAGGGATATTCTTCACAATTAGTTGACATATTGTTTGTGTTCTTGTTGCTACCCTGTACATTTAATGATCTGAAATCAGATGAAAGAAGTTTTATCCCCCCAATACCTGAGAGACTGCAACCCCCCTCCAAGTTTGCCATTTAAATCCCAACTGTGCCGTTGCCTTTAACTGTGCAAGACAGCGAGACAGCACATTTTGTAGATTAAACCAATAAACTAGCAAACATAAAAGAAACAAATCTCATAATTGTGGATTTCAATTAAAGAAAGGGAGATCAAAGCAAACATTCTGCTTGAAATTGCACAGCTGCTATCTACACAAAATGAGGGATAAAAAGCCCCTTTCTCCAGCTAGCCATAATTTTTGGAGTGGGAGAAAGAGAAGAGAGAGCTCAAACTCTGCAGTAGGACAGATTGCTTATGCTTCTCACGTCCCAATCAGTAATACAGAAATATTGAGTAATAAATTCCCTGCCTCTCCTGATCTGAGAAGCTCCCACCATCTGTGAAAGACAATTTGTAACAGCTTTAGTATTAAGATTCAGTAAACAGACAATCATAAGCATTGTGCCAAAGAGTGCCTACACTGGGAGAAAAAACATAAAGCAGAGCATGAGTAACACCACAACCCTTGTATTGCAAAATTATCCAGCTCCCAAAACAGTTTCAATTGCGGAGGGTTTCTTTTTTATATTTTTTTTTCCTTGTTTCCCCAGCCAGTAAGGAGTGCTGGAGTCTGCACACGACCCAGCTACATCTGTGGGCTACGTATGTAGGCCTCGTCCTAATGTGTGGAATTATTATTGATGGCTAAGGCAGTTCTGCTCTGCTGGTGAACCAATAATGTCAAGGCAGTACCTGCAAGATTAATTATAGGAAAGAATAGGCTCTGGTTTCTAGGGACTGAGACATTAATAGAGACTGAGCATTAGTTTCAGGGGATTCAACAGACAGCTGAACAAATGCCTCAGACAATGTTACACATGCTAAATCCTGGCACTTACCTCTTAACTGCACTGGAGAAAAGTTTCGAACAATTGTGTCTAAACTGGGAAAAACAGAAGGCTTTGTAAACCAAATGGGAAAGAAACAAAACAATACTGAAGCTGTTAAAGCAGCAAGTTAGGCTCTATAAACATATGTGAGCATATTGCCCTCTGCAATACCCCCAAGAGAAAAGAGACAGTAATTAATTTCTATAGCATCAGCAGAAAAAGAATCTGCCTTTCTGTGACTGATAACACCCAGACTTTCAAAATATATATGACATTCTACACATGGAAATATACGTTGGATCAAAAAGCAGAATATTTTATGCCATTTCTCTCATACCACTGCAGTGGAAATTTGTGCTCCATGAAGCATTTTAGCGGTAGAGAACTCAGAATATGCAGTGGATGAAGCTGCAGCCATAGCAACAGCTACATAAATTTTCAGGATATGACAAGGCACACAGTACAAAATTTAAGCAGTGTAACTCCTACACTGACTTCCAAAAAAACCTACAAAAACACTGCAGAAAGTGGAGAAAGGAGCAGTGACTGTTGTTTATTACAAAGTAATTGTGCCTTGCACCTTCCACATTATCAAGAGGCTGATCTTCCTGCATTATCCTTGTGTGATCAGAGGTGCAGCTGAGACATTAGCTGTGCCTCTCTGTCTTGTCCTTTTGCTTTGGCAGGTGATATCCCTCTTTCTCTATTTTGTTGTCTCCCAGACACACTGTTTTTGATAGGACCTTAGGAATTTTTAAGCCAAATTTTCAATGAATTGTCCAACTACCCACCCTTTGTAGCTTTTTCCTTTTTTCTAGTTACGCAATAATTTTGATAAAATAATACCATAATAAAATCCAGAGACTGATGTGGTTCACACCTGAAAGTACAGGCTTATGGAATTGGTCTCAAAAGGGATTGAAAAACCTTTGTAGCTCACTGATTTTCCAGTTTCACAATTAGTAAGTGCATCGCTGCTTTTTCTCTCAGAAGAACTAACAAACAAATGTGCTTGAGGTTGAAAGTAGAAGGATATAGGATCATAGAATAGTTAGGGATCACAAGGGACCTGGAAAGATCATCAGCCCAGTCCCCTTGCCACAGCAGGATCACCCAGACCAAGTCACACAGGAACACATCCAGACGGGTCTTGAATGTCTCCAGAGAAGGAGACTCCACAACGTGCCTGGGCAGCCTGTTCCAATGCTCCATACTTTGCATCCTTAATTTCTTGGTCATTTCTTTCACATTGTGCTGTGTAAACCCATCATAATTTTTTCATTGCTGTCACAGATGAGGTAGAAGAGCTCAGGAAACTTTTCACTTCTCAGACTGTCTGGAAGCTTCACATGTCCAAACAGACAAGGGGCTGAAAGAAGGGATTCTAATCGTGCTCTGAAGTGAAACAGTGAGGATCTCAAAAATTCTTTTAGTTCATCCTAGAAGAATGCTAGCCATCAAAATAAGTTTTCAAAACTGAACCATACTAAAATGTATAACTGCAGCTGGAACACACCAGTTTATTTTACTTTAGGTCTATCTTTTAGTCATTTACTTCCTGACAAACCTTAATGAATTTATTTTGAAACAGACTTAATTTCAGAAAGCCTTGCTGTTGTAGAGAATGCTATTGAAAGTGTATTGACAAGAAGAGTGCAATCAGCCTGAATAGCAGACCTCTCTCATAAGTTCAGTTCATTTTGGCCAAGAGTGATCTAGTTCGTAGCGAATAAATACAAGTACAAAGTCAACATCTACCAGCAGTGTAGGAAAGAGTCTCTTGGTGACACTTGGGAAGGAATGAAGCCCAAAGCTTGTTGAGCTGAATGATGAAAAAGGCAATTTTGAATTGTCCAATTTGTTCTGGGATCTCTTTTATGCTGATTTTGAGTTTCCTGGCAGCCACACAGATGAGGCTGTTTTCTGTCATATGCCACAAAGACATTGCAAGATATCAGAAGCATCACTGACAATAGTGTGTGTTACTGTGTTTGTTACCATGCTGAAGAAGATCTCTTGCAAGAGCGAACAGTTAGCTAAAATGCAACATGATGCCCAACCATATCTGAAGAAAGTAAGGTGTCACGGCTTCACTGTGCCTTCATCCAACAGAATTTGGAGAGTTGTAAAGAAATACAGTGAGACTCTGTTACAAGGCAACATCATTCTGTTTGAAGTTCTATTTGATCCTGTAGTCAAAAGTTGTCATGTCTCTGCCCAGCCACTGCCTGTTATGGTCTTTTCCAGAGAATTTCAGTTTTTGAATGAAAGGCAAGCTGAATCTAAAAGTCCCGGCCTGGGTGGTTTTGGTTTGTTTTTTTTTTCACAAACTCTAAAAAAGTCTCACAAAGAAAACAAAAAGCCTTAAGTGATATAAGAAAAGTATATTCATTTTGTGTAGATACTTCAGAAATAGCTAAACTCTGAAAAGTTTATAGTCCTTATAAAATCTAAGTTCCAGTGAAGAGAAAACAACTTGCCCCAACTTGCTGGAGAAAATATGTCAGCTAAGGATAGAATCATAGAATCACAGGGATCAGAAAGGACCTTGAAAGATTGTGTAGTCCAGTCCCCCTGCCACAGCAGGAGAACTTAGACCAAGTTGCACAGGAACAAATCCAGGCAGGTCTTGAACATCTCCAGAGAAGGAGACTCCACAACCCACCTGGGCAGTCCGTTCCAATGCTCTGTCACCCTTACTGGGAAGAAGTTCCTTCTGATATTGATATAGAACCTCCTCTGTTCCAGCTTGCACCCATTGCCCCTTGTCCTATTACCAGATGACCTTGAGAAGAGTCTGGCTCCATCCTGCTGACACCCACTTCTCACATATTTATAGACATGAATGAGGTCACTCCTCAGCCTCCTCTTCTCCAAGCTCAAGAGACCCAGCTGCCTCAGCCACTCCTCATAAAGGCTCTTTTAAAGCAGTTAGATCTTTTAACAATCAGATTTGGCATACTGAGGATTTCCTCCAACTGGTAGAATATATCACTGAATGCTCTTGGCATGCAGAATCACCAGACCTTAACAAGAAACACATTTGTGACAAACCTCTACAGCAAAACCTCTAAGCAAGTCACTTTCTAAGTCACAGACTTTTCACTACCTTACAGCGACCAAACTCTCAGAAAATTGCATCTCCCCTTCACAGTGGGAAACGAGTGGTACAACTGTACCAGACACATCTTTGGTTAGTCAATAGGCATTTGGAATCAGTAAAAAACAGAAACCGTCTAGATATTGCTCCTAAGGTGTGAAAAGTGTCCTGTGGCTGTTATGATCTGCTTGGTGCATCATGCTAAAACGATATCTTGAGTTCTTATCCATTCAAATATTACTGTGTCCTGGGACTATTTTGAAGATCAGTGCAGAAGATAAGCAATGTTTGAAAAACAGTAGCCAAGGAATGTATATAGAGAAGAAATAAACTAAAGAGGCAAGAAATTACCCAACAGAATAGTAATTTCTAAGTGCAAACATTAATCAAACTAAGTATTAATTATTTAGTGAAGTGGGCATTATTACCAGCTCCTCTTCTCTGAAACTAAAAGCTCTGTAAAAACCACAGATAAAAGAAAGGAAAAATAAGAAAAAGCTATGTCTCTTCCTTCGTGTAGCATATAAAATTGGACTTGATTGGATTATTCCCATACCCAGAGTTACCACCAACTCATCTTTATGTGTTTGTTTCTTGTCAATGCTGATAGTTCATCTCTTCCATCAGGAAATTCTGATAAGAATAAAGAATACAAGAAAGAACAAAAAATACAGATTATTAAACATTTATTCCAGCAGCAGGGGAAAATTATGGTTTTAACTTCCAAGTTTTAGTGTTTTTATACTTACATTTAAAATAATAATATAGAAAAGCATTCCTTTTTTCAGAGTTTCTAACACATTGTTACTGTCTTAGTATAAGAAAAAATAATGATTCATTATAACAACACTACAGCTTCCTAGAGGAAAGAGAAAAAAAATGAAAATGGCTTGAATCTCTATTTTTAATTAATTTTGTGAAGTTTTTTGAGGTGTTGTACAATTCTAGTATAAACTTCTACTAAATTCTAGCATTCTGTGCATAAGCACATTCTAAATTATCTTTATATCAACCTTCTTCACCTTTCAAAATCCAGCTTTGTTTCTTAAAATATCTTGAGCATAGAATTCAATATATAAATGCATGGAAAATTTGTTAGTATGTCTTTATTTTGTCCAAAATTTTGTCCAAAAGAAATAGTAGTATTCTAAGTTATATTTGAAGTGTCTTTCAATGTTTAGTGAATAACAGCTGTATCACTATTACCGCTGGTATTAATGACGTTCTTCTGCACTGACACCTACATTTCTTCTTGTGCTTCATGGAAAAGTTATTAAAGTCAGAGGTTTAAAGTGACTCATATTTTTTCTGAATGTTAACTTAGTGGAGTACAGCATATTAGATTATTTGAATCCATGATCAAAAGATGCATATTTTCCTAAGAGATGATTGATTTCTGGCAAAAGCTGTTGTAGGAATTTACAGCACTAAACCCATTAATAGAATACAACGATCTTTAATCTCTACCCATTTCTTCTTCTCTCAGAGAATAATTAGAGTCACAGCAACACAACAGACATACCACCTGTCCCGGATTCTAACTGGATACTCAATTTCTAGGGAAAATTGATATTTGAGTGCAACTTTTTACATTATGTTTAGTAGAGATCTCAATGAGTGATTTTTCAGTCTTATAAATGTATTCATCCATTTCACCTCATGAAAAATAAGGAAATTCGATTTTTTTGGTGTCTGCTTGCTGAAGTCAAGTGATATTATTCAAGGTAGGTTAATCTAGATAAATAGAAAGCTGCCCACTAAATAAAAATGCAATAACTGTCTTCAATAATGTGTGACTACTTCTCCACAGCCTGCACTTGACTCTGTCCAGTGCCAGTGTTTTAACCCAGACAGCTGTAGGAATGAAGGATGACTGCAGTCCTTCCTGATAAGGGTGGTTGTAGATGTAAGTGACTGTGTGTATAAACATTCATCTGTGAGGTAAAGGAAAGGATGGGAAGGTAAGGAACAGATAGACAAGGCAAGGTACTAAGATTGTTGCTTTCATCATCCTTTTTTTCAGTCATGTTGGGGTTTTTTTGAAAGTCATCCATGCTGCTTTGTTAGGAGTCAGTAACAAAGGACAAGTGTGCAGGATACTGCAAGTATATATTATCATTATTAGGAAGATGTTCAGTATCAGTATTTTGAGCCAAGAAGGGAAATGGTACCTGGAGGAATACTTCTGGCTCTTCCACAAACACTGAATTAATTTTTCCATTATCCTTGGGGTGATAAAATTCAGTTCTGCTTGCAGTACTTAGAAGCTTTCTATTCTACAACTTCTCAAAAAATGCAAGGGTACTTTTTCTTTTCATACATGTCCTTCTGTCACACAGGAATCCCGGATTCCTTCCCTAGCTCTAGTTAAATCTCTTCATGTGGTCATTAACAATTCAGCACATTTACAGATTAGAAGCAACCTTTTATCTGGATATATCAAAATGAAGGCAGTAAGAAGTACATTAAGGAGGAATAAGACACTGGGGCAACCTAGGGAAGAAATAAATTGTTTTAATACCATTTGCAGTGGAAATCTATTTGGGATGAACAAGTATTTTATTTCCATTGCAAATGGAAACATATCTGAGGAAATATGAGGCCTGATTTCACAAAAGGAACTTTTACTACAAAGATGCTATTTGAGTTAGTCTCATTGAAGTACAGATAATCATGAAACTGCCTTCTCAAGGAGTTTCTTTCCATAAGTTTCCTATTTTAGACCAGATGGGATTGAATGTTACAATTTTACAAAAGGTACTGTCTTTTAAACAGATTTTATTCAGAAATTCATTATCTGTTTAATCTGAATTCTTCTTTTAGCAATTCACATGCTCTTGCCATAGCAGGTCAGATGACTGTGAAACTGCCTTCTCAAAACATTTCCCTTCCTGCAGTGTTTCTTATTTCTGGACCAAATGAGATTACAAAACCCCAACAAGCCAACTTACGATTTGCTTCCCTGAGCTGTCAAAAATTTTCTAGTTAACATACCAATAATCACACTAGGCTATCTGATAACTGTGAGAAATATGTTCTTTGCATGCATCTCTCTCAGTAAGTCAGCACAGTGAATCTAAAATCTTTAAGGAGTAGAGGGATTCAGACCACAGAAAAATAGCACATAAAATTCAAACACCTAAAGGGAAGAAAATGGGTATTTAGTTTTTAAACCTACTGATCAAACAAATTTCAACTTCAAATTTCAATTGATAGCATAATGCTTGTATACAAATAAGGATGTATGAATAGTTCTTTCAGTAGCAGAAGCATATTATTTTGGTCTTAATATTATGTTCTTTGGTGTAATTATTAGGGAACAGATTCTTAGCTAATGTAAACTGTCATAATTACACTAGCAACTTAAACACCACTTGAGAATCTACTTCTAGTGTCATACGTGCTTGTACCTACTTGTAGCTACTTTTTTTTTTAATATGGAATTTTTTAGATAACTACAGAAGAATAAAGAGGTTCTTTTTGAGCTTTACAAAGACAACTTTTGAAACCTACTATGATGTACAGACTATATGCTACCAATCATGTCAACAGAGTATATTTACTTTGATTTCACACTATAGCTCTCGGCATCTGCTGTAGCAGATAGAAGTAGCTTTTGATAGCTCACTAAAGTGATCATAGCACCAAAGGACTTCAAAAAAGGGCTAACAGGTTTTGTAAAAACAAAAAGAGAGGAGGAAAAGTAATAGCAAAACAGAAACACAAGCTGCCTCCTGCCAAAACAAAGCCCAAAGCTAGACCTCCAGCTCTGTCTTCAGTATTGAGATCACTGATGTATATTGCCCAGCACTCTTAATGTTGTCATGTGAAGTGCTGCATAGTGACAGAGAATGCCAGAACTGATTGCTAATTTGAATGATAAGTCCACTTTATTGGCATCTTCCTGTCATTCCAAAATAAGTTTGCAAATGCTTCATACAGAGTAGGTGCTGTCAAAAGAGCTGTAAATTCTGCTGGTGTAACTGAAAATTGCTTTAATTAATCTTAAAATTGGAGTAGCAATGGATTTCTTTTCTTAGGCATCTGAATTTTATATACTGCTGCTAGTACCTCTAGCTTCCCTCAGCATTTAGCAAAACTAGTTCTATATCACTTACTGCTCTAAAGAGAGAAGTAATGGAGAAGCACTCATTTATCACATTTACACTGTGGCTTTGATCTCCTGACATGTTAACAAAAATATGTGTTTTTAGAAAAAGTCTATACTATACACTTCAGACTGTAAAAGGACAAAAGGTCAAAGTAAAACCCAGCAGATAAAACAATACCGAGAAAACACTGAGATCTGGAATTTCCACATTGCCCAGAGAGAGGGAAAGTGGGAATAGTATAATGCTCCTTCAACTCATCCAGGTTCATCTGTCTATCAAAGGTTGAACTGAACTAACTTTGCCTGTCAACAAGTTCATTTATACTCAGCTTTTACTTGTTCTACATATTCCAGTGAGCAATAGGGAAACTGTTTTGTGTGCTTGGAAGTCAATGGTAAGAATCACATTCTTCTTATTGGCTTTGGTAAAAAGTAAATCAAGTTTAAGAACCCTTCTTTCCAGATTCATGTTCACAAGAAGAAGAGTTGTGACTTGGCAAGTCAGAAAAATCCCATTTGCCAACAGACTCACTTTTCATAGATTAGCCTAGTGTAAGATGCAACACTAAATTCTGTGTACGTGAAATACTTTGCACCTACCACTGATAGATGTCGTGGGATACATGGTTGTCTGTTCCAGAGGCTCTGCAAACTATGCCTAAAAACCAAGCAGTTAGAAGTAGTTGGCTTGAATACGCTGCTATTGTCTTTTAGAGGGAAGAGGGGATAAAATGGTCCTGAACAGCTTCTTGGTATAGCTGTCATTCCTGTCAGTTTTACTTGAGCCACCACTGTGATAACTTGAACTCCCACCACCACTGAATGATTCGCTATGCTGTTTGATCCTAGGAAACCATGATGCTGTGCTGTGACTTCAAAGCTGCTGCTGTAGCTGCATGTGTGGAAGGTTATCATCTACTCTATCTAGCACAGAAGTACTGAAAGTTATTAACCCTTCTGTGACAGACTGAGTTTTTATTTCTTGGAACTACATCCTGAATCAATGTGCTTATAAGCTCTAAAATCACCACAACCTAGACCATGGAACTAAGTGCCATATCTTCTCTTCTTAAATGTCTCCAGGGATGGGATTCCATCACCTCACTTGACAGTCCATTCCAATATCTGATAACCCTTTCTGTGAGGAAGTGCATCCTAACATCCAGCCTAACCCACCCTAGCACACCTTCAGGCCCTGCCTTTTCATCCTATCACTAGTTGCCTGGGAGAAGATCCTGACCCCTACCTGACTACAGTCTCCCTTCAGGGATTTGTAGAGAAGGAGAAAGTCCCCCATGAGCCTCCTCTTCTCAAGGCTAAACAACCCCAGCTCCTTCAGCCTCTCCTCATCAGACCTTCCCTCCAGTCCCTTCCCCAGCCTTGTTGCCCCTATGGGCCTGCTCCAGCATCTCAATATCTTTCTTGAAGTGAGGGGCCTAGAACTGCAAACAGTACACCAGGTGAGGCCCTACCAGTGCTGAGTACAGGGGGAGAATTACATCCCTGGTCCTGCTGGCCACACTATCCTGATACAAATGATAATGCCTGCACACAATAGAAAGCAAAAATCACCTGGCAATGTCATGCATTTTGAATTTTTAAAATTACTTCATAGTTAAATGGCTATGACTAAACTCTTCCACAGCATCTAGTCTACAGGATTTTGGACTACGATAAGCCTTAAATAAAATAAAGCTCCAACCTGTGCTTTCCTACTACTTAAATCTCTTAATCTTTAATATAAACATCTTCCCTATTCAAAACACAGTATAGCTTCAGAAGTTGTCAGGGGGAATTGTAGTACCCAGCAAACCAAACAGGTCATTCACTGGAGAGCAAGCCCATGTACTGGGCTATGACAGTTGAACAGTGTTAACATGAGCAGAGCATTGCCAGAAGTGTGTCTGTGTGTTTTTGTTGGATGATACTTCAAGTAGCAGTACGTAAAAAGCTGACAAAGGCAGAAAAGATGAAAGCAAAAAGCTGGGAAAGAACTAATGATAATAAAACTCTTGGCAAGTAAAATTACCGAGATTCTTATATCAAAGGAAACTTTGACAATAATGGGATTCCAGAGTCCATAAAATTAGTCATGATTCAAAGATAAAAACATCAACAATTTGCATAAAAGCTTTACTTTAAAGATTTAGCACTGTGTACCAAATGAAGAAAAAAAGCACCGCCATAACCGTAACACTTTAATGTAGGTATCTATTATCTAATGCTTATATAATGGCAGCCAAATGAGCTCATTATTATCAGTGCTATTATACTGAATACTAAATTAACTCATCATAGAAACACACTTGCTTTAAAAACTATTACTGCACCATCAATGACAAGGAAAAAAAATTGCATACAAACTTCCTGAGATGACAATTTGATTTCAGTGTTAACTTCTAATGCATTATTAATCAACAGTTCATTACACTTTTAGATAGCACTTAGTTTATTTGTGGTTTATTTGTATACAATTCGTTTCTGTAATCTTTTACTACAGTGCACTTTATTCCTGTGTAAACAGTGCTGCTGTGGGCTGATACAGGTTACAGTAAATGGAAGTATCATATTTTTGTGAGTAATTCAAATTTGCTGGTTTGCAAAAACACGAAAGGTACAAAAAAATAGTGATGCAGTGGAAAATAAACAATAAGATGATGAGTCTTTCCTGCGAGAAAAGACCAGAAGTTTTAAATGCAAAGTATAAATTTATTGCTAAAAGAAGTAGAAATACTGTAGACGATATGATATATTCAATAATATAGAAATGTGTTTACTTACACATGACATATCAAACATAGGTGCTTATGCTTAAATAAAGCATGATCTCAAAGAATGCCACTATTCATACATACTGTTCACTTTTATGTGACTGTATTTGTTGATGTTTTAATGCATAAATGTAACATACTATGTTACATGGGTCCCACAAATATTACTAATTGTTTTTTCTATCAACATAAACACAATATTTTCTTGATGTAAAATGAATAATGCTTTAGTCCAATGAACAAATAATGAATCACATTATAAGCAGCATGTAAGAATAAGTTCAGAACTCTTTCCACTTAGACAGTGGTTCATACAATAACCATTCTTTTAGTCTTTATGGAAGGCTAAAGAAATTCTCACAAGAAAATTAGCTGAAAAAGAATTCCTATGTAATATTGCATATGCAGGTTTTAAAGAGATTAATTTGGGAGTATTTCACATGACAGTGTCATCTTTCTTTCTGTGACTTGATTCTTTGTTGTGAGAGGATTCTTCAAATCCTACAATCTGTTTCTATGGAGTAATTAAATAAAATTAATTCAAGTCATCCTATATAATTTTGTTCTGTGTGGTGACACAGGCACAATTTTCATATGATGTGCATATTGACAGAAATTCTGAAACCTTCAATTAAGGAACATTTAGTTTAATAGAAAATACAGAAAATATTCTTCTCAGTCAATGTGAAAAATAGTTTGAATGTTTGAATATTCCTTTTAGTGATAAACAAAAAAAAAACCCAAACAAACCCACCAGAAGCATGTTGATCAACCTGAGAGGAAAATTTTATTCAGTTTTCTGCCTGTTTTGTCTGTTTGCTTAACTCTTTTTCTGAGAAGAAATATTCAACAAAATGTCTTTCTGAAAGGGAAAGTTTTTAAAAGCTATAAAGGAAATATTTTGACAGATCTAAAATGTGAATAGTTTCTGTCTGTCTAAAGCACAGAAGTTTAGCAAGTAATTCAAATTCATTAAAAAGCAATAAGAAAAAAAATGCTCAGCTGTAAAATCTACCGCTGAATTGCTGAAAGTACTGATTTATTTATACTTTTCCAGTAAGTTAAATATCTATATATTTATTTTTCTGAAGAAAGACAAAGCTTTTCATCTGCCTATTCCAGGGTCTTGATTCCAAAGACCAGTATAGCAGAGTGATCTTAAAGCTTCCAGACAATAAACACTTACTGCAAAAATATAAATCTAACCCATCACTGAGTTAGGAAAAAAGTTGTACAAACTGGATAGGCTTATCCTAGAAACCAAATCCGTGTTTTGAGCTTTAATCCATCTGAAATACCTTAGTTCTCTCAACTGCAAGTTATTGGCACATACAGATTGTTTTGACTCCACATTTTATTTGTTCCCATCATTTATTTGGGGAATCCAAAAATATACTTTTCAGTAGAAATTTTTTCCTGAATTCTATAGAAGATCTTTGAATGATAAAATTTCAGGGAAAATTAAGCCTGATCAACATGCCATAAAATCACAGCAGATTTTTTTCCGTGTTTTTAAATTTTGTAGCAAAATTTCTACATTTTATTTGGGAAAAGTATTTTCCCAATGCAAGAAATCCAAGGTTTGAAGCAACAAAGACATAATATTAAAATAAATAAGAGATACAAGATGCCCCCCTGCTAAATGAGAATGTTCCTTTCTTCCTTCTTTGCAGATTATTTTTTTCTACTTTATTTCAGTACTTTTACCAATGTGTTTTTCAGAACACAAGCTTTCATATATGATTCAGCAACATCAAGGACATATCTGACTCTAGAGCTGCCTAACATTTCATATGTATGCTCTTTGAAGTACAAAGTTGTATTGGCTTAAATCTGGAGTATCTCTGATGATTGTCAAAAGTCATTCTGAACTTATCTAAAAGAGAAATTTCAGCCAGATCTTTTCTGCATAATTTCAAGTTCCTGACCATAAGCTTAGATAATTCTATAAGCAACAGTAACACTATATTAATTTAGGGTTTTTGGCTCATTATGGCAAGCTTGTTGCTCAAGGCTCCAAAACCTGGTTACAGACACGCATCACTAGTACTCAGTTACCACTGAGGGTGATCCCACTGGTAGAAAACATTACACACCCTCAAGGACTGCATCAGAGCAGCATCTGTTAATTAAGCACATTTCATAAAACATTCAATTCTCACAGTTTGGCCTAAAACCTAGTTTTATGACCAAAGAAATCTAACAAATATTTGAGGTTATGTGTGCTGGTTAGTAGAGGTGCACATTTATATCAAGTTTGGGCTAACAATGGCAGATTAGTACAATCAGCAAAACAAGGAAAATGCTCTGTTTGGTGAGGTTTGGGGTTTTTGTCTTAACTAGAAAAATATGCTCTCCTTTAAAAATCATACTACAAAACCATTGTTCCAACCCTCTACCTTTTACTGTTAAACACTACCTTGACGTCCCACACTAGAACGAGGAAGACCTTGCCAACTTGCAGCAGTCTCATTGTCCCTTTCTAGGGGATATTCAAGTAGTTAGCCAGTGTGTCAAGTACAGATTACACCAATATTTCAAGGCTCTAGCTTGTTATTTCCTGCAGTAGCCGAGACATTATTTTAACACCTTTTTGATGTATTACTCTGCCAATTAAAAATGTCCTCTAACAACAGATTATATAACTATATACATGTAATGGGGAACAGTTACATCATTCAATGGATTGAAACAAAGGTGCCCTGCATCTTGATAATTTGTTAAATGGTGCCTATTTTGCAGCCAAGACACACAGTTACAGGCACTAATTAAATACTGCTTGTGAGCTATTAAGTTGCCTCACTTATTCTTCTCTCTTAATGTGAAAACAAACAAAAAATTGAGGTGTTTTCCTTAGTTAAATCGAAAGCTCATAATTAGTGAAGTTGTAGTTATATCTCACAATGCCTTGATGTAATGCCTGGGTATCTGCATGTGAAATGTGGCTTGAAACAGGACAAGTTCAGTCCCTTCCCTGTTACCACCCTTAGGCAACAACAATTCACAACTCGGGCCTCAACACCTCACACTTCACCTCAGAAGAGACAGAAAGGAAGATTTCCTGGGTGGCAGAGAATGTCCAACACTTGACCTTAGATTGGATTTTTTCTTGCCTAAAGGTTGGGCACAGCCACTAAGTTCAGCTAAAGATGAACAAACACTTACAGAGGATGTTTCATCATAATTATCTTTTAATTGTATTTGTCTTGCATGCTGTTGTTAGGTGGAGCTGAATTACTGTTTAAAGGGATATTCACTAACAAGAGAGTCATCCCAGAGATCTGGCTTAATTTTTCACACAAACACCTCTTACCACTCACATCTATGGCTGGATCAGCACCCTGGCTGATGTCATTGTAGTAACCTCTATTCCCTACATTTTGCTAGGCTAGTCATTGCTCATGCTGATATTTTTGGTCACCCTATCTTGTATTTAGCAAATGTCTTGAAAGGTTTTGGGACGAAAGCAAACCCTTGTGATTGTAATATTTGAACCTATACTCTATTTTTGTGAATTAAGTTCAAAACCTGCAATCACCAATGAACCACTGTTCTAAAACAGCCTCAGGTTAAACCTTCCAGCAGATGGCGGCCTTACAATTGCATAAAGAAAACAGAATGTTGGTGTGGTTGGCTTTGCATTGGTTTGTATCTGGTGGGGTTTTTTTAAGTTGTTGTTTTTAAACAAAGCAAGGGTTTGGACTAGCATAAACTGTCTCCAGATATTTTATTTCACTGCAGGCTTTATTAGAACAGCAAATTCCTTACATTCTACACTTCTCCTTTCTCCACTGAAATACACAGCTGTTCTTTTCTTATTAAATCTCTAATTACTGACACAGAAAACACTAGTACAGTGGTGACTCCTACAGATTATGCAGTGCTACGTTTATCAATGAAATTATGGTCAGTATGTCATTGCTTCCTATTTTGTACAGCAGCAAAACCTTTCTAAAGACGATTCAGTTTGCATAGCCAGGCTCACAAATTGATCTGTCTGTCAAACTGATGCAGGTGCCAGACTGATGCAAGTGCCAGACACATACTAAGAGCCTTATCCAAAGACTGAAGCCTCAGCTGGGAGGTTTTCCACTGCTTTCAGTAAGCTTTGGGCCAATCCCCTTTCTTATATTTCAGTCTCTGTCTGATAGATATCTAGGAAGGATTTGATGTTGAAAGCAATTTCCTGTAAAAAGTATGTCCATAAAATACAGGATTCTCCATCAATTTAAAATAGCAAAGTCAGGTAGCTAAATATAATTTTTGGCAATATATATTAGGAAGCTGACAATCTTTCGATATTTGATTATGCTAGTTTAAAAGAATAAAATGAATAGAAGACTGGACAGACTAACTATGATACATAAAAAGATAGCAGAACAAATTACTAAAAAAATCAATTTGTAAAGTCCTTGAGGAAAACAAGGTGATGAGAAATAGCCTACATGGATTTGTCAAGAACAAATCATGTCAAGCCAGCCAAATTTCCTTTCCTGGCAGGGTGACTGGCCTAGTAGATAAGGCAGAAGGCAACAGATATGCTATATTTTGATGTTGAAAAGTTACTGTTTCTGCAAACAAACAAATCACTGCAAGTGTACTAAACCCATTAAAAGTCATGCTCAGAGGTTAACTACCACACGTTGGTTGTCTGACTAGAAGGTATGTCCTGAGTTCTGTTCTGGTCAGCACTTCCATCACTTGGTTGAATGATGAAATGAAACATGTATTTACATGAGCTGAAAAGACTGAATTCAATCTTGATAGACCACATAAATGGTCTAAAATTAAGAAACAGGAATTCAGGTAGACAAGAACAAATTACTGCTATTAGAAAAGTGAAAGCAGGTGCACAGATACAAGATGGGAAAGAAGTAGCCGAATGAAAAAACATAATGGAAGCAGAGACTCGCTCACTGTATGCAATGGATCTGACACATTCCTCTGCTTTATTGCACTTTGATAAGTTTCATGGAATGTTTTGACTGGCTTGAGGAATAACGCTTTTGGATATGGACTACCTGGGATCAGTCCTGAAGAAGATAATTAGAAAGGTAAGGTGTCTATAAAAAGTTAATAGTAGAAAGGTTGAACTGATTTTTCAGGTTATAGGAGACTTCAGAGATCTAAAAGTTCTGCAGTACCAAACCAACATTTTTATAAAGACACCAGTACTCTGTGCCACTGGCTAGGACAAGAAATACTGATCTTAGTTTAGGGAAGGAAAATATAGACCTTAAGAAAGGTTTTATTGTTACAAGTACAATTAAACATGCAAACAATTTAGAGAGGAAAGCTGTGTAATATCTGTTCCTGGAGGTATGTAAAACAAATTAAACCTAAAAGGGAGAGGCTATTCACTCCAATCTTGGAGGAGAAAACCCAACAAAGCAGTTAGGTTTTTTTTTTAAAACACTTTTGCAAAACCTTTTGTTAAATAGCCATTTCTACAACCATTTTTAGTAGAGTTAAAATCTTCAAAGAAGTTCATTCATCATTCACCATTTCCTGTTATTCTTAATGAGATTCAGTTAAGGTGCTGTCCTAATTGTTTCCAGAGAGAAAGGCTAGCAAATGTCTTTCTTAAGAAGAAATAAAAAACAATGGGGCGGGGGCAGATAGCCATCTCAAATAATTATTTAAAAGTTGGCAAGTGTTTCATGAAAACAGTGCTGTCTGGATTTTTTTGCAGTAGAGTAGTATACATCGGCCTTTGAATCTGAACCAGCTTCAGGGATGAGACTGTGAGAGGAAAAGTCCTTTCATTCAATATGACATGAAGTATATGCTCTAGCAATCCTTATCCTACAAGTTTTAATCAAGGGACACAGAAAATCCTTATACCTATCTCAGTCTGACAATAAATGAAAACAAAGGAATGGCACTGTTATATATGCAAGAACATGTAACTTGTGGTCAGTTTAAAATTCATGAATTCAAGCTTGCTTTAAAACTCTCAGAAAAAACCAGCCTTGAAGAATATGACTTTGTTACAAAATAAGGTCACTTCATGTTTCTTTTGCATACAGAACTTTACTCTGCATACAGACTCTTTACTCTGGAACCGCAAGCTTTACCTACATTGCAAACATTATGATTGTACCATATAGAGCAGAGAAAAAAATGTTTTATATCTGCATCTTCCCATGCAGATAAAAAGAAAAAAAAATCCACAAAAACAACACAGAAGAAAACAATGAAAAGTGTCAAGAATATGTAAAAATAGGACTGGTTTAGATAACCATTTTAAATTTTCATAGAGTGCCACATTGTAGGGTAGAGACTCCCACAGTCTTGGCATTTTTAATTCATAACACTTTTTTCAAGCTCATTTTGTGATTATCATGAGTGGAAATAAGAGAACTATCTAGGGCTGTGTAGGTTTTAACTGAAGTGTTTACTTAATTATGAAGACTGTTTCATCGAACAGGAAAACCTGGCATAGAAAGGTTACAGAGTCAGCAATGCAGTGGCATATTTTTGAAGGACCTCTACTGTCCTTCAGTAGATTAGATCCATCTTGTCTATGCCCAGGTGAAGCTGCTGAAGAGTATGCAAGGGGATTATTTCATCTCTGGGCAATTGTGCTGTCAACTTTTCATATATTTTTAAAAATGCTTCTTACTAAAGACCATATAAACACAGATTTTCCAATCCTATAACATTGTTAAGTATGGAAATCAGCAAAGTAGCTTTCATCTTTATAATTCTTGCATTCCTTGTGAAGGGCACAGAGCGGAGGGGGTATCAGTGGAAGAATTTAATGCTATGGGCTCAAAGCTTTGCATTGCTTTGAAAATTATTTATACTGTAGGACTGACCTGTTGCGCATGTTTTAATTTTGAAGCATTCACTAATTACCACAACCTATTTTATACTCAGATAGCTGGTGAGTTTTCGTTATGACTAATAAGGTAAGTAAAGCACTCAAAAGATTCTATGCAATTTTGCAAAGAGCCACTGCTTGGTTTCTTAATTACCATCTGCAGCACTGTCATGGAATGAGACCGAGGGCCATCAGCCCTTCTCAAACCAATGATTTGTAGTCTCCAAAGGAAATTGTGAATTTAAAGGTAAAAATTTTGTCTGTTAGAGAAGAAAATATCTTTAAACAGTTGAGTAGATTTCTTTCCATGCATTGATTAACATTAAATCTTTTTAGATCTGTTTCAGCTTCTCTGTCCCCATAGCATTTGGGTTGTTGGCCCTGATATATATAGTTCAAACAGAATTCAATGAGGAACTTCACTGTAAATAATATTCTTGCCAAAATGAAAAGTGACTATCATACAGGATAGTATTTTATCCACACTAAAAGCACTCTAGCCCTGCACTAACTCCCATTTTGTGCTCTGGTGTTAACACTGGGAATGACAGTAACTCTGAAAATGCAACGGGAGGGAATGAAATCTCGAACTGCATGCAAAATTTTACTGTATGTTTTGACCATTGCCACCACATTCCAACAAAATGAGAAAACAAATACTGAGTAAATTCAAGGCATTTAAAACTGCTTACTGTTTTTCTTTCTTGCAACTATGGCATTGTTAATTCCAGTTATTATTAGATTTTATGAGGAAACTGAAATAGCTGATGTTCTGTAACAAAAAAATATATTACAGAAGAAAGAGGATATCTGTATTTTTAATGATAAAATCTGAGGTCACACTACCTTTCTATTTGGTCATCCAGAGACATTCTAGAACTCTCTTTTCTTTCTAAATAAGGCTTAGCTTTCAGAGGTAGAAGACAGAAGACTGGGGTATTTCTTAATGTAGCCTTAGATTGACTTGGTCACCACATGTGTATTATCTGATATGGGTAGAAAGGCCAGAACATGTAAGAGTTACCATACAGGAACATATTTTANACAGAAGACTGGGATATTTCTTAATGTAGCCTTAGATTGACTTGCTTACCACATGTATATTATCTGATATGGGTAGAAAGGCCAAAACATTGTAAGAGTTACCATACAGGAACATATTTTAGAAAGTTTAGAGCCTCTCCAGAGTTTGCTCCAAGAAGATTTCAGTTTATTTCAGTTTTTTAAATTATATTTCCTGCTTGAAATTTTTTTATCTGTATTTTTAATACAGACTGCTTTAGCTTGCACTCTTTGGAAAGCCTGAGAATCCTCTGAAGAAATTGTGTTATAACTCTCACTGAATTATACTTTACAATATAAACCCTATCAGACAACTTTGGGTTTGGATGCAGAATGCAGTGAGGACTGGAAGGTTTTACTTCTAATTACTCCTATTCCAGGGGATTTAAAAGTTGTGTCTGAAATACACTGGCCTATTCATTCAGAAAAAGAAGGCTCTCTAAGGTGACTTGCACTCATCTATGGTCATTTGTCCGTCTTTCACTTTTTTTGTGTAATTGAAAATTACAAAAAGAAAAATAGAAAGAGCTTATTCCAAATTTTTCAAGTTTTTTACACAAGAAGCCAAATATTGCATCTATCCTGAATGATTCCAGGAGGGCAACTCATCAAAAGTGGTGAAATTCATACAAAACTATAACTAGATGACTAGTTTTGTGCTTTAACACAGGTTAGGATGGCTACTGGAGGAGAACAAGTGATTTGTTGTGCAGAGAACAGTAGGGAATTTGAGAAGCTGAGGTGAAAAAATTAATGTTCTGTTAGACAGAAATAGCAATCGCCCATGGATATACCCAATGAATTTTAACTATTCCTGGCACTCAACTGAGAAGGTAGGAAATTTTTGTAATGCACAATATTAAATATATGCTGACTATAATTCAGAATAATATACGTACATATACTCATAACTTACGGGTTAGTTATGTTCCTCATAACTTCAGTATAGGTCTGAGCTCCAAAAATCATAAAGGCTATGTCTATATTTATATATACAATAAGATTGAAAAATATTGGAAGGCTCTTCAGTCCTAATGTACCCAATTGATAAGAGATCTCCCTCCTGAATTCTATCCCTACCCATTAGCTGCTATGGCTAAACATGATGATAATTGCTTCTTTTGTTCCCTCCTCACTGGAGGGGTTACCTTGGCTAATCTCTGTGCTATTGGCCTCAAGTGGTGTGTGAAGAAAGCTTTTCAAGTTTTTTACACATTATTCTTTCTCAAGAATAAATGCTTCCACCTATTAAAAATATTTCTTGATTTTGTTTTAGTTTTAGAATTGTTAGGAAATTTTGTCAGCCCAGAAGAGGAACAACTGTGTGTCAAAACTGAAAATGGATGTGAAACATCACATAATCCTCAAAGCAGTCTTAGGAAAATATGATTGAGCAGAGAAATGGTTTAGAAAGTAACAAATAATAATCTGAAGATGCCACATAACCAGTTTGCAAGTAACTATTCAAGCAGTCTGAAATGAAAAAGAATAATCTCTATGTCAAAGTATGAAACACATTATTTAGGTTTGGGTTAATAAACTTTATCGATAGACTTCTTAATCTTGCAAAATTGGAGGTAAGTTTTTGGAGGTAAGTTTTTATTCTAAGTATTACCATGGTATTCTAGTAGCAAGGAAAAGTAATTGTCATTATTGGTAGAATCATTACTGGTTAAACTACGTTAAGAAAGAGGTATTTCCACATTTATTTATATTTTTACAGAATACTTTACATGAAAATTTAATGACCTCTATAACTTATAGACCAACCTCATTAAATAAAATCCACTGTGCATAAATTATATTTTAAAATAATTATAAAATCAGCTAACTACAGATAATTACAGCTTTGTACATGACCTACAGTGGGTATCTTACACTTACTTAATATTCCTCAGATTCCCAGAACATGCTTTAATGTCTCTGAGCCTTGTACTAGCATTCTACTTTTTAAAAAAAGTATTAGAATTCTTTAACAAAGAGAGAAAATGTAGGTCTAATATCATAAAAGATAATGGTAAATGATCAAAGTATTTTTTTTTATATAAGATACATGGGGAACATTAGAAGATACTGTAACTTTTTGCAGAAACAAAAAAAGTAGATTTTAATTAGTAGCACTAATCTATGAGTCAAAAGATTCTGATCCTTTAATACCGAGGAATAAAATGTTAGTGTCCATAACCAGTACTTCACAATGCAAGAGTTCTTTGTGTCTTCTTTCAAATATTGAAAACCCTCATTATAAATGAATGAAAAAAAGAGAAAAATAAGGAAAGAAAAGGGGAAACAATGTCAAGACAGTGAAAATGAGCTCTGCTGCCCCAGATAATAACTTTCATTATATTAAATTGCGGCTATGGTTTTGACTGTGCTGTCGTGGCTACTGAAGTGGAAGGGAAAGAGACACCAAGAATCAAACCCCAAATTGTTTACATTATCATGAAACTTTTCTTCTTTTAGTGCAAATATATTCTGAGGTGTACTGTGACCTCCCAAGTAGCTACACTTTCCACTGCTTTTAAAATCAGTCTATGAAGGTTAGCCTAGGAAAACTGTGATATGAGATTAAACTCTGATATTAGCCTGTATATTTGTCTGTAGATCCCATAAAACAAAACAGTTACCCTTTATCTGCTGTTTTTGTGTTTAATCATAGGAAAAGCACACTATTAGAGTATAACGTGTAAATAAATGTAAAAAAATACATCAGAAATTGTAGCCCTCAAGTTTTCTGTTGAGTATTATTGTCCTTCTTTTGTAGATGCCATCAAAATTTACAAATTCGATCACCCTTGTGAATGATTGGTATAATTGTATGGATACTTTGTAATAGGTCATAAATCTCAAAAGAATTACAATGCTAAGATAGGTTCAAAATGAGGAAATAGCATAAATCTAATGCCTGGATTCTCCCGGCTTTGCTTTTTGGGAATGTTTACAGCTATTCCACACTTTACAGCAAAGTGTCTATTTTAAAATGTGTCATGTAATGTAGTTATAGTGTTTTTGCACAATCTGAGTGATGTGCATGTTCCAGGGAAGCCCTCTAGAATAATTTAAAGTTCTCAATTAATAAGGCCTTGTTTTGTGTAAACAAAGAGATATTGATATTTTTAAAAGGGTCATTAATATGAATAAAGAAATATTTGATTTAGTAAATTATTAATGGAATTTCATACTGTTTGAAATAGCCTTAATTTGCTGTCCACATAAATCCTCCCAGGGATCTCCAGAGGTCATGTAGTCCAATCTCCCTACTTAAGCAGGGACATCTCTACCTAGTTTAGGTTGCTCAGAGCCTCATCAAGCCTGACCTTCAATGGCTCCAGGGATGGGGCCCACCCACCTCCCTGGGCGGCCCATTCCAGCACTCAAGCACCCTCACATTGAAGAACTTTTTTCTAATATCCAGCCTCAATCTCTTCTTTCCCAGCTTGAACCCATTGCTCTAATATGTCTACATCTTTCTTGTGCTGGGCACTCCAGAAATGGACACAATACTCTAGGTGACGTCCCACTGGGGCAGAGTAGAAGAGCAGAATCACCTCTCTTGGTCTGCTGGCCACAGTTCATTTGATGCAGCCCCGGATGTGACTGACTTTCTGGACTGTGATTGCACACAGGTGGCTCATGTCCAGTTTTTCATCCACCAGCATCCCCAGATCCCTTTCCAGGGAACTGCTCTCCAGTATATCCTCTCCCAGTCAAAGTTTATTTCTCTGTCATAGCTATTCCTACAGATAAGTTGTGGTTTCAGATTATGTACCACACACTACCCTGTACCAGCTCCTTTTCCACATACTTGAAACAAAATTCACATCCCATTAGAAAAAACAAATCTCTTACTCCACAGGGTTGCAGTATGTTCTTCCTATAAAATAAGTTTTTTCACTAATGGCTAACTCTTCAAATAAGTGCAAATTGCTGTTCCCAGAAAACAAGAAGAAAAATGTCCTTATAGCATGCAGCATGCTGTAGAACAGCATCTAAATTTGTTCTACACTATGTTCTGAAATGTCATTAATCACAATTTCCAATATTCAAACAAGTTAGGCTGTTACTGATAGCCCTCCACCCAACCTGTTACTCATGAAATTAGAACTCCTGTAGCAGAAGCAATATCCATGAAATACAGAGTTTTCACTATTGCATATAAATTGAGTAATCTCCAAGTACTGATACTCACTTAACACCTAATCCATTATGAAAGTGAGAGGCAATAAGCTCCCAGCTTTCGTAGGCGTAGTGAAGTACACCAGCTGAGCTAGTTTTCATCAAGCAAAGTGAGCTTACCCTGAGAATGCTTTTATTAACTAATACTGTGTAGTCTTTTTTCCAAGTTTCAATATAATAAACATGATATTTGGAAGTTACTTCTTCATAACTAAAGTCAACTTTATATCTTTACATTTTTCTTCTTGCAGTTAACTTCACATTGTTCTTTTCCAAATTCGAAGAACACTTAGGTTGTATTTCAATAAACAGGATGTGCTTTTATTAACGCATTTGCATTTTTCTGTTATTTCCATTATAAGTATTTTTTTTGTCAGTAGTAAAGCTACCCGAGTAAACAGCAAAGTTATATCATTTGATGCCATGACAATGAGTTTTTTTCTGTGTATAGGCAAGTGAAATGTATAATTTCAGCTGAATTCATGAACTAATAAATGAAATATGATGGGTCTCCTGAAAGGAATAAGTTTTTTCAGTCTGAAGTGCATCAATAGGTTGAGAAGGTAGATTAGCTTGTAATAAGTTCATCCTTAGTTAAATCACTGAAAATAACAGAGACAGTGCTTGAAAGCCATACGATAAGAAGGTGCAAAATTCAAGGTATCCATGAGAGTGCTAAATCTAATAACTGAGATTACTGTCATTCAGTAGAGAGATCAGCAGAATTTCTTGAGTAGCTCTGTCTAATTATTTGTCTGAGCAGTTTCCTGTATAGCAATTTTATGATACAGTACTTTCTAGCATAGTGATTTATATGTGATATAGCAACCAACTTGCATAGTTACAGAATTATGCAAATGAAGGAATTTTTAATACATTCTGTAAACAAACACAACTCGTGAGGGAGACAGCTAGGTCATTGGCTCGTGAAGGATTGATCTGCAGTTTTAAGTATTCTATGCTAGTGATCGTGAGAGGATGAAGTTGTACCAAGCCAGACATCAGAAAGAATAATTCTGATTTAAATTCCTGGGATTTTCACCATAGAGAAGAGAAAGATTTGAACTGAAACAGTCATGTGAGTCTGTGACTTATAAATATTAACTCTTCCATAAAATGCAGGACTTTTTACAATCACGCTGGGAATCCAGAAAAATTGAAATTGCTGTGCTTGGGTTTTTCCTGTTACTGTAGCATTATGAAGATGGTTAGCACAATGAGAGTAAGACTACATGCTCTGCTGTTTTGCCTGTTTTCACGAGGGATTCAGAGAAGGATTTAGTGGATCTTTCCTCCAACCTGATAAAAACTGTGGAGACCTAATTATTTCTGTTAAACTTACTTTATTTGTTCATGCATTTGTGAAGATTAAAATCTCTAAAGACTAGAAGACTAGGAGTGCATTTTCTTGGTCTACGTGCTCATGTTTACTACTGAAGTTTAGAAAAATGTTTGCAAAGTAAAACTACTTTTTCTGTGGAAGAGCGTTGAGTGCTCTAGACAGTTCACTGTGTCACCACCCAGTCAGTGCTTATTCCTTTCAGCTATCTATCTCTATGTACTCTTGCATTACAGCTACATTTCCTACCAAAAAACACCAAATATCCAGTATACAAATAATAGTCTCTCTTGGTGACCTGGTAAAAAGAAAGAAACAAATTAATTTAGAAAACAGTTCTGTAAAAATGTGTTCTGAGTTATCCTTTTGAGAAGGATATACAGAAACAGCGAAATGAAATTAGTCTTTATAGTACATTGTTAATTTTATGAATACTCTGCTTCTTCTGAAGGTGATAGATTCTTTAGAACATATATGCTTGTATATTCTTATGCTGTATTTGTCTTTTTTACACAGCTATAAACATTGATGCTTCAGCACTTAAGAGGGCAGCGCTCTTTCAGTTTTGCTTTGAACAAAATGTCAGTGAGTGACAACCCAAGTTTCAGTGGTGCCATGCTCTAGTTGAGCAATGCTGTATGTCACTAAAATTCCAAAAGCCTTTGTAGTGAGCAATTTATGTTCTTGTCACTCTTTCCCTCCCAACACATGCAAAGAAGTCATGGCATACCTATACCCGTTTTTCACTGTAAGCCAATAAACTCCTAATCACTAAAACCTGACCCAAACATTATATAACCAATAAGAATTAATGAACCAGGTCAGTCATACATGTCCTAGCTTGCTCACTGGGTTAGCAGTTGCAAAGTTCCCATAGTACATTTGCTCTTTTATTCTTAGAATTTGTGGAATTGGTACCTGTGTTTGATTGGTGCTGTATAGAACCTCTCACTCTTTCCAAATCTGTTGAGGGTATCTAGCTATACAGCTCTTCCGTGCTTCTGAGGTAGGTGTGCTTCAGAGTAGACTTAGTGCTACCTGTTCCATCTAAACAGAATTTTTTCCAGATGGAAGTACTTAGGTGAAACTTTTCCAAAGGAAAAACTAGCTATGTATCTGCAGATGCACAGAAGTCTACATGGAGATGTGTATTCTGCTCAAAAGGGCATCTGAAGGAACTGGACTAAAACACCTTGCTGGGACATGGCTTGTCTGTTCTGGATGGAGTGAAAAGATACATAAGGGAAATACATTAATAAATACTTCATCTAAGAATGCCTATAAAACTGTTAGGGATCACAGCCATGGAGAAAAAACCCCACAAAAATAGGAAAGCTCAGCCTGGCTGGAACTATGACACATTCTCTAAAGCAAGTACATATTGCCTGAAACAAGTTACCATAGCCTTGATAAAATAATAAATGAGATTAACTCACTGCATCGGCATTATCTGTCAGGTAAATTGCACTTCAGGATGTGCAATGCATACATCACATAATCACTGCAAATAAGCAAGCACAAACAGAGCAGTTGAAACCCCAACAAAAAGCACTCACATAAAGACTAGTAATTAAAAACCTCCATCTATCTGCACTATAGAACTTTAATAGGTAATCATTACTCAGACCCACTCTGCCTGACATACGTGTGTTGTTCACCTAGAATTAAAGTACTTACAAACTCCTCTAGGCGTAATTTAATAATGTTTTAAAATTAATTAAGCCTTAAATATTGTGTCAAACTGTGTTTTCACACAATTTTACATCAGAAAAATATTCCCTTGCGACTCTAACTATGAAAATTATTTCAATCTTTTCCCTCTGCTCATAACCCAGAAGTATCCCACATTTAATTCTAGATAGTGATTAACAAGCAGTATAGTAGTCAATGGCAGAACAAAGCAGTTGGAAGACTCAGCAGGTAATATATCTGGTATGAAAAGTTTAATTTAGACTATCCTATAATATCATCCCATAGACTACATAAACATTACCAAGTGTATTATATGTGCTTCTGAAACACAACCTCTGGTTAAGTTGCTGTAACCTAATTGGCACATAGAGTCCTAACTGTGTAACATGGAATGTGTTCTGCAAGGAGAACCCAAGCATGGAAATACCATAATGCTTCCTACAAAGAAGGCATGAAAATGCGCCTCAAGAGTCAATGAACTCCTTTTAGTCCCTTTAGTCTGTTGCAAATTAGAGAATGGTCGGGCTCTTGATTGACATCCAAACAGTCATGATCACACTGTCACTGTGATCACTCTAAGACTGCTTTGCAGACGGGAAACAACACTGTCACAAACCTTCCTGGGTACTAGTTGACCAGATTTATGTGTGAAGCTGTGAAAGCTTCAGTGAAAACAGGCTATTTGTAGGGAAACATTTTAGCAGCTTATTTTAAAAAGACAACGATTGTTCATACAGCATCTTCTACAAAACTATTTTAGGACCCACTCAATTCTTTTGCTCAGAACAGATATTTCTTGGCCCCTGCAAGGCTACAGAAAGGAAAATAATTTCCATAGCGTACATTAGAAACAAGAAAAACTAGCATTAACGATTTAGTGGGCTGTCAAGGTCCATTTGAATCTCTCAAATTTACAGGACAACATACTCTGTGATTTATGCTTTCTCATTAAGAAATACAGTAAACAAACCTGACAAACAGTATCCCAGTTCCCTTCATACCTAGACTAATCTATCATATTAATTCACTTATTCACCATTCAAGTAATAAGATTTCATAACTTATTAACCCATAACTCTTAATGTCATGAACCTAGGAGCAAAAGAAAGTAACTGGCTACCTAGTTTATGGTGTGAGTGCTCATCCTTGCCTCTCTGTTACACTGTTGGCATCCCCTGTACCATGGAGGGGCCTCAGCAGTCTATTTGTTCAGGGACCCTCAAAAGCTTTTTTTTTGGGCAAGCTGATGTTTTACACCCTCCAGCTTGGAGGTTTAGTGAATGCTACAAGTTAGTTGATTCTGAGGAAACAGTTAGACAAAAGATAATGGCTGTCAGACACAATAATTTGCATGTGATCATGATTACATAATGGCACTTTAAGGCTACTTTCCCTTCCTAGTGCTGTTTCTTTGACCTCATGGTGCTGCTCTCAACACACATCAGGCCTTAGCACAAGCTTACTTAGCCAAAATCTATGTGGGAGATGAGTGAAGAGTCACATGGGTGAAAAACACATACAGAAATTGAAACAAAGAACTTCAAAAACAGTGAATGTTATTAAGCAGGAATTCATTTATTCAGAGCTGGGCACACAGGTAGGTTCCTCCAAACCATACATGTTGTTAGTGTGTAATACACATCTATTTATACAGGTTAGTTATGCATATTCATTGGGTTTCTTAGAAAAAGCAGGGTTATATAAATTAGTTCTAGTAAGTCATATACATAAACTCTTCCTAGATAGAGCATGCATAGCAATGTCTCTCACAGTGAATTCTTTGTTCTTCTTGCTGATGCGTGCAAATAACTTTTGTTGCAAGTCATCTGGCAAGATCAAGGCCACTGTTAGGACCCAAGATCACATTACCTTAGGTCTCAAGCTTAGCAAGGCCAAAACACAGCTCTATTATCTCAAAACTCAGTCAAACGGTAGTGCAACTGAACTAAATTTTGTATATCCTGCATTTTCTTTCTGTAAATCCAGCATTGTCTCCCAAAAATGACTTCAAAATTCTAAGCTAAAAATGTTTCATATAAAAAAAGATTCTTGCTAAATGACAAGATTCAGATTCCTTTATATCATAAATGCTTTGAGAGTTTGTCCTGGCTTAAGAAAACAGAAAAATCCCAAAAAACAAAAGGAAAGGCAGACAGGTCGTGAGGGTTCTCGGACAGAATCTATCAGGCAGGAGAAAACATCTTCTGGAAATGAAAAGGGTTTATTTAATCTTCATCTAAATACAAAAAAAAAGAAGAAAAAAAGAAACAGCAAAGCCTAAGTGGTGACACAATCAAAACCAGAAACTCCGTCACAGTGCCATTGCAGACATTCTGAGAAAAGAAATGAGTAAAGCATTTGCTAGCAGTTTTTGGCATCAGGTCAGGTCCCCTGAGGTGAAGAGACACACACACAGCACAGTACAGCAGCATGAGGGGAGGCCTACCCCAGGACACTTCAAACCCCAATTTCAGACATTCTGCCAAAGGTTTAAGAGTTATCATGCATTCAGCTTCTTGTGTGAATAGTTCTGTCCAGCTGAAAATGGCAAACGTCCTTCCAGGCTTCAGTACTCCCACAAACTCAAGCAGTCCCAGAGTCTTTCGCAGCGGCAAGCTGTGACAAGGTTTCTCTTCCCACTGTCCTGTAAACCAGGATGACAGCAGCTGCACGGTCTGGCCACGTGGTGAGCACACAATGGTGACCATGTCAGCCAACCAGCAGAGGACTCCTTCCTCCTTCAGGGGCTTGGGCTTTTGGCTTTTTTTCCCCTTTAAGGCCAGCTCACCAATCCCGATGTCTCCAGGCTTGTGATGATCAAAGGAACTGCTCAGCTTGCTGTGGGAAAGAATCAAACTTGGTGGTTCCACTCTGCACCCACCCGCTTCAGCATGTGGATAAGGAAAAACCTTTTCACTAAGATGGCTGGAGCCAGAGCCCACTGGCAGTAGCTAGGATGTGCTGTCACTGCGCCCTGACACTACCAGTGCGCAGCTCTAGGTGTGCAGCACCTCAGCCCTGGCAAGTGGGGCCAGAGAGAGGCTGCAACGTCCCCCCCACTCCAGACAGGGCCCAGCCCCATGGCCACCCCATAGTGCTCTGGGATTGGGGAAGAGCTGAAGAGAAAGAGAGAAAGAGAGAAAGAGAGAGAGAAAGAGAGAAAGAGAGAAAGAGAGAAAGAGAGAAAGAGAGAAAGAGAGAAAGAGAGAAAGAGAGAAAGAGAGAAAGAGAGAAAGAGAGACAGCACCCCTGCTTAGTGCCTTTTATTTGGTTGCAGGGCAGAGTGGAACACCCTCACAACCTCCCCTCTGAGCCAGTCACGAACTCACAACCTCCTTTGGGGTTCCAGAGGCTCCTGGTTTTTGTTTGTTCACTCACATGGGCCATTTTAGCTGACAATGGCTCCAGCTTCTCTGAGCAGGCAGGGAAACCATCTGGGGTAAGGGTGCAACCTCGGCCACCCCCACTGTCTAAAACAAATCATATACTATCTTGGGAATAAAAGGAAAGAAGAGATGATATGTAAACCCAGAACACAGCTGTAAAAACCTTTTGTAATCTTTTCACTATACATGAAGAGGTTCGAGGTGGAAACCATACCAAGCAGCACATCTATCAGTTCTCCTTACACCTTTCAGTAAGATATACATTTCTTTTTGCAGTAGCCTAGTATCAGTTAAGGACACCAAGTATTTTTGTGTCCATTGTTCTACATAATTCAGTTCGTTTTGCAGCACTATTGCAATTATGGCACCTCCATTAGAAGTCACAGATGCCAGTGAACAATGGCACTGCCTGGCTGAGTAACATAGAAGCGAGGCAGCTATCATCTGAACGGCTAGCCAGACAGGCTCTTTAAAATAGACCTCTCTGTCCTCTCACAATTTAAATAACTGTCAGCCTTCAGGTACCTTGATAGCAGAAGAAACTAAATTAGCTGGAGGCAATCTAAAGAAGAGCAAGGCAGGAAGGTTATTGGGAGGAAAAGATGTTTTAAGAAAAAAAGATTTAAACCTTTTTTTTATGCAGTTCCTTTTCTTGATTTTTTCTTTCCTCTAGATGATTTCACTAATCTAATTTATAACGTGTCATTTCAAGCAGTAGTATCAATGCAACTGACAGGAGAGTTGTTTGCTGTGGGAGGGAAGAAGCAGACAGAAAACACAGGAGACCTCTTAAACTAGCTTTGCAATATAGAATTTTACCCATGGTGTAAAGAAATCAAACTGAGATAAATTAAACTGAAGACTTATCTCATGAATGGAGTGAATTCTTGACAGCCAAACATGCTTCTGTATGTGCTAATCCAATGAAGCTGTTGTGAAGATCCCAATTAAGTGATTCCAAAATAATCTCCAAAAAAGAATAATTCCCATCGAGGCTAGATCCACATAGTCCTCCAGCAGAAGACGGAACATAAGCTTATTGAGAACACTTATCTACAAATGGCTCAATTGGATTCTGCTACAGAGGAACTAGTGTAGCAGTGGAAGAGAACACATTAACTAAACCCTTAGAGAGGAGGCTGTAGCTCAAAAACACGTAACTGAACTGAAGGAAACTATGGATGGGATTTGGGCTTTAGGCCTTAGTGCAGATGACTAAAGTGTGAGAATGTGAGGAAGCTATAAGGAGTCTCAGTGGAGTTCAATGTTTTCAGTAAGGCTGTAGCTTAAGGTTATGGGTTTGATGCCTTTTTGGTGGGAAAAGGTGTGAAGTAAGAGAGCCATCAGCAGTGTGTGGACTGGATAATTGGGTAGTGAGGTGGATTGTGAACTGGCTGCAGGATAGAAGCCAGAGAGTAGTGGTTAATGGGACAGAGTCTAGTTGGAGGCCTGTATCTAATGGGATCCCCCAAGGATCAGTGCTGGGACCAGTCCTCTTCAATCTATTCATTAATGACCTGGATGAGGGATTAGGGTGCACTGTCACCAAGTTTGCTGATGATACGAAGATGGGTGGTGTTGCCAACACCCCAGCAGACTGTGCTGCCATTCAGCGAGACCTAGACAGGCTAAAGAGCTGGGCAGAGGGAAATGGAATGAGGTACANTGTGCTAGTGTGACTGCATCTAGAGTATTGTGCCCCAGTTCTGGGCCCCTCAGTTCAAGAAGGACACAGAGCTGCTGGAGGGTGTCCAGCATAGAGCAACAAAGATGATGAAGGAAGTAGAGCACCTCCCTTCTGAGGAAAGGCTGAGGGAGCTGGGTCTCTTTAGCTTGGAAAAAAGGAGGCTGAGGAGTGACCTCATTAATGTCTATAAATATGTGAGGGGTGGGTGTCAGGAGGATGGAGCCAGGCTCTTCTCAAGGTGATAGGACAGGGGCAATGGGTGCAAGCTGGAGCATAGGAGATTCCATATAAATATCAGAAGGAACTTCATCCCAGTGAGGGTAACGGAACATTGGAACAGGCTGCCCAGGGGTTTTGGGGTCTTCTTGAGATGTTCCAGACCCACCTGGATGTGTTCCTGTAGGACTTGGTCTAGGTGATCCTGCTGTGGCAAGGGGATTGGACTAGATGATCTTTCGATGTCCCTTCCTGTCCCTAATGATTCTGTGAATCTATAGGTGAAAGAGATACATCTTCTTCTAGTATTGCTAGTGTCATCAGTCGTGCTTAAAGGAACTCGACTGAGATTCATGTGATGTTCTCAGGTAATGTCTGAACTGAGGAGAAAAAAATTGCTCTTGCCACCTGTCAATTTTTTAAAACAGACACTAATCTTAGAAATCTAAATAATATCTTTTCAGATATTGTTATATTTTATGAAAATCTGAAAAAGATTCATAATGTAGAATCTAGCTCTGTATTTAATATGCATCATTCAATTTTCTGTTATGAATTAAAGCTGTTCTTCCATTTTATGATTACTGACTAAATTCTCCTTTCCTCTTTTTGCTGCATGTATCTAAGCTCTAGCAATGAGAATGAAACTTCCAAAAGGCAGTTATATTTTGCTATTCTGAGGCCTGTTTTCAGAAGGTATTAGGACTGTCATGCTCATGGGAAAATAGATTTCTACTATTATGTAACTGACCCTTTTAAAAATTCATGGATTATTCTACAAGTTTTTACATATTCAGTAGAATTTAGAGACCATACTGCTGGGCACAGAAAAAAAAAGATGTTAAGTTTTTTTTAATCTCTCAGTTCCCGAGGGTTTTTTTAAAATGTATCTGCCAAATTTTAAAGGATTTTCCAGTAGGTAATTTAAGCAGCTCTGCATTTAATTTTAAATACCATTCTTTCATAGAAGGCCCAAGAAAGGTAGCACTGCGAAGAATGAACACACGAAATCTTTGTTTTCTTTTTCTTAGAGCAATACTATATTTGAATTAAATTACAAAAGCTGAATAGAAATGTAAACCATATTAAATCTACTTTTATACTTTGTCCCTGGAGTGCCACTGTATTTCAAACTGCAGAGGACCAGTCCCATAGAATATCAATACTCTTGAACTACAGTGTATAAACTGTAAGACATCTCTTGCTGAATTTATGAATGAGAAGTTTGTTGTGAGGAAAAATAAACAATTAACCTCCTTCTGTTCAAGCATATTAAAATTTAAATGGATCTCAAACACAGAGTAAGAATTCAGAATGAAGCATATTTTAAGGTAAATATGTGAGTGTGTTTTCTACTTCTTCTTCTTCTTGTATTCACTATATTAATCCAAAGGCTCTTTGAATTGTATGAAAAATAAGTAATTCTAAGTTTTCATTGTAGATCCATTTTCAAATAACTGCCAGCAGAGTTCTTTTCTGACCCCATGTACTCAAGCTAATCACAATCACAATTCATGGTGTCTTTTGCCAGTTTCCAAATTTAATTTTCAATATCTGAGATTCAGAACTTTCTCTTGCAGGTTTGTTTTGTTCACATCACTAATTTTAATGACAAATAATGTAATGAATATGTAGTGTATGAAAACATTGGAAAAAAGGGAGAGTTTTGGTCTATCAACAGCATCATATAAATGATTTATCTCAACTTTAAATAATCAGAAAGGGAACTTCTGTTGGTTTGGTTGATTTTTTTGTGGTAGTTAGTCTCACAGAAATAAAAGATTATTCGTATCACTTCACTTTGGATACCTACCTTGTGCATGAAGAGTCTTTTTTCCTGTCTATCTTACGGAATTTCAACAAGTCTGTATAAGCCACTATGGGATATTCTACAACAAAAGCATAGATAAAACTGCTAAGGCAGGTTTAGTAGCATCTTAGCAAAAATATGATGATTTATCAAATTGGTAGATAGAGATGAAAAGTTTCAGTTGTGCAGCTATCAGTCCAGGTTCTCTTGCGACGAAGGAAAATGAACTCCTTGAGCTGTATTGTCATAAGAAAATCTGAAGATGAAAAATCAGGAGACAGTTTATAATTTATTACGGTTACATCAACAGGATTTTGATGCATTTCAAATTTCTGTTCTAAATAGTGGGGCTACTACAGTAGACTAGTTTAAACTAGTCTAACATTCACTTTTAATGGGAGACTGAAAAAAATTCTTCATTTATCTTCAGAAGTGTTTAGGGTAGGAAAGTAATGCTGAGCATTCAATCAGCTTTCTGAGAAAGTCTTGTGGTGGAAACTGACACAGCTGAGCTATTATTTCCTAGCACTGCTTCTGATGTCATATTAAAAGTAATTTCTTACATTTATGTGAATGAAAACATTAATCTCTAAGGGATTTGTAGAGAATAATTTCATCAATAAGAGAAACTGATGGGGCTATAGGATTGTCAGAATAAGGAACTGCATGTACCACAGTGTGATTCCCTTGGAATGGGTTCAGAGACTGAGCTTACAATTTAAAAAAAAAAAATCCTTAACATGTCAATTTTTAAAAAAACCACTGTTTTACATTGTCATTTCACATAATTTTCTAGGTGAAAACCCTAAACCCTTTTTCATTTTCAAGAAGAAATTTTGCTAATGACTGTTCTAATCCAGTCCCAGTGCATTTACAGAGTTGGAACAAAAAGTTATAAAGTTATTCTCTATCCCCTGTGCAGTACATGACTTCAGGAACTAGAATCTGCCAGATAGGCACTTAACAAATTACTGTTCCAGAAAGCCACATTTACCTCATTCTTTTGACAAGCTTAGTTTATTTGAACCAGGCAATAAGCCAACTTTCATGGTAGCATGAGCTGAATAAAGCAGCACAATGTCATTATATCAATTAAGGGTATGTGATACTGCGCTTGTGGGAGTGCCATGTGAGAGCCACTGGGTTCTAACAGCAGTCATGCTCCTCAGAGCAATTGGTCTTTATGAATATGGATCATGATTGTTAGAGAAAAAGAATCTACATATGAGTCTAGTTAAAGCTAGATGCTTTTTTAAGACACTATGGTTGAGTGAGAAGGAAAATCATCAGACCAAGAGGATAAAACGTCACCTTTTACAATTCCCTCATTCTCAGAATATTTTCTTTCTTGTGCATGCAAAGCAGATCCTTTAATTTCTTTACTGTTGTTTTTTAATTATTCATGACATAAAGTTTCTTCAAATCAGCTTTCTTAAGATCAGCTGCCAGACTATAACACCTGCAAAAAATCTTTAGTGTGGAAGCTGTGAGCTGAAATAACCCAAAGATTCAGCTGAGGACCTCTTCACACAGATCACAGCTGGACATTTGTAAAAAATAGCTGGGTGTCCTCAATGATTTTAAATGAAGAACAGTACACTGATTGGAATCGATGTAATTATGCAACTGCTTAGCTTCACATTTCGTACATTGTCCCATTTCTCTCCTTCCCTGCTATTTTCTCCTGTCTGTAGGACTCTTCTATTGTGATTTGTAATAAAAGAAATTTGCATTACGTGATGTTTATGTAGTATCATTTACAACAATTCCCAAGTTCATAGTATGAATTTTTGACCTAGTTCCAATCTTGTAACAGTCTTGATCAGTGAACACTGTAAGGTACAAGAGGTCCACAGTTCAAAAAACAAACCAACCCCAAACCTATGCAAGTTTCTGCATATTTGTCATGGTCACTTTCTGTAGTGTAACAACTGAAGACTTCACTACAGACAGAGAAGACTTAGCTTTTTGATGCTTTTGGAATACATGCTGGCTTGTGCCATCAAGCACAATTTCTTCTCAGAAACTTGTATCCTGTTAGCAAAGTCTGCAGTTCCTGAGTCTACTAAACCTTTCTGTTCTTATTTCTCACATTGATGCTTTTGGATTTGCAATCTCCAAACAAAATGAGCTTTGTAAATGTTCGTTTTGATTCATATTCTGTCTGAAATACATGTCAGGCTTAATCATAAAATGAGGTAACATTCCATTCAATTTGTCTTCAGGCTTCTAATGGCAAGAACTGTTTACAAATCAAAAACACTGTAGTACTGAAGTCTGACTCTGTGCTTGACAGCTGTAATTTTATTTGCTTGTTAGCATTTATTTGCATGTTAGTCCCCAGTCTACCCTTTAGAATTATGGGTTCAGAGTTGATAATATATATATGGTCTTGTATACTCCAGTTATCGTTCTATTCTCTCTGCTTCATACAAGGTTCAGGAAAAGCTGGTTGGGTTTTAACAAGATTCTAAAAATTTGTTTTAACAAAATTCTAAACAGTGTTGAATCAGGACTTGAAATATACCATCGAAGAATTTACTGAAGACAAGTTCCTATTGGCTTGAAAATAGTTACTTCAGATCCTATATAACCAGTGAAGGCATCTGTGATCTGTGCGAAGAGGGATTCTTAGCTCCTTAACAACTCTTAACACTGTTTTTTGTTCATTTGCTTCATCTATTTTGTATTTGTTCTTGTTCAATATTCAATTTAACCTTCTATTGTTATATTACATTTATATTCCTGTATGTTCATGAGATTTGGTCAGACATTAGACATTTAAAAAGAGTATTTACAACCAGATGAATGTCTTAGTTCCTGAATATACTTTCAAGACCAAGATCTCCTTTCTACCTTTGAGAATCTGGAGATTCTGACTATCCATAGTCCATACTTCTCCAACAGGGTAAGTGAATTGACACTTACCTAGAAAGGTAGAGTAAATCATTTCTCAGAGTGGATTGAATTTTTGTAGATTTGTAATAATTTTTTCCTGGCAAACAAGGCTGAATTCAATGTCTCTGAAGGCTTACAACACAGGGTTTTCTTTCATTAAAGTCCCAAATATGCATCGACTTACCCAAATCTGAATTTTTTTATTATTAGCTGAAAAATAAACTTTGAATTGTGACAAAATCTCCAGGTCTTCTCTTCTCAGACTTCATAAAAATGTCCATGAAAACTATCAAAATGTTTCCTAGAACTTTTCACCTCCTGAAAAAAAGTAACTGCTTTTGACCTTGCTAGTAGCATGTACTGAACGAGGAGGTTAAGGGTTTAGCATACTTTGACATACATTTAAACCTACTGTTCAAACCTTAAAATCATATCCTGATAGTTTTAAAGCTGCTGTGGTACGCATGGTAGCTAGCATCCAGTATTCAAATAATTTCACTAAGCAATGTTCATTCCCCATTACTTTATATTTTATATCATGCTCTGTGGTATCTCTTCCCAGTGAAGTTCTGCTCCTTTCTTGTCTGCCTAGTGGTATCTTCTAAAAAAAAAAACCAACAAAAAAAGCAGAGAAAGAAGGAAAAAGCCTCTGTAATAGGAGGGAGTGGGGTGAAAGTTAAATGTCTGGCATTTTAATGTAATTTTTACTGAACAAAAGCAAAAGTTGATGATCATTGGTAACAGAGTTGTCCCTTATCTGACACAGTGCAGAGAAAGGACATCAGGGTGCAGCTGGATGGGATCTGCTTCACATACTGTGCCTTTTCTCTTTATTGCTGGTTATTGAGGCATAAAGCAAAAACACTTCCAAAGAGCACATTCACACATTGATGGAACATAAACTTTATCACACTGTTTAGCAGTATGAACATTCAAGCTGCAAGTCAACCTGAGGGCACCTTGGCCAGCCTTTAGTGCTTGCTTGGTTCTTTTCTTAGTTTTTTTCAAGAACAAGTCCCATTACTGAATATCTCATAGCACTAAAGGATGAACTGGCAGCTATGCCTGATAATATTCTTTCGTTCATGCAGAAGGTAAATGAAAGATGGTTTATTTTATTTTGCACACGGTCAGAAAGTGCAGGCTAGAATTTAAGGTAATAAAATTACAGACATCACAATTTCCTGTTGGAAGTTGTTGCCTACCTTCTAGGAATTAAACATTCGAACTAATTTTGCATCCTATTCAGTGATAAAAACTTTAATGGCCAAATACAGTGCAGTCAGTGGGCTAAATGTCTTCACACTACCTCCATTCTATTCATGTGCTAGGTAGGATAGACCAGGAGCAAAGGACTCGATTTTCACACATCAGGTTGAGGCTTTTTTCCCCAGTCTGCAAACAACAACAAAAAAAAAAGTCAAAGCCAACATATAGCTAATCTCACTTAACCCAAAAGCCAAGGATACTTTGTGCTTTAATGATTGTGGGGAATATGAAGCTCGTGACAAAGATGATGCTAGTTTAATGACTGGGGAATAATGAACTAGCCCACAAAAGCCCAATATAATTTAAAAATAAATTTCTTAGGAACTTAACAAGTTACAGTTTCATTTAACAGAACCTTACAATTTCAAGTGAGTGCTCGAATAACTTCATATAGACTGCTGCCAGATGAATGCCAGCAAAGTATATGTGCTCCTCACAGATTTGGGACATGTTCCAAGCCTCATCACTGCTTCACTTGCTGCTAGGTTCTAGTGCACAAAATATCTGCTGAGCTGTCACTCTAATGAAGATGCATTAGCTGTGTTGCAGATTACAACCAACAAAGAGAATTGCAAGAGATGCCTCACTGTCATTTTCCAGAGGAAACCAGGAATGGATATAGGCATTATTTGAAAAACAGAGCTCTTTAGATCCCCACTGGTAACATAAAAAAATTTGTACAAATATAATCCCATAACCTTTTGAGCAGCTGCCAGAGGTTAGGTGATTGTAAACTGTCCAGCAATAACTGAGTATTTTTAAGAACTACTAGTAAATCAAGTCAAACCTCAATGTAGGAGAAAGAAGGAAGAGAGAAGTGGAGAAATAGTGGCAAACCCAATATTTGTTAAACTAGAAGTACAACCTGGAGCTGGGGCAAAGATCAGTTTTCATAACAAAACTGTTTGACTGTTATCACAGAGATTTTGGTATGTGCCTAAATACCATTTTATTATACAGCAAAGCTTTTCTTCAATGCAGAACTGAGAAGGAAACAGGTACCTAAATAAGTCACATCCATGAGTTATAAGCTCAAAACATGATTGCAGAAAAGCTAAAAGAAATATAAGCAATCTAAAATACTGCAATCAGAATAAAGCATGATATCTGGTAAATGGTAATGACATTGCAGTTTTAAAGCAGAAAGGAAAGTGTAAGCAGCTTTGGTGCAAGCTGGAGCGTTGTTTTCAAAGCCAGTGGAAGTAAAGATATAAATTTACTTCAGGAGAAGAATTTAATGCCTTCCAGTACTTTGGTCCTAGCATACGAAAGATCACTGTACTATAAGGAATTACCATACCATGAATAACTGCCTAACTACAGGTGAATATCGTAATAGCATTGATTCCTCTTTTTCCTTTATTCACATTCACTGAAATACTATGTGACACTTCAAGGATGAATTTGTGTTATGTTCAGAAATGAGAACTTCATGCTGAAGGAGAAAAAAAGAGAAATAAATGTTTTATTGACTATTTAGGTAAAGTATTTCATTAAAATGTATTTCAGGAATGTCTTGATAAAAGAAATTCCTCAACTGCCTTTCTTTTTTGGAAGCTGGCTGTAGAATTATTTAGGTTGGAAAAGATCTTTACAGTATTGAATCCAACCCTTAATATAGCACAACCAAGTCCACCAATAAACCATATCACTAAGTAGCGTTTTAGTGTAGAAATATCCAAAGAAACTATGAAGAAAAATTTTATGTGACCCTGAAATTATAATATTTCAATATTTGAAGACATGAGGCAAAAAGAAGACATATAGACTGGACACAAAAAGCCATTCTCAGTAGCAAGAACCGTAGACAGCAAACTCTGTATCAAGTCACACAAGCTGCAGAAAGGTACAATCCTATTTATTGTCAGACATTTAACAAGCACATAACCCAAAAGAAGACAAGAAGACAGAACACCATAAAGAAAAAGAATTTGCAGAAGATTCTAAGAATTTAATCAATCTTGACTTTTCTGAGAGATTAAGTTTTGCTTTAGAACTTTATGGTCTTGTATTGATTGTCCCCACACAGTACATGAAACATTCTAGAAGTTAAAATCTTAAATATTACTGTTCAAAGGAGGTTATGCAAAACATAAAGATTAATGGAAAATTGATTCTTTTAATCTTAACTGCTGGAAGCACTGCTGGGTACTTTTCAAAAGGTGTCCTCCGTGCTTAGTATTTAATTATTCGTTATATTGTTGGAGCTCTGATGACATAAGGACTTTAGTAATAACAATTTTTTGTATTGCTTTAATGCCTTCATTATTCAAGTCTCTGTTGGTGAAAAAACAACACAACTTAGAAGAAATTATTAATCTATCTATAATTTAGATAGATAAATCTCAAATTTTAATCTCCTTTTTTTTCTGTGGGTATCAGCAACCTCTCTGAGAGAATCTAAATGATGTCAAAGTTTTTTACATAGATGAATTAGGTAAATAGACAAATAATAAATACCTTATACATGCCCAGATATCCATAGATGTTATACCATATATTATATAATAATATATTCTACGTATTATATATTATGATATATAAATATTATATTTAGATGTTTTATATCTATGGATATTTTATATCTATGTAAAAAAGTTTGACATCATTTAGATTCTCTCAGAGAGGTTGCTGATACCCACAGAAAAAAAAGGGAGATTAAAAAACAGGGGAGAGAACACAATAGCTGTTGCAGAAAGGACTGAGAAAGCTAACATTTGTTATATATCATTACTTTGCCCAAATATTAAGGTACCCTGTAACAAAGAGCCATAGCACTAACTTACAAAATTGTATGGATATAGTCAAAATTTGATAGGCTGGGAACAGGAATTTGACAATAATATGTTGATTTATTAGGCTAATAAATGTATTACTTAAGAGATGTCCCTTCTTGCAACATTAACATTTCCTGTTTCTTCTTCATACCAAATGTTTTTAGACAGCACAGTGAAAAGTAAGGAAAAATTCACAAAGATTTTCAATGGCCAATTATCCTTGTGTTTATGACAGTGTGCAGTATTTCTCACGAAATGAGGTTAAACTGTGTATAATACATCTGCAGACATTGCTTGAGTGTGTCACATGTGAGTCCAGAACACTAAATGATGCGTTGGGTTCTCCATGTAAAGTACCACCTTCTCTTTATGAATTTCAGTTACAGTGTTCACAAACAACATTTTCTAGTTTTGCTTTTAAAAGAATAATTTACTGTTCTCTACAGAAATACCTGCTGAGCCTTTCTACTGCAAGTACCTTGGGTCAAGAACACATACTGGTTTAAAGATTTGATATACTGTGGTATTTTTTAGCTATGATAGCAAACAGGTCTCCAGGCTCCAGTGTTCAGCAACTTCGTGTGACTGAAAAAAGCCCAAATAAGCAGCCACTGCTCTGAAACAGATTGTCAGTCTCTACATAACCTCTGAGATAATGACAAAAAATGCAGGAGTGCTGTCTTTCTTAGTCTACTCGTCCTTGGAAATTTCCATTTTTATCAACCTTGACTAACTTGTAAGATCTGAGACAATCAGAACACAAATGATTGCTACTGTCTTTCGAGGCACCCTGCCTGCACCACATTTCTATACTACTTAACAAGTTTGCTTTTGAACTGTTTGCAGACTACACATCATTAAAATGAGGGAAGTGGTCAGAGATGAAGAGAGCTATGACCAGAAGTTAAGCCTCAACAGATGTGATATCATGTACTTATGATTAACAGCATGAAATCCAGCTGTGGTAGAGTAACAGAAAATAAAATTGAATTATTATTTTAAACTGCAATATGAGAACAAAGGCAACAATAAAAAAATGAAAATTAATATAAAATAAAAACCAGATAATAAAAGGAATTTTTTTTTGAGGTATAGAAAACACGAGTAACATAGACGTTGTTGTGGTTGTCTGACAATAATGAGAAAGGTCCTCTTTGCTAAGGTGACATATGATCATGCCCTTCAAATAGACTCTCACGCACAACTTTAGGAAAAGGAGTAACAGCTAAATATTTCTAAAATTTAGAAAGATCTTCCTTATTTAAACTGGAACGATTCGATAGGTGATTGCTGCTCCTATCAAAACAGCATACATACACATTAACAAAATCAGGTCATTAATTGTATAAATTCCTATCATTATTATGATTTGATTAGCCCTCATATTTCCTGCCTATGCAAATGCACAGTCCATAGGGAGCATTGCCGTACCTAACTTGATTTCCCCCAGAGCTGTACATGATGTGTTATCTGATGCCCTTCAAAGGACACTATTAGCCAAGCTATGAAGTGCCTGATTTTATTAGCTTTGCTGGGTTTTATCAGTTTGTAAATGTGTTATTTTCTCCAATTATTGTGCCTATGGGATTTAGAGATAGAGTGAGCTTCAACTTAATATGGTGTTGGAAGGTAGCAGTGGTCTTACTTTAGCACTCTGCACTGTGATGCGATGACATTGAAGGTAGAGACATGAAAATGCTAATGTCAGGGCCATTTATCAAGGCAATTCCTCATTGCTATAAAAGTCTGCTGTGACATTGACTTCAACTGTAGGTTTTTGTCTTAAATAGAGTGTAGTGTTCCTGTGCTGTGTAACTACCAATCCTCAGTAAAAATAAGATGTATTTAATAGTAAGAAAATAGGTCTCACAGATGTTCAATAAAAAGGAGAAGGTAAAGTCAGTATGGAATTCTGGGAGGTGGTTTAGTTTTCATAATTTTTATTCAAGTTTTGGAGAGTACTATACTGCAGTGGAATTCAGTTTTTCTTGGAACCGTTATTAACAGCACAAACATTTGCTGGGGTGATAGCAGGAAATGCGTTTTTTGCAATGGATTTCTAATGATAATAATCAATATGCTGGTATAAATGGTGCAACTTATACATTTTAATGGCATGCTGAGCATTTTTTCAGAGATCTTTTAGTTACCAAAGTAGTTATCAAATGCAAATATGTTTGTATCACAAACTCCCCACTGTACAGCATTATTTTCACATCGGGCTGCCTTCTTCCTGCATTCTGATGATTATATGAGTCATGTATACGTTAATATATATTTTAAAAGCTTTTGTCATTATTCAGGATTTTATCTGAAAATTAAGGCAGATAACACATGAACAATATATCTCAAAAAGTAAAAGGACCAGAACCCTGAAGTATATTCATAGGAAAAAATTGTTCACAAATGAACCTAGGAAAAATATACAAGGAAAAGAAGATGGCTTTAAGTTATCTTTTAATGCCCTTGCATATATATAATACATGAAATGCTTTAATGTGTAGCTGTAAATGTGTAGCTGTAATGTGAAATGCTGTAAATGTGTAGCTCTCAATGTCAGTGATTTCCTTTATTTAAATATGACTTTTCCAATGTTTATATTCACTTGTGTTTTCAGGTACAGGAATTAAATTCAGAAATTGATGCCATGTTAGGACATACGAAAAGATGACTATGGGGGTGAACATTTTTATATTATGTAGCTAACAGAATGAACATTTTAAATGATAAGATCTGTAAGACAAAAGGCTGCCTTGCACTTGAAGAGATTTAGAACAAAAGGAAATGATGAATTAAAAAACTATTTGCCCAAAAAGTCTGAAATATGAGTTTCAATGTAATGAGCTTTTGTCTGTGCACAAAGCAAAAAAGCAAATTGATGATCAGCTAGGAATCATCAGTGTTATTGGTTTCTCATTCTAGAAACAGAACATATTATCTATTTGCTATCCCTAAAACACTAGTTGCTATACTAGCATATTATTGAAATTCACAAAACCCAAAGGAGATGAATAATATTAAGAGGCAAGGGTGCTCACTGCCAGAAATAAAGGAGCAAGATATAGACTCATCATTTCTAATCATTCTCACATATCATAGTTCAATGAATGCACATAGCAGCTGTCTCAGTCTTTACTGGATCATTTTAGAAGTCAGACCTGTAGCTGTCTGAGCGGCACCCTGTGTATAAACTGCTTTTAGACCAAAATTCCACTGAGTTACCAACAATTGTTAAGTTTAATACACTCTTCATGCCATGCAGGTTTGGCATCTGCTCCGAGTTCTGTTTTAGCATTTATGATCAAATTTAAAAAAAAAAAAAAGAAAAAAAAAGAAGTACCCTTGAAAGCAGCTATTTAACTAGCAACAGGGATATTACAAGTGGTTCTACTAGCCTAAAGATTAAAAGGATGTGTCTACATAATGCCTTGTGCAGAAAACTCTGGAGTACATAGGGCCAAAGAAGAAGACTACTTCTTGTAAGTGTGCTATTCAGATATCTGACCTCTCCCAAAGGTAGTTCAGCTTAGGTCATAAGCTGACTGTTACTCATTACTAAATTCCCTTGCTTAAAAGTTTCAGCTCGGACTTTTGCCCTTTGCCTTTTGTGCAACTTGCAAAGGAGCAGCATGTAGAGTGTATGAGAAAATGAGGTTAAATCTGAATAACTTTTAATTTTCATAGCTTCATATCGACTGAGCAAAGAGGGATGTAGACAATAGAAAAAGTCAGAGATTATCAAACCGCTAGAAATGAGGAAAAGTAAACCTTCTGGTAGAGTTCTGGAAAGGCATATTAGTTGCTAATAGTAGATTAGATACAACCTTTTGCAGGAGCAGCACATATCTCCTCCATTTCTACTCCTAGGTTTCCCATGTTTCTCTCCACTTTACTTGATCTAATGGGAATAAAACAGGAATCTTAAGTCTTATCACTATACCAGATATCCCAGAGTCTCATCCAGCCTGGCCCTGCACACTTTTTCACTGAGAGAGTGATCCAATTTTGGAACAGGCTGCCCACGGAGGAGGTTGAGTCGCCGTCTCTGGAGGTGTTCAAGGTTAGACTGGATGAAGTGCTGAGTGGCATGATCTATATGTTAGATGTTAGGTTTGCTTGGTTGGTTTTAGGTTGGACTGGATGATCTTTAAGGTCTTTTCCAGCCTCATCATTACTGTGATTCTGTGATACTTCCAGGGAAGGGGCATCCGCAATCTCTCTGGCAACTTGTTCCAGTGACTCAGTTCCCTCATAATGAGGAATTTCTTCGTAAGATCTACCCCATTTCAGCCTGAAACCATTCCCCCTTGTCCTATCACTAGAGTCCCTTGTAAAATGTCCCTCTTGAGTGTTATCTATCTTAAAAGATAGGGATTCTTTCTCCGGGAAGGAAAATGTAACTTTCCTCTCATCAATGGCAAGAGCTGAGCTGTCTTTATGAGTATCCCAGTTATAATAAAACAAATGTGGTATTTGCCTTGCTGTTGAGGACAAGGAAGAAATCTGATTATTTTTTCAGTAGAATGACATTTACTACAAATTGCATGCAAACATTTGTTTAAGTAGCAGCATTTTTTTTGTGTTAGAGAAATCTCATCTAGATTGCTATAATAATGTAATACAATGTGCTGCTGCTTAGAAGTGAGAAGACAGGAGGGATGATAAGAAAAATGGAAACCAGGTTTCTAATAGTTGAAGATAATGAAAGGATTTCAGGAACATTTTTTGAACAGCATTATTAAATTTTATGGTACTTTTAAAAGTAATGAGACTTTAAGTATTATTTTTACTGATACACATACCACTTAAAAATATCTTCCCAGTATGTGCAAAGTACTAGGAATTGTTAGTGCATTATTCTATGTGTATGGATTACAGAATAGTCCTAGTTGTATGGACTACTAGAAAATGTGTTCATAAAACTGCTCCCCTTGGATTTTCTCTTACCTCACTCTGGAATCAAAGTAAGCCTGCATATCACTGGCATTTATCCACTAATTGAAACTGAAATGGCAAGAAAAACATTCCTTTCTGCTGTCCAAGAGATATTCCTAGGACCTAGGACCATACTGTGTAACTGAATTTATGGTATGTTGCATCTTCCTTGCAGAATCCAGCTTGTCCATAAAAAAGTCTATAGTCTTTCGTGACATTTGCACTCAGTTGAATGTATCATATAATTCAGCCAACTTTTTATGACCGAGAGGGAGGAATATATATTTTCATGTTGTGCTTACACATCAACCATGGAAAATTTGGAGGAAAAATATCACATCTTTTGACAACAGGAAGGCATCAAAGATGATAAAACTTAAAATGAGTGTTTTAGAAAAAGCAAAACTACTAGATGCATCCTGTGCAATGTGTTAGGAAGAATCTGTTTAGCATATGTTTTCCTATTACCAAGTACAGTCTAGATTAAATGTAAGAATGAGTATTTTTTAATGTTGCACACACAGGCAATGGATTTAGTATGAATATGGGAGTAACATTTGTTTTTCAAAATAAGATGTTTTTGTGACTTTGGTTCACTTTGGTACTCTGGTTAATGCCATAACAGATGTTCCAGCAAACTTGTTTAGTCAGAAACCTGATGTGAGACACTAAAACAAAAAAATTAGGGAAAAAGAATTAAGAAGGAAGCATCATTATATTTAAGGGGAAATAGCGACACTTGCTGAAGGCTCAAACTAACAGGAAAATGTTTCATTCAAAAGTAGGGTATACAAAAAAGAAATTAAGAAACCCGAGTCAACACCATTTAAGCATACCTGTTTTTACCATTTTAAACATCTACTGTTTTGAAACAAGTAAATTAAAAATGGACTTCTTTTATCAACTCAATCAAACAACCTTTAGTTGAAAGTGTCGGATACAGTGGCCTGGATTCTGGTCACTAAGGTACTTTAATCAATGACATGCTATCGATGCTTGTGCAATGACAGAGATGTTACTGAAAGCTTGGTTTATTTCAGAATTAGAAAGAAAACACCATACATTTATGTTTAGGGCTGCACTTCATATTTTTCTGCTTTACCCATTATAATCAGATTCAGAGTCTCTATGTTGAAGTCAGTATTCAATCCAAGCAACTTTATTTATTATTAGTGTGTATATTACTTCTCACTGAACTGGCATTTTAAAACTATGAAAATTACCCAGCCTAGAATAGAATTTTCATGTTGGAAATTGATTGCCCAGAAGAACAGGCTTTTTATGTTGTATGCAAAGTGGTATTTCCTTAAATCTCTTAAAAATTCATTTAATTTTAAGGTGTTTAGACAATCAATTTTCAGTCTCCAGCAACCGAATTCACCCAGATTTGTAGATCAGACATGCTTGTACTATCAGTTATATTTTGATTGCCCATGCTACAAAGAAGTAGGACTTTAGGTTGTATGAATTTTCATCATCTTTTATATTGTGCATGCCTTATAAATAATAATAATAAACACCTCCTGTTACTACTTTACGTTTTTGACAGCAGTGATACCTCTCTTTGGATAATAACCCTTTCAAACTGGTTCCTTTTAGGGAAAATCTGAACATCACAGTACTGTTGTTTTGGGGAGTGTCAGCTCAATTATGTAATCAAGACAGATTCTCACAGATGGAAACCCCACCTCTTCGAGCAACCTGGTCCACTGGTAGATTGCACTCATAGTTAGGATGTGTTTTCTAGTGTTCCTATGGAATTTCCTGTATTTTAATCTGTGCTTGTTGCCTCTTGCTCTGTCAGTGGGCACTACAGGGTGGAGTCTGGCTCCTTCATTTCCTTGCATCAGGTATTCGTACATATTGATAACATCTTTCATCCCAAGCCATCTCACCTGCTAAACAGACCAAGCTCTCTCAGCATCTCCTTAAATAACAGATGTTCCTTAAGCATCTTTGTGGCCCTTTGCTGGACCTTCTGGGGTAGCTCCATGCATCTCTCTTGTACTGGGGAGCCCAGAACTGGATGCAATGCTCCAGTGGCAGTCTCACCAATGCAGAGAGGAAAAATTGTGTATCTAAACCTGCTGGTTACACAGGTCAGTATGTACATGCTTTGTTATTATGAAGCACTGAAACAGGATGGCAAACCGGATTGCAACACAGTCCTTTTTTTTGACGCACAAATGCTAACTTTTCAGGAGCAACTCCCAAGATCTAATTAAACTTCAGTGAAAAAGTATAACCATTTTGATTGTTAACACAGTTTCTTCTCTTCAGATGAATTCCATGGACAAACTTTAGAATGCTGAATAAACTTCTTCTCTCCAGAAAAGTATTGTACTTCCAAATTTCTTTTTCCATGCTATTTCACCCAGTAAGGTGCTTCTACTGAGTCTACAAGTTAACAAATGTTGATATTAAATGCTAATGTTTGCTGGTAATTAGTTTTGGTTCCCATCAATAAATCATACAGCTGAGGATCAGTCTTCATAAAAACAAGATCTGAGAGCAGTTTGGGATCTCTGGTGTGCGTCCTTCATACAGCCTTACTCGTATTTTCTCAAGATGTTTCTGCCTTTATGTGCAGCTACCTTCTGCATTTCTGCTGTTCTTCACTTCTTTCTAAAACTAATGCAAGAAAATCCATTTTAGAAGAAGAAAAAAGTTCAAGCTGTCAAATTTCCAAATAAAAGTTGCTGGTGGCTCTCTGTAACCATTTAGGAGTTAATCATAGAAATGGTCAGCTTGAGGTAGTTTTCCCTTGAGACGGATAATACTTGGCAGGTTTATTTCAGTTTTCTGCCTACAGGCCAACCATTCTGCCACTGGCCGTTTGCCTTGATGTCTGTCATCTGGTTGTGATCTCTTCCCCATTAGTGTACAAAGTAGATCAAAACTAGGCAATAAGCCATTTGGACTCTGTAAGGTCAAAAGTTTTCACTGCAAAGGATATGAAGGCAACTGCTTGCCAATAATTTTGACAAAATGTGAGATATTTTAGAACCAATATGTCTTCAGCTGGATTTTAGCCATGAGAGCACACAACCTCCACTATAGTGTTGTAAAATTTGGAAACAAATACCTAACAGAAGGCTAACTTGAGATTATGAAGAGACAACTGTTTGGCTCATTATAAAGTCAAATATGTTCTATGGCAACTGAGTGGACATCAGAGACCCTGACATTAATGCATGGCTCATTAGTAGTGAATTTGAGTTTGTCCTTTTTTCTTTGCCTACATGGAATAGCCAAACACACAAGAATCTTTCTGGAAATACTTGTGCTACCTTTTAAATACCTCAAGTCCTAAATTAAAACTAAAGCCTTATCTATTTCACTTTGGAATTAAGGATATGGTACTGGCTTAAATAATGCAGGAATAGAACTGGTGTGACATGAGAGAAAATCAGATACATGTTAAAGTCTCCCGCGTCTGATAGTAACAGGTTCAGTGCATTACAGGTTATCAAAGGTGATGTACCAACTGATTTACAAAGCCTGTTTTTATAACTTCACTATTGTAATTTACATTTTTTTCAGAATCCTGAAACCCTGGACTATGATGAAATTATAGCCACTCTGCCCTCAAAGGCAAAATTCTCACTGCTTTCAGGAAGGACAGAATTTCAGCCAGGATCTTTTCAATAATGTAAATTTCTTTAGGTTAGTCAAACATACCTCTGTGATACTTTGAAAAGACTGTTTTTATGGAAGCAGAGAGTAAAATGTTTACATGATATTTATTTAATTCATAGAGTGTTCATTTTTAAACACAAAAGGCAGTTTATCCACTGGGCATTACATATAGGAACAAATGTATTACTTTCAGCAGTACTTGTTGCCTATCAGAAAGTAGCCTGCATGATCAACACAGAGTGACTTAATTTCTATTGTTGGGGAGACATGTATATAACCCTTAAAGATTTCAGTATTGTTATTTCCAGCAATAATTTTTCTCGTGACCTTCTGTAGTGCTACCTTTTGAGCAATAGTTGGGGTTTGCTAGAAAGGAAAGACCGTTGAATACCCAAGATGTTTCAGTGCATCTATACCAGTGATTCATTCCAGTGTGTTTACAATAAATATATATTACTGCAACACCAAGGCTTCTGTGGAATTTCTATCTGTCATGAAGTTTCATTAACATTTTCATTCTCATTCACTGGTCTTGCTCATCATGGCTTAAAACAACTGTGAATATAATTTTAGACTAGGAATTAGGATTTATCCATTTTAGTGAGTAATTCCAGATAAATGGCAATGACAACTACTAATGTAGATGAACAACACATCTTACTTGAACTTTAAAAGATAAAAATGAATTTACAAATATTTCAGATTAAAATAGAAAGCTACACTAGCGCTAATAGTAGAACTTATTTTTGCTGTCCTCAGCATTAGATGATGTAGCGGATATATTAGGATATATTGCAGAGTTTATTCACTCATTTAATTGATGCAGAGTAATTTGGACAAAGTAATTCATTGACTGAAGTGGACACATTATTCCAGAAAAATACCAACATGAAAGTTTATCACATTTGGCAAAAGTAAAAAAGTGCTAAAGGAAACCTTGATAGCAACTTTTCCAATTACAGATTGAAAGGAGTAGCTCATTTTAGAGCTTTCTTATTTAATACCATACAGGGGTTTAATAGCTGCAAGGTCCTACTGAGCTTTCACTTTAAAACTGTAGGGAATCATCTCTGGTTAGAAGATCTCTCACAAGTTTTGGTCTTCCCCATGGAGGTAAAAGTGTAATGCAGAAGACATCAAAAGCAGCACAATTTAAAATTTAGTATTGACTTTCAAAATATTTTACTTCTTTCAGTGTTTTATAGGAACAATCAATTATTTCAACTACTTTATTCATGTCTCATGAAATGATGCAATCCATACAGCAAGTAGCAAATGAGATTCTTGGTAAGAATTAGACTTACTAAGGAACAGTTAAACTTATATTGTTAACTAACAGTTAACTGTGACAGTGAATTAACAATTCCTCCTCATATAATCATACATTTTATGTGCACTAATCAAAATAATCTGTTGACTGGCATTACCTCTTTGAAATTAATTTTCACCTGATCAGAAAAAGAACGCTGAAAAAAGATAAAATTAATTTAGACTATTTCCCTCTAAGTCTTAATTTATTGAAGGTAAGTAATTTATCCCAGTACCCTTGTGGATATTCTTGTCTATACTACTTTTTAGACCAGTAATTCTCCCATTATGATAATACTTGGGTTTTGAATGATAGTAAATTCCCAGCTGGCATTTTGAGTGTTGAAACCAGTGCTGTTATGCTTAACTTAAGTAGCAAGCATGTCTCACTTAACACCTGTAGCCATATTTAATTAGCTAAATGAGTTGTCTTTTAACTCTGAGGGAGAAAAATTGACTAGAAATTAGATGTTTTCCTTAGAATATGACTAGAATCATAGAATCATTAGGAAACAGAAAGGACCTTGAAAGTTCATCTAGTCCAATCCCCCTGCCACAGCAGGATAACCTAGACACAGGAACACATCCAGGAGTGGATGTTCCAATGCTGTTGGAACGTTGGTAACGGAGCCTGTTCCAATGCTCCGTTACCCTCATTGGGATGAAGTTCCTTCTGATATTTATATGGAATCTCCTCTATTCCAGCTTGCACCCATTGCCCCCTGTCCTATCACCAGATGACCTTTAGAAGAACCTGGCTCCACCCTCCTGACACCCACCCNGTATTCTGTTGGCTCTCTTTGCCACAAGAGCACATTGCTGGATCACAGTCATTCTGCTCTCCACCAGGACCCACCCCTTCCTCCTATGCTGCTCCCCAACAGGTCGGTCCCCAACCTATACTGATGCTTGGGGTTGCTGTTGCCCAGATGCAAGACTCTACAATTACCCTTGTTGTACCTCATTACATTTCTCTCTACTGTGAGAAGTATGAAACTTCACTTGGAAACATTATAATCCCTTCCATCTTTATTGTCTGTGCTTATTAAAATTTTGTATGCAAAATAAATTGGAAGCAAGTTTAGAAACTTTTTAGTGAGTTACTTTTTTATAAGATGAAGAATGGATTCCACAGCTCCTAGATAATTAAATTGCCTACTATTTGATCTTTAATCAATGGCTCAGAATTTTGTAGCATTTATTTTTAATAGTGCCCTGCAGTTTTTTCACTTTGTTTAGTTATAATTTTATTTTCAAGACACAAAACCCAAGGAGGCAATTCTATGACTGAGAAAAACTCAGCAATAATTAGGTGCACCTCAGAAGAAAGCATTTAATAAACCCAAACAAAGGCTGGATTTATAGTATGATATTATGTAATATAAATGAATGACATTAAGACTAGTTTGGAATTAAGCTGTTATATTTCTGCAGTGCTGCTCTTCAGGCATCTGCATGCACAACCTATTTCACTGCAAGCTAAAGAAGAAATCTTTTTTGGCAACTTAAAAACAGTTTATAGAGAATGCATAATGATTGGGATGAAAAGAGTTGCTAAAAATATTTATTAAAAGTACAGAAAGTGTAGTAAACTTGGCGGTCAAAGGAGGTGCCCTATGCAGTGCGCAACATTTTTCACTAGAATTATTTATTTGTGTACTTGGTACAACTTTTCTTAAAAATAAGTAGAAAAACAACATAACTGCCAGCACAACTTTCAAATACAAATTGCCATCAGGCTTAAAAGTGCTCAGCAACTTTCAGATTTTAGCCATCAAGTTTATTGCTATAGCTTATTGACTTTTAGTACGTTTAACAAATGCATGTGTGAAAGTACAAATGTATGCACTAAAAATGTGATTCAGTAGTGTTGCCTGATTTGTGAGTATAGCCAGATGTAGGGCAAAGTAAAGGGACTTCAACCACCCAATACAAGAAGATATCCTTCAAAATGCATGCCATATCAAACGCAAAGATCAACAACCATTTTCAGCATTAAAAATGGTCTATTGTTAAATGGTGATAAAGATCACTCTTGAGTTAACATAAATTATTGTAACTTAAAAGAAGTCACTGGAACAACACCACTTCAGTCGAGCTCATAGTCTGATGCACAGTAGGGGATGTAAAGCTCTGGTAGTATCAAGCATTCAGTGTCAGTGGGGTGGGTTGGTATGCAGAGTATGTTGGAGAGCAATTGAAGAGCGTTGCTTTTCAGCAATCTTGCACAATGGGATAATACCTTATCTCACTCGGGCATGGAGACAAACCTGTCCAAATTGATGTAACATTTTTCATATTAAATATTTTGGGGTAAGTTTAGCATAAAAGAGTGATGAATGAGATCCACAAGAACTCTGTGGTTAACTCTGACTACAATGGATAAAAGGAAATACGTCAGTTGGTATGCTTCAGTTGAACTTTAAAATTTATAGGATAAAGGAACCTCAGAAAAGACATTGTGGAGAACATCATTACAAAATAGGCCCAGAAAAATGCATATTATATCTTTTGTTGTCATATTTCCAGTAATGCAGCTATCTACTGTGAAAATAGGAACACAATAAGGTATTGGCTGTCAGGAAATATGTAGTGGTGTTTGGCTGGGGACCCGACTGCTTTTGTTGCTTACAGTTTTCAGCCTGAGGACACTGTTTATGTTAGCAGACATTTCATTACAGTTCGTAAACAGATCACATCAGAACTGGTCATAAGAAATCACTGCATTTCTATGCCAGCCTATCTGAGACCATCAGTACCTCCAGTGATTTGAAAATAAGCTATTCCAAAATGCTTTAAGGATCAGAATTGCTTTTAAGCCATCTATAAGATCAATTACACAGCCTTAGGAAGGGTAATGTTGTTTATTAAGTGGGAAAATAGCCAGGAAAAGGTGGTTGTACCAAAACAGATGGGGAAAAGTGTCTAATGCTTGTGGGTTTTTATAAAAAGTCTTCACTATTACATTTTGCACATAGCCTGATTCAGAGAGCAGTGATGGCATATATCTCCTTAATGTATTCCAAAGCACTTAGTTTACAGATCTCTCTTAGTTTTTGTCAGAGTATTGTGAATGTTCTTTCAGTAACTCCTCTGGCTACACATACAACCAGAATCCAAGGTACCTGAAAAGTTCCATGAGAAAAAGTGCTGCTTATTTAGAATTTAGGCAGAAGTTTACAGGAGAATTTTAAGGGTTAGCATTTTCATCTTAGTTACATCTGCATGAAGATCAATTCATTTTTTTAATCTAAGTTATAAATAAACAGCTTTTAACATTTACCTTGAAATTACAAAATGTTTGTAGGGCTAGTAAAACTTGTTTTTCATTGAAATGATTTATTATCAGTATTTTTAACAGATATGACAAAATCTCTAGTCTTTTCTACTTTAGTTTCTGTATTCTCCATGTTATGTTCTGAGTGTTAAAGAAGCTTTAAGTTTATTTTCAAAACATGCTATGGATTCAACCACAGATTAATGAAATATGTGTATCTAAAATAACTAGGTTGCTTGAACACATCTCACTGATAAAGAGATTTCTGAGCTGATAGAAGAACTTGCTATTTTATTGTAACAGAAATTTTATGAATATTTCTTCCATGTGGGATAATTTGTATCTGTGTGACTTTATATTAAATAAACATACATTTACATATAAGAGTTAATGTGCTTTGTGTCTGTGTTGACCTGTAGTGTTTAAATAAAACAATAATGAGTATATGAATGCTAAGATGAAAATTTATAGCTGCAGGTAATTCAGAAATAAAGATCTTTAATAATAGGACTACTGCATTTCTACCATGCAAAATGAACTAAGTACAGGTTCTGCACATCTGTCAGCACTACTTTCTGTATGTCTGCTGCTCACCAGTGAAGAGCAAAGTAGCATGATCACCACTGTGCATAAATTCTTCAGTGATGTAGAGCTGGCCTGTGAAGTTACTAAGCTTAGAGGATCCACAGCATTCGCTGCTCATGACACCAATATAGCAACTGCAGGTGGTGGCGAGGGAAGTTCTGATTACCTTGGTATTGCTAACATGAGTTCTTTGTGCAGGTATCTAGTAGCTCATTCTGGTAAGGAATATGAACTTGAGGTCAGTTAAGTTTCTGCCTGAATGGCCTGTATTAGTGTGCAGTGAACACACTGAACAGGAAAGTGCCATCATTTTTGAAGATTTTTCTGATCCAGCTTCAGTTGTTTGAGATTGACTCACTGAATAAGAGCTTCTATAGATAGATTTTTAAAGTGTCATAGAAGAATTAAAGTCTGAATACAGGTAATTAATTTAAGACTTCTGTTTTACATCCTCACGCTTGGAGGATCAGGGGATGCATGTTATTACCATTTTCTGTGTTGTTTATTGCTTAAGATTTCTGGACAGAACTCATAACTGACAGGAAGGAGTGATTAAGACCCTTACAGCATTAAATTATAATTTTCAAGTTGCAGATTTTTATTTGAAATGAAAACTTTATGAAATGATATTAAGCTACTTCATTATTTACCACATACATTTCCTTCTGCTAATGTTCAGTGTTTCCATGAGTCATTCCACAGTATTAGTAGGGAATCTAACAACTCAAAGGTGACCTTACTGGCCCACAATGGTCATCTAGCTAGTCATAGTGTCAGGCTATGAATGGAATCTATTGCCATAATGAGTGCACCAGGGATGCTACTGCTTGGCGGCAAATGGATACAGCTTCTGAAGTGGTGTCCAGGATATAGTCAGAAGGGAGGTCTCCTATTAAAATTAATAGCCTGCTTGCTCTTTTTTTATCAATGTACTATTGAAATAGTGTTCTTTCAAGGTTGCACAGCTGGTTTAATGCTGATTATGTTTTAAGCCACAGTGGATAATTAACTAGGATAGAAATGAGTGTAGGGTTACTCATGACAGAAAAGATGCCAAGAACAGTACAACAAAGGCTTCTTGCTGATAAAACAAAAAGAGGTATTTACTGCAAAACTATTAGTTTCTGTGCTCTTCTGTAGACATAATTAGTATTATTACAACATTTTCAATTTTCAACACATTATAGTAAGTCTCCAATTGTTACTTCGGTTGCAGAAACTCTTACATGAAGACAGCAAAAGAAAATCAAAATGATGAGTTCCCTTTTTATGTATTTTAAGCTGGATTTTATGTATTTTAAGGTGTTACTAATATGAGATTTCTCAGGTGCTGTAGTTTGAATTGGTAGGATCTTGGCCCAAGGAATTGGGGAGTTACTATGGCAACCTGTGATAGAAAGCTTTAGAATTCCAAGCTCTCCTGTAGTTTCAGCTTGGTCAACAGGCAACTCTGCAAAACTGGAATGACTGGTTTGGAACTTCTTTGCTGTTGCCTGCTTGTGGTGGTGAGTGAGTCATCACAGAAGCAATGTTGCCCTTGGAACATTGTTAAAGGAGAACTTCAGAAATCCACAGAGGAAAAGTTGTACCTGCAACCCATGTTTTGCTGAAATGGAGGACCAGAGTCCTGGCTGTGGCTCTTAGAAATCGCCACACTGGAATGGAGGACTGGCTTAGAAATGCATAGAACATGTAACTGGCCTTTAAATGATACATTGGCACTCATGAGTGGACTAAAAGACAAACATGACATTTCCACAAGGAAAAGAAATGCTGGAGTTTTCCTTCCCCTGAGGTTGTGTCCTGAATTGAAAAGGTGGTCTCATCTGGTCCTTGGAGCCTGCAATCTAAGCACACCAACCAGCTCTTGAGTAGAATTTACCTGGCAATGAAGCATCTTTGATGAAAATAAAAGGGTTTACTGAACCCCCCAAATAAGTAAAATAAACAAACAGAAACTGTGTCACAATACCATTACATACACTGTGAGGAAAATGGGAGACAATTATGTAGTGTTTTTTTGCCCATGGGGAATGGGGGCATACCATATAACAGAAAGGGGACAATCAACCCTAGGACTCAGAGGAATTACAGGCTCCCTCCAGGCTCTGCCAATCATGGAAAATCCCTTTTCCAACCATCCACAATCTCTCTCTCTCTTTTTGCTTTTGGTGAAGTCTTCAGGGGTCGGAGTGGCATGGCTGTCAGATGTTGGTCAGGCAAGCATGGTCCTCAGGCAGCAACTGATGGAACATCATACGCTTAAAACCCCACTGTCTCTCTTTTTGCCAAAGGTTTAAGACTCATAGGTCCCTTCCACTTCTTCAGCACAACACAGTCCAGCCAAGTACGAAGGAAAATCCTCAGACGCCCCTCTGGGCCTCTTTCCTCCCATTTAATCAAACATTTCCCAATTACTTAGTTGTAGTTGACATAGCTTCTCTGTCCATGGCCAGAAACAAATCCAAGATTGGTCCTGACACGTGGCTGCTGCTTCTAGAGTGGCCCAGAGCCACCTGGCACAGTTACACCTGGAGTCTGGCAGGCAAGGGGCCATGCACATTCCATGCTCAGATGCTGAGCTTATGCTGTGTCCCAGACCCTGAAGGAGGCTGGGGAGACCAGGCCTGGAGCACACCATAGCCAGATGCTGGCCCCTGTTTGGGAACTCAAGAGAGCATTCTGAGAGAGAGAGAAAAGCAGAAGTGGTCTCTGCTTTATAGGGGGACCTGTTCCCTGTCCCCCCGGCCACACCTTTCTGGCCAGAGGGAGAAAAGCACAGCAGAAAAAATGTTTTCTGCATAAAAGCACAAGACAATAACAAAACACCAGAAATTCAACATTTCAAACCATGACAGGTAGCTGATTAGCCCAGTTATGTAATAACATGCAATTAGTCTCTGTACATCTTTATGTCAGGGCTTTTTGTTGTGTAAGTTAAATATGTTTTGCTGCTTTTCCCCAAATCTTGATAGTCTGTTTTTTTGCCTGTGTCTTTTATAAGTGGTTTTGAACTGTCCTTGGTTTGGGTTTTTTTTATGAGTTTTTTGTTTGTTTCAGCCTATTAGCACATTAAATAAATTCATTAGTTAATCTCATGTCAGACCTGATCAACTGACATCCAGTAAACTCAGAATGCAAAAAGACCAAACACAAGAAGTCTGAAAAACATTGTTTCATTACAGTCTGTATACAAGACTATGATGTTTAAGATCGAATTATAGAGATAGAAATACATCTGGCCAGGGGGATAAAGGGAAACAAGTGCTTCTTTGCAAGTAACAAAAGGAAGGGCAGTGTTCAAGGCCTTGGATGGGACCTTGA
>VZRI01000402.1:74322-98631 GCA_013397515.1 Upupa epops
TCTTTAAGGTCCCTTCCAACCTCAACCAATCTATGAATCTATGTTTCATGTTACAATGCATAATGTTTCACAATTAATTCATTCTTTTCAGAGAGTGGGAATTTTTTGTGTTTACTAAATGCATCAAAGTGTCATTAGCCTATAACTGCTTTTCACAATATCACAGTATCACAGTAATGATAAGGTTGGAAAAGATCATCCAGTCCAACCTAAATCCAAATAAACCAAGTAAACCTAGCATCTAACATCTCGATCATGCCACTCAGCACTTCATAGCATGTCATCCAGACCAGCCTTGAACACCTCCAAAGACAGTGACTTGACCACCTCCCTGGGCAGCCTGTTCCAAAACCGGATCACTCTTTCAGTGCAAAACTTTTTCCTAATGTCAGGTCTAAACCTCCTCCAATAGATCTTAAGACTGTGTTCTTCTAGTTGATGGTGTTCCTACAGTAATATTTGAGCACTGTAGTCTTGTGAGCTTGATCAGGAAAGCTTATTCATTTAGTTTCTTCCACAAGCTTTTGTAAGGATTAAGAAAATGATTTTATAAGTTCTCTGGAATCTTACTCAGAAAGATGAAGAAGTATTTATTTTTTTTCCAATGAAACTAAAGTTCCCCTGTTTTCACATTAGAGGAAAATCTGTAAAAATTTATCCTTTCCAAAGGTTTTAATGGGCTTGTTATCAAAAAGTGAGGCAAGTTAATGCCTTTAGATGGTCTGTTACCATTTCTAAAGAGATAGCACTTAACTACAAAAACTGTATTACCGGTAAAAATATATACATACATATGTAAAAATTAATATGATGAGGTGTGGATCTACAGAAGCTTTTCCCAGAATTAATGTCTTTAATAAGTGCTCTGATATACACTGTATTTCTGTGACCCTGTGGCTGCACATATAGATTTGGATGAGTCTACTGCAAGCATCTGTGGCCACTACATTTTGTGGAAGCAAAAAGATGGAATTAGTGGTGCACTGCAGTGAGCATCTTATGATGTCTGATTAGATGAGGTGTAGGCAATGTCACATCAATGTATAGGAAATATTTTTTCACAGCAGAAAGCAGACATAGACTGAATTATGCTTTTTTAAAAAGTGAATTTTATAGCTTATGTAATGGTCTAAAAGCAAAATTGGTTCTACAGTGTTTTGCTGAGCATCCTACTGGTAGTTCAGTCTCTCGTAATATATATAACATTCCATTGCTCTGATAACACTGCTTCAGCATTTTTAGGATATTGCATAGCAGACACAATTAAGAATAAATTAATGTCGACAGATTATTTTTCCAGTCACAGGGATCTCTTTAGAGAAAAACGCATTTTTTTCATCTAGGACAGGATTTTATGTATAATTCTGAAGCACATCTTCCAAGTCCTTTTCGTTTGACATTCATTAGCAGCTTTAAATGGCCCTTAATTATTTCACCTGAACTTTATCCTTTTAATTTCTGATGCTGTTTCCCTCTGAGGAAGGTAAAATAAACCCCAAAACAACGTATCAAGATTTTTTTCTGGGCTGATAACAGCATGGAATAAACTAGTATGACATAGATATGAGATTCTTAACATCTAGGGATGAAACAGAGTTGACTTTCATTCTTTTTGGAGTTTACTGGTTCTGGTAAGGGCTCAAAACCAAATTAAGGAAGATTCAGACTTTATATTAGGAAACATTTTACTGAGAGGAGGGAGAAACAGTGGAACAGGCATTCTGGAGCAGTGTCTGATGCCCCAAACCTGTCAGTGTTTACAAGGAATTTGATCCAGGCCCTCAATAACATTAATTAAATGTGCACTGACACGTGCAGACAATTGGAATAGACAACAATTCTAGGTCCCTTCCAACAGAAAACAGTCCATTCTGTTTTATTCTATGTGTAGAAGCTTTTACATGTGCTTTAGTAGTATGATATACAACTGGCATTATAGGAGAACAACATTATTCCAGTTTAAAAAAAAGCCTAATGCTTTTAGCGCCCATCTTCCATCAAACATTAATTGGTATTTTTACCAGTAAATTGGGTGTTAAAATGAAATGTATAAATAAAAATTATAGGTTTTAACATTTTTCAACAACTTGTGAACATAGCCTTCAGGCATTTCCTTTTGTAGCTTTTATTTACGTAGTGTTTCCTAGAAGAATTTTAAGAGGAAGCAGCTTTAAACTCTTACTGTAATAAGCATGTATGATACTTACCACTTCCTCTTACCTTGAAAGACAATTATCCTGTCAGACAAAGGAAAAAAAAGGATGTGAATGTATTGCCTGCTTTTCCAACATTATTTTATGTTAATTAATTTCACATTATTTCATATTTTAATATTACAATATTTTAAGGATTAGATCTAATCTTTGTCTGTACTACACTTTTGATTTGAACCCAGTCTCCTCAACAGTGAATTTACAGAACCTAAATAATGACATCATGAAATAGAAGTAAACCTGGGGGTCCTAGTGCACAGCAGGGTAACTGTGAGCCAGCAATGTGCTCTTGTGGCAAAGAGGGCCAACAGAATCCTGGGGTAGATCAGAAGGAGGGTGGTTAGCAGATCAAAAGAGGTTCTTCTGCCCCTCTACTCTGCACTATTGAGACCACATCTGGAGTGTCCATAGAGCTATGAAGATGATGAAGGAAGTAGAACAGCTCCCTTATGAGGAAAGGCTGAGCGAGCTTGGTCTCTTTAGCTTGGAGAAGAGGAGGCTGAGGGGTGACCTCATTTATGTCTATAAATATGTGAGGGGTGGGTGTCAGGAGGATGGAGCCAGGCTCTTCTCAAGGTCATCTGGTGATAGGACAGGGAGCAATGGGTGCAAGCTGGAAAGTAGGAGGTTTCATATAAATATCAGAAGGAACTTCTTCCCAGTGAGGATAATGGAGCATTGGAACAGGCAGTCCAGGGGCTTGTGGAGTCTCCTTTCTGGAGACATTCAACACCTGCCTGGATCTGTTCCTGTGCAACTTGGTCTAGATGATCCAGCTGTGGCAGGGAGATTAGACTAGATGACCTTTTGAGGTCCCTTCCGATCCCTAATGATTCTATGAAACACAGCAGATATCATTCCTATGAAGAAATAGCAATGAGCAATTTTAAAAATTTATGAACAAAACTAAAGTCTGAGGATTTTCAAGCATTTTGCAGAAGAAGCTTTGAAATAAAACATTCTAAATACTAAAGCAAACGAGATAAAAAAGTTAAATATAATGCATAAGCATAAAAGGGAATTACTGGTAAAAAGTGCATCTGAGACATGTGGGAATGTAATAATTCAAAACTCAAAAATGAAGTTGAACAATTTTTCAGAAATACCAAGACTTAAAGGAGGTTTATTAAGAAGACTGTAATATGTAAGGCATAAGATATATTTTGATTTAGGATTGTGAGTTAAAGGGAAATATTGGAAAGTCCAATAGTGATTATGACAGAAGAATGAATGAAGAAACTAAACATAATTTCTTTTAGGAAAAAACCCCCCAGCAGTAAAACCAAAGAAACATAAAGTACCACAGGGGGAATTGTATGATTTTTCAGATACATATGGCTTGATTTTACTGTCTGTTAGTGATTTAGCCCCTTTTATCATGTTCTTTTGTTTCAATTAATGCTTTAATAAACTGTATTAAGTATGGTGAAACCCAAGTCAATATTTACTGGTTCCAAATAATTTCTTTGCTCATATTTAAAAAAACCATAAACGGAAAATGAAGTATTTTTTTCATGAGGTACTTTTACTATCTGCACTGAGGGCAGACATAATCAGCTGAATTTTCAGATTAAAATATTTTTTAAAATGTTAATAACAAAAGACATTTTTGCTGTAAAGGAAATTAAGCACTGGAATTAGAATTTAAAAAGATCTACTTTTCCTTAGAGCAGCTTCATAGGACTATCACAAAACAGAACATTTAGTTTTCAAGGAACGGTTTGAGTCAAGCTATATTTCAGTTTGATACCTGAACTGTGACTACTGTGCATCACTTATCATTATATTAATCTGCTAGAGTCAACCAGCTATATCACATACCAACAAACATTTGCTTCTGGTCTGTGGAGCAGATTTTAGCTGAACTGCTCAAAAGAAAGAGAGACTGATCTCAGCTTTCTGGCAAGTTCTGTCCATCCCTTACTTCCTCCAGGGGACATGAAGGCTTGGGCAAAAGACAAGAGTTGATTGAGTGGCTGCAGTTCAGCACTAGCTGGGGTAATGAAAAGATGTGGATGAAACTAGGACACAGTGTCTGATCTGGCTTGGGGTGAAAATAGGATCACATTTGCTGCAGTTACTGGGATGCTTTCAGCAGATGCAGTCCTTTGTTTCTTTCCTGTATGAAATTATGAAAACCTTTTAATTATATGTGAAGTGTTTGTTCTGAAGTGCTAAAGATAGCGTACACTGATAATAACTTTACTTTGTGATGCTATTTCAGAAATGTCAAAATAATGCTAATGATGACTGAATTAGCTTGTAATGAAGATGGTTCATTGTAGATCTGTGGTAAACAACTGTGGTCTGTGCTGTATAAACCATGTTCCTTTTATTCTTGTTTCTTATTTTCTCCCAGACTCATGAGATATTCCTTTTCCAGGATTGTGAAGAAGGATCTTCACAAGTCTATTCCTCAAGTATACAAACATTCTTGGAAAAGACACAGGGATAAATAATTTGAATGCTACTTCAGGATTCAGCTGTGACAGAAAAAATAACCCAAGAAAGCTGACTGATAGTAACCATGTCTTGAGTTATATTTCTGTGGCTGAATACAGTCCCACAGCCCCTTACAGTAGTACTGCTTTGGACTGAGATGCAGTGTGCTGAATTACTAGTGCCTCTCCAGCACATAACATATAGCCTGTCAACAGAACAGATTAACTGAGGTATAATCCCATGGTTCTACAATTTCCAGTTGCAGAATTAGTTTCTCTGTCAGTAGCTCAGATATCCCTGGACAGTATGGCCTTCTTCCATTTAGTTGTACCTAGAGATCTTCACCATCATTCCCAATTTTGACAGTCAAAATTGTATGAATGTAACTGAACTATGTTTTCCAATGCATCCCATTAAAATCCTGTTCAGAGTTTTTCCATCATATACTCATGGAAAGCCTGTGGAGGCTTCCAAGAATAGAATTCAAATATAGATTGTGTAATTTTCTGAGGAAAACCTATACATTTATTTCCTCCAATCCAGTCTGTGAAATAACATACCTCCTTTAATAAGTATTAGGCAACTCTGATAACTTTTGGTTATTAAGTTTTGAGTATGCTTCAGGATCCAAAAATTTGATAATTATTTATTCATTTTGTTTTGTTTTTCTGGTAGATTAGTAAAATGTTCTTAGTTTTAAATATCACTGAATATAAATCTCAATTAGTGTGTGTTTCTGGTACTCTATAAAATTCTGAAGAGCAGTGCTAAACCCCTATGCAGCCAAGGAAGAATCAGATCAGCATCATTAGCATTCACCTCATGTTTTGATAACTCACCAAGTGTTTTAGCAATAGATTGCACAAATATTTTAAAGTGCTGGATATCTACAGTAATATGCACACATATGCAATGCAGAATTCAAAAATAACTGATTGGGTACCTCCTTAGATTCGATTTAAGGGTCTCTCCACTGATGCAGAGAGAAGGCACAGCTTATGTAACATAGCAACTTTAAGAAGCAGTCTTATTGTTATGGAGAAACCTGAAGTTTCTGATTTCTTTATTATATTGCAGAGAGATGAGTTTTATCCTGAGAGAGCAGGCAACTGTGGAAAAGAATCTACGTGTGCAGCATTTCAAATCTACATGAAAGTAAATTTCTGTGTCTGCTTTGTTGAGCTGCAGCTTGCGCTGTAAGGCTTTGTTTCACAAAGCACTTCCGCACGCGCTTAACACAGCTGGAGATGCAGAAGTGGAACTGAGTCACCTCTACCTTTGAGGTTCCTTTCTATTACGTGTGTAATGCAAATAGGGGGAGGGAACATAGCAGATGTCACGTAACTAGAACAGCATTGTCTGTGTTTATAACAGTGATTTTCACATTGTGGGCCTATTAAGTGTTTTGTTTGTTCACGTACCAAGTTCTGCAGCAGAGGGAAGCAAGGATAAATTCTTTTACTTTCAATAGAAGTTTAATGCATTTAACCTGAGTTTATGTACTAATATTCCATACTGTGTAGTATATAAAAAGCACCCTGGGATTCAATATAGCAGCTGTTCAACAATTTTGGATAGTATTCCTCTCTAATTATGGAAAATAAGGAGCTGTTACAATTTACTAGAAACCTCAGAATAAATTTTAGGCTATTAATGTAGGACAGACATTACTAAAAAAAATATTTTTTGAAAGCATTATCAGGCTTTGGAACAGGCTGCCCAGGGAGGGGGTGGAATCGACATCTTTGGATGTGTTTAAAAGTTGCATAGTATGCATAGTGGCATATACTTTAGCAGTGCACTTGGTGCTGCTAGATTAATGGTGAGACTCAGTGATGTTGGAGATCTTCTCCAGCCTAGACAACTCTATGATTCTATGAAAATATAACATTTCTGCTTTGCTGTCTGAATTTCACTATACAGAAATATAATTGAATTTCTCAAGTCAGTGATGTTAATTATGTTTTGCTCAAAGAAAATTATAACTTCGTAAGCTTTAAGAATAAATTTTACGTTAGTATTTAACATATACTGAATATTTATAAGTAATAAAATTAGTAGAACACGCATTGTGTTATAGTGCAAATATTACTATATATTAATAAGAAATATGTTGCTATGAGTGTTGGTCCCTTTCACCTCCTAACAGCAAAAGTATAGAAGAAATATGGGGAACAAAATAGCTAAATGGGTATAAAAACTTAAACTGCTAACAAAGGAAGGACAGTATTTTATTCGTTTGGCATATCTAATTCTTCCTGGATACAAGATATTATCTCCCTTCTCCATAAAAGTTGTGTTAGTTCCCTCTAACTTGCAAAGGAAAACAATTTGAAATACATTTGATTCAGGTTTGAATGTGATTAATGTAATCATCAATGAAGTCTTAACTTCAAGGCTTCAGATTCTTCCTGTTACCTTTATTCATCACATAGAGGGCCTTTCACACATACACACATGAACAGAATTTATTTATCACTGCTGTGAAAACATATGTGCCAAAGATCCATTTTCATACTCTGAGATAAACTAATGAGTTCAGAAATTCATTCAAAACAAGGCAGTTTTTATTCATGTCTGCTGTATTCTGCGTGTTCCATTTTTTAATGAGAATTTGATTTGAAAACACTGAGAAATGGACCACTGAAACCCCTCAATACTATTTTCATATCATTTTACAGAGAGAAACTGAAAAAATGCTGAGATAATTTGCAAAACAAGTCTGTCAAATCAACCATCAATGTCTGCTTAGATCGTGTGGCAACTTGTTAACACACTGTGACTTTGGGACAAGACCTCTGACCAACCACACAGAAGCACCTCCAGTCTCACTGTACTTTACAGGCTCTGCAATAATGGTTCGGGCTTTATTTACACATGTTTCTAGTACAGAAGTTGTATACTCATCTTTTATGAAAATCTCAAGCTGAAAGATGAAGGCAGAGTTTTGAAAAACTGAAGATTTTTCTGTAATTAAAATGACTGAAGGATGGGGCCAGGCTGCAGAACAAAGACTCTGTAGTGGGAAACAGCTGATGGTTCTTTTTCTGCTGTGTTAGTGAGGGGCTCCACTGGTGTGTCTTTCTGTATGATTTATGAACCATTTCAGAAAAAACAGTATGAAATTCTCTCCCTACTTCTGACCAATCCATGAACCAGAGGGAATAGAATGCAGAATAAGTTTGGGTTTTATTGGCAAATGTTTGTTTGAGTAAAGAAGTTACAAAGGCCATAGAGGTTTAAATATTCTGCTCTCTTCGAGTTTAACTGAACTGCGTACATAGAATAAATTTGTATTTTTTTCTTTGAGGTTTTGGGAACGATGGATGACTCACATGGATATTAAAGTCATTAAGTATGTCCTTTAGGAGAAAAGCAACTTCAAAACAGGTTTCATTTTAATTCCCATGCCCCTGACAGTGTTTATTAAAACAGAATATTTTCCGAGTCTCAGAAAAAGGTAACAAAATTTCCCGACTGAGAGTTGTATTCCTTACATTTAATAGACAATATTTCTCTGTTATGTAGACAAGACCATTTATTTATAATATAGGAAAAGGTCACAAACTCATCTTTTGTTTTTATGTTTTTGACACCAATATATACTTCTCTAATGCAAACTCCTTTGGCATTTTACTGGACCCTTTTCCCTGTGGTCTGAGATTCTCTTCCTTTTTAATTAGATTGACCTTTTGGTTCACTTGGCTGCCCTCAAAATGACTGAGAGTGACTTCTCATTTGGAAGGCGAGTTGCAATCGGCGCAGAAAGACTGAAAACAGTCATGAGAAATAAAAATATTTCATGCAGCTCTCCCAGCATTACAACTGCATAATCGTTATGTTCATAGCCTCTAACACAAAGAAATACTGGCCTCTGCAAATTTTGTGACATTTTAATGATGACAGGTGGTTTCTCATCTTCCTGAATGAATGCTTTTCATTAGGCACTGTGTGACTAATATTTTCAGTGTACTTTTACTGTCCCATAATGGTTTGCCTTTTTTACCCTTTGAAGTTACAAAGGGTAAACTTTAAGTACAAAACATAAAGCTTTTTGCCACCAGCTATTATATAATATGCTGCTTTTCTTTCTATCATCATCATAGAAAAGATTCACTATTGAAGTTATATTTTCTAGGTTAAAGATTAAAATCAATGGCCTTTATTTGAATCTGAATGTGATTGCACTTCATTCAAGTAGTTTAGAAATAAATAAGAAGGGTCCTATACAGGCTTACATAACTGTTCTGAAAGTCTGATGGACGAGACAGAAACTCTTTTCCACTTTTACCTTAAAGACAATAGTGGGCACATTGCAAATGTCTTTATTTACAAGAATTAGAGAAATTTGCCTGAAGCTGGAGAGAGAACAAAATCTTCTAGTATCTTAAGGGATGAGAAGGGGTTATATGTTATCTCTCTGCACAGTTGGAGGTTCTTTATTTTACAAATGAATATTGTGTCAGATGAGGGTAGTATTCATTCCTGGTTTGTAAATGCTTGCACAGAATTCCCAACAATAACTGAAAGTAATTAGTAACTCAAACAAAATAATTTTAACCTGTAAAGGCTTTAAACCTTTCAGGAAGTCTGTAGAAAACAACCTGAATTTTTGGTAGTTCTTCCTAGACATAGAACAACTAATAAGGAGTTGCATATTTTCAGGGTCACACAATGGATTTTCAAGAAAAGATAATTCAGTGATAACTGAATTACTATTGATACAGCTAATCACTGATGCATTAGTCTCCCTTTCAGAACAGTGGCCTTTTTTGTTAACAGCCCACATGTCTATATATGACCTTTAAGTCACGCCAATGCAGTGCTTTGGACCATGGTCCCTGGCTACTGGTGTTGAACTGCCACTAACAAAAGCTGGAGGCTTTAACTCTTGTTGCTGATCTTGAGAGCCAATAGTTCACTGAGAAACATTGCTGCTTTTGAAATAGTAGAGCTACCAGCGTCTATCTGCACTTTTGTTGTTGCTTTCTGCTTCTGTAAAGATGCATCTTGGTCTTACTCTTGATCAGCCTCTACAGTTCCATGGAAATTTCCTAGATGCATTTGTAAAGCGTTTCAGTTAATGTCCCAGTTCTCCTCTACACTTTTAGGATGTTTACCACTTCATCCATTTTACAATGGAATAACACCATCATTTCCAGGACTACACCTGGAATATATAATAATCTAAAAGTGCTACCAACAAACCTGATTTCCTTTCTCTTATTAGAAAGCAGAAAGAGTACCCTTTCTGGGTAAAACCAGGACACACAGTCTTAGTTTTTGATAGAAATAATTTTTCATAAAATAAACTTTAACATCACTAGTAGTAGAGACTTTATATCTGCTTATTTTTAGGTTTCTATCCCAGCTGCTGCTAACTATTTACTTAACTGCAGCTTGAGAAGTAATTGCTCCATCATCAGGTCGTTTATTTTGCAGTGTCGTTTGTGCAGAGTTTTCAGTAACGAGGAGTTAATTTTTTTATAATTAAGTGAGTGTGTGCATGTGTTTTCACATCACAGGATGAGCCAGATATATTTCTCTACTAATTTCCTGAAACCATACTAGGACATATCTCGAACACTCTGAAAAAAGTCTCACTCACTACAACACCCTCCACAGTATTCAGTTTCCGTTACAACCTGCAAAGGACCAGAATCAAAATGTATGTTTTCTCATGATTTCAAGACATTATTTCTAGAACTGGTGGAACTGTTTTCTGCTTCATCAGTGCAGTGACTTAATTGAAATTAAGTGTTTCTCAACATACATTTTGCAATGGTTTTGGCTCATTTTCTTTATTAGTACTTCAATGAAGAATTTGTTAGGAGCCCACTGAACTATTTTAAAGTTTTCCAATATGCTTTGATATGGTTTGTGTATTTTATATTGGTTATTCTTTATAGATAGAGATAAATGAGACTTTAATTTACAGCACTTTATTTAGTGCTATAACTTCATGATTTCAAAAAGATTTATTAAAATATATGACAGTTATTTACTTTTTGAGCTGATGCATGGCCACCCCTCTCTCTGTGACTGACAAGCACTAGGGATGGAATGTGACTCACTGAATAAACTTTAAAATGGAGGAAATCTCAGAGGGGATGGGTGCAGATGATGTGCTTGTGAAGCTCAGGGAATAATGTTAGATGTCTGGTCATAGCTGTTGCAAACAAGCTGACTTGGGGACTAGTGCATGGCTTTCATTTTCAACAGCTCAGTGGATCATCTGGTGATGAAAATTTTTCTCCCTGAGTTTATGAAAAGAGAGAGAATATCTCCCTGATGTAGTCAGACAATCATGGGACTAGTGAATTAGCACAACACAGGGTATGAAACCTAGAAAACTAGGGAAAGAATTTCAAAGAAAACTATAATCTTGATCTGGCTTTAACACCTGTATTCCTTCCTGGCTGCTGACCTTTACAGCTTCTCCCATCACAGGCATGTCAGCTGTTAAAAAAGTCTGAATTCCAAGCTATTTTTTGCAAGCTCAACTCACCTTTTTCTGGGGAAAAGATTAACAGCATATACAGAAATGGTAAATTTTCAAGTAAGCACAAATTCATGCAATTGTGACCCTGAACAAGCACCACAAAAAGTATGGATTGGGATATAGTTTACTGATCCATGTCACCAATGAGCTGTCACAAACATCTGCTATCATTGAAATCTGTTCTTTATGTAAACATATGTGTCCTATGTGTTATATCTGAGCACTTGCAGGCCTCGTGTTCCCCGAATCCTACCTTTCTAATGTGTGATTTCATTTCTAGGCAGAAAGCTTCTGACAGCAGATTTTCAGGAGGGAATCCAACCACACTAACCAAGACCAATACTTGACCATTAATTTAGTTAAGAAATTACTTTAGATATTGTTTTGCAGTTTTCTAAGGTTTGTTTTCACTGATTATTTTGATATTTTGAAAGCTTAAATATACTAGCTACAAACTGTGTAACACATATATAAAGGTAGGACATGAAAAGCTGAAAGCACTGTTTAGGGTAAGTTCAAGCACAATGTCATGAAGTGTGCAACGCTAGACTGTTTTTCCAGAAGCAGGGTGGTTAGCAGATAGAGAAAGGTTTTTCTCCCCCTCTACTCTATCCTAGTGAGACCACATCTGGAGTATTGTATCCAGTTCTGGGCCACTCATTTCAAGAAGGACACAGAGCTGCTGGAGGGTGTCCACCATAGAGCTATGAAGATGATGAAAGAAGTAGAACACTTCTTATGAGTATAGGCTGAGGGAGCTGGGCTTTTTTAGCTTGGAGAAGAGGCGGCTGAGGGGTGACCTCATTCATGTCTATAAATATGTGAGGGGTGGGTGTCAGGAGGATGGAGCCAGGCTCTTCTCAGAGTCATCTGGTGATAGGACAAGGGGCAATGGGTGCAAGCTGGAACATAAGAGGTTCCATGTAAATATCAGAAGGAACTTCACAGCGAGGAAGCATTGGAACAGGCTGCCCAGGGGAGTTGTGGAGTCTCCTTTCTGTGGAGACATTCAAGACCCACCTGGATGTGTTCCTGTGCCACTTGGCCTAGGTGATCCTGCTGTGGTGGGGAGATAGGACTAGATGATCTTTCGAGGTCCCTTCCAATCCCTAATAATTCTATTGAATCACTTCATATTAATCTTAGGACACACAGTAAAGAAAGAAAGCAAGCAGGGTGATGCAGAGGTATGGATGTTTTTACAAGTATTTTTTTACTGTGGATCCCCATGGATTAGTCTTCATGAGGTTCTTCACTATTGCTAGCAATGATTATTAATATAATTATTATAGATGTTTATGATCTGTTGACTGAAATGCCAGGAGTACATTCAATTCAGTAAGACAGGAAGGTTATTGTCCAAAAGAAATAGCATCTCTTCATTTTAATTTGTGAGGTGCCCTTTGTTAATTTTGGAAACTTACATATTGTAAAAGCCTTATATTTAATGTTCACAGAAATATGATTAATATTGCAAGACTAATGCAAGTGTTTTTCATCCCAGTGGATCCTGTCCAGCATCTACCAATACATTCATTGAACTTCTACACTCTCATTATGTCTGAAACTATTCTGAAAGCACAGTGAAAACTGACTGGATTCTTGGCTTCAATTTCAAATTTCCCTTCATTCCATTTTAATGTCATTATAGAATATACTGTATATATTTATAGAAAACATAATGTGGTTTCTCATAAATGTTATTTCCTGAGGCTTCAAAAGGGTGATGAAAGGTTTGGCACTCCGGATGTTCATATGAATTATCACTCACACTGTAACTGTTTGCCTTCATCCCAGAAATTGGAATCTTGGCATTCTGGCATAATGAGAGATTATTATGAACCATATCATAAAAGTGACAAAAAGAATTCTGAGAAGTGTATCTGCTGTCATACCTGTTGGTATGGCCAAATTTATTTTAAGAATTTTACTCATTTATCAGCTTTGGGAATGGTCCACAGCAAACCTGCATTCTGTGACCACTAAAATATTCAGTTATTACTTCAGCAATCTCATTAAAATCAAGGAGTCCCATAGGTTTCCAAAATTAAACTGAATATATAAAAGGCAAAGCTGTGGCTAAAAAATGTCTCTGCATATTATCTATCCAAGACAGCATGCAACAATAATCATGGCGTTCTGATTTCACTAATGTTAATAATGAACGAATTTCACCTCTCAGATTACTTCTATTATAAATGAGCACAGAATATCATTAAATATTTCCCCAGACACCAAATTTTGGCTTTGAAAAGAAAGGAAAGTGCTTGGCCTGTGCAACTCGTCAGCAAAGAATCTCTTTAGGTGCTGTCTTGATAGCAGGTTTAGCAAATGCTAAATAAAGCCAAGATTATAATTGAAACTTAAGTACCTTAAAATTAAATTATGGATTTTAGGGGGCTGTGGATTTTAAGAGCAAATTTGGTGCTAAAATACTGACTGAATTTGGAAGACAATTTGCTGCTGGTACAGTCATATCTATTTGTTGTTGTTAATTTGCTGGCTTTTCACTACTGTCGTAGGGTATTAGGACTATTGCACCGTTATGACACTTTGTCATAGAGATAGAGAAAACTCTGTCTCACAGCCTTGTTCATGTAGAATTACTCACAAAATGAGGGATGGTAATAGGGATCAAAGAAAGTTTCCTGGTGACTCCAGCAGGGCTTTCAAACATGGCTATGCAATTTCAGAGAAAAAGGACAGAGAGTCATTGAGGAATTGTTAAGATCTAAATTAGTAGTGTTGTGTTTTATGAAGGTAAAAAATCTTATAAAGTTCAATACTATGAAGAATGAAGCTATTCATTTTATAGGGCAATCACCTTCCAAGTCATCAAGTATAAACTTGATATTTTCTTATTACTGTTAAACCAAGGTTTAACAGATTAATATATCTGTGCAGGACGTGTTTTTGTTATCCTGGATACAGTGTTGAAAGAGTGATTCCTTATCATGGGGAAAACTTTTGTGAAAATCATCTTTTTATTTCTAACATAAGTTGTTATAAACAAGCACTTCCTGGGAGGTTTTAGAAAGATTTTGCTACAATAATTTACTTTGCTAATATTAGACAATAAATGAGAGGATTATTTGGAATTGTCCTGGCTTATAAATCTTACTTGGTTAAGAGTTGTTAGTATTGGTATTTGGACACCTAAATTCAAGATTCATAATCTGATTCAGATACCTCAAACCTAGGGTTGAACCAGTGCAAGAAATAAGGAAATGTCTCTGCCTAAATGTCAACCCTCACTATGACCTGAAGCCTCAGGACCAGCTTCACCTTAATACTAAGCATCCACCTAAACTCAAAAGATAACCTCAAAATTGCTCAAAAGTGCAATTTTTGCCAATGAGAGACTGAACTATCCCATTTAATTTGATACCTTTCTCAGCTGACTGTATAGACAGGTAGTATAGCTGTGCTTCTCATACCGTACCTATATATCTGTGAGAAGAATTAGTATAAAGTATTAATGGTGCTAGTAGTGAAAGGGAGTGGAACTGCTCTGCCCAGTTGCAGGACTCAGTAGGACTTCTGACTGGTACTTTGGCTCTCTGACTGCAGGGGGTGTATCAATTTGTTTTGGAGTCACATCTATGCTTTACTAAGTGAGGAGAATTATATTGCAATTCAGCTTTTTTTAATCAAGAGACATAAACTCCTGCCAGTGTTATGAAGTTAAACACTAATTTTATTCCTTTAAACAAAGTTCAGATATGTAGAGTTGTTTGATATTTCATTTAAAGTATACAGCTCCATACAGAGTAACAGGTACTATGTAGATGGAGCTCTGAGGAAGTGCTATTGAATTTTATTGATTTATCATCCAAAGGCCAAGAGTGTACAGTGGGATAAAGTCTAGACATTAATAAACTCCCTGGTAACTTGATAAGAATATGCTCAAAAGGGAAAAAAAAACTATTTAGATAAGGCCATATTCTACGAGATTTGATTATTTGTCTGGTATTCAGAGGCATTATAAAAATTATGCACAACTGGCATTTGAAAGGATAACCAGAGAGAATAAAAAGATGATCTTTACAAAGGCAATACCTCTCTCTGTCTACAGTTACTATTTTCATTTTTAATTTAAAAGCTGGGCATGATAGAGAAGTGTGAAATATAGACAACAATTTTCACTTCAGATTCCAGCCTGCTCTGTAACAAAAAGACAATTGGACAAGGAAAGCATCAACTAAACAGTGCTCTAAAGAACAGTGAAAAGCATCAGCAATGGTATAAATAATCTGCCATGAGTATTTGATCCACTTCATGCAGTTTTTCACTACTGAATTCAAAAATAGATTTGCAAGATTCTGCAACAGTATTTCTTAATGATTCATAAGAATTTAAGATAAACTATTTCTAAAGAACTTTAAAAGGGATGAGACTTTATGCTTTGCAAACTTACTTTGGAAATTTTCTCTATATATTATTGTGTGCATTTGATAGAGTTTTATAGTGTCCTGAACAGCATGTGTAGAACAAAGTAGAAACACACATTCTTGTCACACATTATTTCATAAGTAAGGGATTTTGAAGTAAATGCCTCTGAGTCTTCGTGTATCACAGTTCACATAAAAGGCAACAGCTGTGCTGTATCATCAATGCACTTCCAGATGCTCAGTGATGGCAGAGTTTTCTTTCTTCATTACATAACAATGATGTCATGGTTCATAATGCATGTTTTACAGACAGGAAAAGAGAACACTTTTAATTTGAAGCATGTTTCATATATATAGCAGCTGTATGTTTTGGAAGGTCATCCTCAGATACCATTCAGATAGCACTTGCTCTTATAAAAGAAAGCAGATCTTTCTCCATCATGCATGTTATTTATTTTAGCTCAAAGCATCTTTCCAAAAGTCATTACTTAAATTTTTAGTCTTTTATTACCAGGAAAGAATTTGAGGCTGTAAATGAAAACTACAGAAGACACTATAATAATAAATGCTAACAGACGACTTACAGGGTCTTTGGTTGTGACAGAATCATCTTGGCAACAAATAGCTTTTCAAAAGCAACATAAAACTAATATGTTGATCCACATTTCTTAGCATTGTGTATATGGTGGAAGCTTAGCTGAGGGTGTCACTGATAGACCCTGTTTTATTTCTGAGAGGCTGTAATCTAAATTGTCACCTGGGGCATTCTAAACATTTAGTGGTTTAAGCTGGGATTTCTTGTTTGATTGTTTGGATTTCTAGGTGGGGGGTCTTTTATTTTTTAAATATCTATCCTTACTGAAGAAACTTAGAGAAAATCTGAAAAAAAAGTCTAGAAATCAACTTGATTATGTTTTACATCAAGTGAAACTGTTTAAAACAACGTAATTTTGTTAAATGCACTAATATTTCCTTCTGAACACTACTGAAGGACACTACAGAGAAAATGACAGCGTTGCTTCAACAGTTCTGTATTTGCTTATTTTTGTTTTCAGGGATGTCAGTATGCGCTGTAAAAAGAAAACTTCTTAAGGTTTCTGATAAATTCTGGACAGATGTTTATCTGCATTTCAGTTACCAAGAATGAGATTACTGATTTTATCAGTGTAGTGTCTTTTTCTGCAGTACAGTTTTTATAGTTATTTGAAGCATCAAATTAGATCCAGAAAGATTTTGATCTCTTATGCTCACCCATACTTCCAAAAAATAAATCAGTCTAAACAAATATGTGCTTCTGACATGTGTCTTCAAATGTCAGTTTATCAAAGAAGGAGTTTTTTGACTGCATGTAAGATTGTAGCACCATGGGATTTTCAAATTATGTACAAATAATTTAATCAGATAAAGATAAGACTAACATTGAATAATAAAATTCTAATACAGTGGCTAGACTGTAGATTGCTAAGTACTTCTATCCAGGTTTTCATTTTTGAGTTTCGTTTTTAGCTGGGAAATAAATCTATTGCAGCAGGTAATTATTTATACTTCAAACCTTATCTCCAACATTTTATTTTCCAAGAAAAATTAATGTTAAGAATAAATAATACATTATGGTTTATATTTGAATAATTTTTTCTTGATTTGTTATCATTACAGGAGGACACTGAAATATATTCTTTTGATGTAGACATTTCACATCACACATTAAGCTTTCTATACTGGAATTTCTGTTATTTAGACAGCCCAGTGCTTTGGTCCTTGCTGTACCACCATTTTTGATGTACAGTCTTTAATTCCTTCCTCTATTCAGTTGAATGCCTTTACAAGCAAATCTGAAAAATTTACCTGAACATAAGGAGAAAAGAAAAAAAGTAAAACCACATTCCTCCTCTCAAAGTCTCTTATTTCATTTGGAGTCTGTTTTAAACCCTTCTGAACACATTGGTTTAGTAACCAACTTTTATATCAAGTTTGTTTCTTGTCCAAGATGAAGCAGCTTTTCCTGACCATCCATAATAAAAATCTAAGTCTTGTCTAGCTAGAGACAAGCTGCTCTTTGTCTACATGTTCTAATGTAATGGGTAAGAGGTACTTTGTTGAAGTAGTTTCTTTAATGAGTGTTTTGGGTTAACTCTGGTGTGGGGTTAGCCACACACACCTGCTTGTTTTCCAGATGAGATGACAAAATTTTACTACTTCCCATAAGCAGGCAGATATTTAGCTCCTTTCCCAGAAAGCAAGACTTCATCATGTTTACCAGATACTTGAGAAGTCAAATGCCTTAACTCTGAGCATCCCTTCCTCCTCCTTCTTTGCCCACATTGTATTGACAAACACAACATCCTTTGATATGGAATGGATATCCCTTTGGTCAGTTTAGGTCAATTATCCAAATTGTTGTGCCCTTCCAACCTATTAACAGGTGGTGCAGCATGACACTGCTGGTGAAATCCAAAATATAGAACTATGTGCAATGTCTTTTTCATTATATATTTAATGCATCATTGAGCTGTTTTGATGCTCTTGCAATCATAAGTTGACAAAACTTGGCAGAAGATAATGCATGAGATAAGTGGAATGCAGGAGCAGCACAGTTATTTAACAAGCCACACCTTTGGATATTGGATTCAAGTGTCCAGTTTAGTGCTTGATGCTAAGAGCTGCAATTATGTGACAGAGATATGCTGACATAACACCCCCTTTGAGATTCTGTTTATCATGTTTAAAAGAATATCTGTTTTGATCTTACAAAATTCATGTCTTAGAATACAATGAATAAAATCTTAGCCTTATGATAGAACAACTGGACACACAGCCTTGCAGTTACTCATTGAGTCTCATTTCTTATGTATTGGTAATAATGCCTGTCTCATTCCTGTGATATTAATGGAAAGAATATGTTGTCATTTTAAACAGAGACTCTGATTTATGACATTATTCAGCTGAGTAACTGTTAAAACTTACACACAGAAATATTTGCTGTACAGCAGAATTACTGAAGTGCATTGTCAGCATAAGAACATCGTAAGATCTGTGGATTCTGAAAGTCAAAGGTGAGAAATGTAAAATGCCTCTTGAAGTGGAAGTGTTACCACATGATATCTGATGACAAAGATGATGACAATAGATAGATAGACAGCTGCTGCAAAGTAATGGATATTATTTTAGAAATTAGTAATTTTGCTTTAAACCTTGAAAATGTTGAATACACTCCTAGCAAAACAAATGGCAGATTTTGCAAGCTGATGATAAGAAACACACTGTAAATTTGCAAGAGACATGAAAAAGTCCTTACTTAAAAGTGAATATAAAGTTTGCTTTTAACTAGGTGACAGATACACACGAACACGAGATTATCAACATGCTTTTGAGAATTGTGTCTTATTACTTGTGATTTCTAAAAGACAATAAAGTTGACATAATTTGTGTTTAGTTATTACAGATTTTAATGAAAAGTTAGAAATGCAGAAGTACCATAGGGTTTTCATTTCATTAGTACTGTATATCCCTAAAATATATTTTGTATATTAAAGATTATATAGTGTGTGTAGCCATTGCTAGAGTAAATTAATCACATATCCTTTGACTATAAAACTTCAGTGTATGAAGCAGGTTACATATTAGTGCCATAGAAAACAGATATTGCAGTTTTTCATTACTATACATCCCAAGGCTTGTTGTATGTAAAATGCATTCTATTCCCTAGGATTTTGAATTCATTTCTCTGCCAGAATTCTAAACATTTAATTTGAAACCACCTATACTGAGTGGCAATATAATGAGTAAGTTATAACAGCTGAGCTCATTTCCTCTGGTTTCATTTGATCTTCAAGAACAATTCAGTAACCCTTCGTCATTTTGACAAACCAGCATGTGATAATACAGTCTAAACATTAGGATATTTTACTAGTCTGGACCAAGAGCTAAGCTGAACCACCAACATGCATTAGCAATGTCTCGGAGTCCTTGACAATAATCACCTTATCAGTACACATTTTCTCCTGTCTTTCAACTAATTTTATGTTTAGAATTATGGAATTATTTTGTTTATGTAATTTCTACTTGGGTCAGACCCCAAGCTAAACTTCAGCTGTCTGCCTCATTAACCTAAGTTCTGATCAAAACTTTCTACTGATGGTCACTAAACCAGAATATCAAAAAGACATTAGTCTTACTTCATATGTAATTACGAATAAATAGATAAATATATATCTAAATTTAAACAAGGAAAGTTCTATTCACAGCTTTATGGATTGATGACTTAATAAGAGTGATTAATTAATAGTTTGCAACTAGTGCTGCTGACTCAAGGGACTGAAAAGGCAATGTATGTAAAGGATAATCTGGTGTAACCATCCTGTTCTAAATGCCAGTCTTAAGATGTAAGGAATATGGCCTCAATTTAAATTGTATTGGTAGCTCTGCAAGGAAGATCTCCAAGGCGACCATTCCAGAGAGAACAGTTGGACATCCAGCCCTCCCTGATGGCTGTATCAGAGGCAGACAGACTGAAAGGAAATTCCCTTAAGTTATCTGAGTCACATTATCAAAGATAAGACGTATGTCTTGTTCCCACTTTGCCACCTACAAATGTTCACTTCTTCTTTGTTGTTTTTCTTAATCCAAACTGAAAGAGTTTTGGAACAGAATGTACAAGGTTAGCTCTTGTTGGACCTAAAATATAAATCAGAACAGCTTCTCTAATTAACATTTTAGTTTAAAATTTTATTAGAGACTCCCAAGAAAGATAAAGCACAAACTGAAATCTCATGAACAATCTCTTCAGTTCAGAGCTAAGATGTACTAAAAGACATGAACCAGAACTGAATGGTTAGTCAAGAGCTGAGATAGGCAGACGTGAGACACCAACAATCTGATGATACTCCCCGCAGTGCATGTATTCCATCAGTCTGGCAGCACTGAATATATTTACGGGGGGCCTTGTGATATGTGCCTCGGTTCTGTAACGTGCATATGTAATTTGTTTGCTCTTGGATAACAACTTTTCTCTTTTTTCTTTTTTTTTTTGTTTTCATTCCTTCCACCTAAATTCAATCTTTCTTGAAACAGATGAATCTCAAAAAAAAACCCCCCAAAACCCAAAACAAAAAATACTGGCAGCTTTCAGGCTACCTTTCCATCTTGAACTTAACAGGCAAATGGTATGGAACTTGTAAGCACAGTAGTCAAAGCTGCCTTTGCAATCTGTTGTTTGGCAATTTGCAATTAGAGGGTGGAAAGATTTAAATGTTTTAAGAGATGTAATTTTCCTATCACAACTCTTAGCACTTCAGCTATGATTTTCTCCCTCACAGAAAGGAGTGGGAGAAAAAATGGAGGAGCAGCATTTCTGAGGTGGCCAAATGATCTTAGCACTTCTTTCAAATGTTGGCAGCTTTCATGCCCTCATTTTTTGCACACAGACCTCAGTCCAATTCAAGGTTCCTGAGTGTAAAATGTGGAAGAATCTTCTGGCAGGAATCATAGCAAAATTGACATCTTAGTTACAAAGAAATTAGGTCTTGGCTCTGTGGAAATTTTACAGCATCTCTCTCTTACAACATTAATGCTGTGAGATGCTAGAATATTGGAGGAGAGCATGCAAACAACCTATAACAGATCTCTGTATTCAAAAGGTGGGAAAATGTTGAGACTGAAACCGTATTTGCGTACATTCTGTATTTAAATTTATTAAAGTTATATTCAAGGTATTTAAATGAAAAAATGGTTGTCAAAAAATAGCTCTCCAGATGGTCTCATTACATCTTGCAGATTCTGTGCTCAGAGTGCCAGCTACTGGGGGAACCTGAATGAGTGGATTTGGTGCCACCAACTGGAGTGGGGGCATAGGGGACTTAGTTCTGCAGTGCCAGCAGCTGGAAAGAATGGGTGTTCTCTTTGCCAGCTACTGGACCACGTGAGTGTCTCTGCTGCCAGCTAATGGGGTGGAAATTTTCATGTCCTGAAACCCAGGTACTGGTGTGAGTGAATCAGTGAAAGTAAGGGTTTCAATGCCGACAGTTGGAGCAGAACTGAGAGTCAGACCCTATGCCTAGTTCCTGTTCTTGAAGAGGGCCAAATGCATATATCTGACCCAGACATTAATTGTGGTGGGGTTTGCATGTCTCATTTGCTAAGAAGCTTCAAGCTGGACCAGCCAGTGGTCTGACAAAGACAGCACCATGTCTGTGCTAGTTTGTGCAGCTGACCATGCACAGTAGCAGAACACCTGCTGAGTTTTGTTACTTGTTGAACCTGCAAAGAAGCAATAGTAATGTCCCTCCAGTTGCACAGACACCTCCTAGTCTTTGTGGTGTCCAGATTATCCTCCTGTCTCCTGGATATCCAGGGCTAGGCTTCAGCAGCAAGGCAGAAGGAATTCCTAGACATGGAGTTCCAGGAAGGAATGGCCATTCCTAGCATCCCTTAACAACTGGGATGCATTTTCAGTGAATCTGTGGAATAAATAATAATAGATAAGTGCTTAAAAAATTAAGAGGTCCAAATTTTAACCAGACTGAGGCTAAAACAGTTGTTGCTTCCCATGCTTCATATCAGCAAATCTCGATGGTAACAACTATAGAAAAAAGCTAACTACTGCAACTTTCCAAAAGCACTTTTTATTACAAAATATTAGAAAGACTGGAATTTTATGTAAGGTAAAAAATCCAGGAGCCAAATTTGAAACATTCATAGATTCATAGATTCATAGAATGGTTCAAGTTGGAAGGGATGTTAAAGGTCATCTAGTTCCAATCCTCCTGCCATGAGCAGGAACATCCCAACACTAGACCAGGGTGCTCAAGGCCCCATCCAATCTGGCCTTGAACACCTCCAGGAAGGGGGCAGCCAGAACCTCCCTGGGCAACCTGGTCCAATGTCTCAGCACCCTCTTAATGAAGAACTTCCCTCTGACTTCCAGTCTAAACATCCCCTCTTCCAGCTTGAAACCAATACCCCTGGTCCTACCACTACAAACCCCTGGAAACAGCCCCCTCCCCAGCTTTCCTGTAGCTCCCTCCAGGTACTGGAAGGCTGCTCTAAGATTTCCCAGTCTTCTCTTCTCCAGGCTGAACAGCCCCAACTCTCTCAGTCTGTCCCCGTATGAGAGGTTCTCCAGCCCTCCACTCATCCTCGTGGCCCTCCTCGGGACTCATTCCAACAGCTCACTATCTTTCCTGTGTTGGGGGCTCCAGAACTGGATGCAGTGCTCCAGATGGGGTCTCATGACAACAGAATAGAGATAACCTCCCTCAACCTACTAGTCACATTCCTCTTGATGCAGCCTAGGATGCAGTTGGCTTTCTGGGCCACAAGCGAACATTGCTGGCTCATGCTGAGCTTTTCTATATAGACCAACATCTCCAAGTCCTTCTCCTCAAGGCTGCTCTCAATTTGTTCCCCAACCAGCCTGTATTCAGTCCATATAATTTTCCAGACTAAATCTGGTTGCAATATGAGGTTTTATACAGGATAGGATGTACGTATTTAATTTTTCAGTACTTGTAAAATTACTGTGAATTATAAAAATATAATATTCTTTTTATTCTAAAGTGAACAGTCAGTTCAATTAATAGTGAAGTGAAACAGTAGATAAGGTAGTATAAGCAGTTTATAACAGTGCCTTGATTTTGTCTTATTTGGGATGTCCTGTGACATTTGCCTGAGGGGAGCTACTCTGTCTTGATTATCAGCATGCATGCTCTCAGTCATGAATGAATCTATGTATGAGGGTGTGGTTGTGGGTCACAGTATATGCTAATTCACTGATCCTGAGCAACCACTTACAATTTTCCTTCATCCTCAAGATAAATCCATGCACTAAGAAGGGCCAGATCCAAAACAAAAAAACCCACAGAATGGATGTAGCTGCGGCTGGTAATAAATCTACAGGAAATCTCACATGGAATAATGCAGAAGTGAAGTAAAGACATTACAAACTTTCATAATATATACAGTTTCTTTCCTATTTTGCCAATTTGATGTGAAATAGAACAGTATCTACAATGTGAAAAATACAAAATTAAGATTGTTTTCATTCTGTTAGCACAGATAAGTGCTAATAAGTAAATATCTGGAAACTACTTCAGTCAGACCTCGTTATACTTGCTATTAACCTGGTCTGATGTATACTAAAAACAAGTGATTAATTTCCTTACAAATGTTTTCTTAAGAACTTCCAGCTAGCTCCCTTTATGTTCCAGCTGGCCATGTGTGCTGGATTGAAAATTATCAGATGTTCAGATTTTTTCAATATAGATTAGTTGTGGTGCTTTTATGCCAAAAAAGCATTTTATTTTGAAGCCGGAGGTAGCTGTCCTAGCAGACTTCCTGTGTCAGTGTCTGGACTCTACAGGTGATTGGTGGACAGGTCTATAAAGGGAAGGTACTTCCTCCTTCTTTTTTGCTTCCTTCTCTTCATCGACACCATCTTTGTGGTCTTCAGCTGCGACACATCTTCAGAGAGCTCCAAAGCTCCCCCACACCCACCAAGGGCGGAGTTGTGGGAAGCAATGGCTCTCAACCCCCTGCCACAGAAGGTGGAAGCCCAGCTGTAGCTGTACTGTGAGGGTACCTACAGCCCTCTTTTGCTTTTGCATGGGAGCTCGAACCCACAGAGGCCGAAGAGGCAAGCCGTTCTCCGTACCTCCAAACCCCCTTCTGTGGGGGTGAACCTGTAGCCCTATTCTCTTTCACTAAGGACTCATACAGAAAAGCCACACCAGCTTGGACCTGTCCTTGACAGTGGACCACAGTAAGG
>VZRI01000402.1:99062-120212 GCA_013397515.1 Upupa epops
TGTGATACAGTTTCTCTTTTACATTTTTGATTCTTTTACTTATTTGGAGTTTTTCCTTTTCTTGGTGATGGGTTCAATAAACTGTTGTCTTTCTAGCAAAGCTGCCTCATTGCCTGTTGAACTCTGGATGAGAGCTGGTTGTTGTGTTAGAATTACAGGCACCAACCCAAACTGATGTAGACCCTCTTGCTAAACCATTACACCATGGGACACTCTGCTCAAGGACTCTACAAATCAATGCCTATTTCAAAAAAAAAAAAAAAAGAGAAAAAAGGAAAAAGTGTAAAAATATTCTGCAGTCATTCCAGTTTTACTTGCCACTTCATTCTGATCATTGAATACAATGCTTTCTTTTGGACACATGGCCAAGTCTGCAGGTGTCGCACAACACTATTGGAAGTCAGTGTAAATGGAAACAAGACCACACCTCACCTAGTGCTTCACATGAAGATAAAAGATTAAAGGAATAACTGGAACAGAACCTTCCTGAGATTTGTCGCTTGTAGAAAAAAATCAATTTGCTCTGAATTACCTCAAATCCTGAATGTTATTACTAATTAAAGTATAAATTAATCAGAAAAACATGATTAGGTAGTAAGATAGTAGTTCATATCAGCTCTATATGAGAATCGTCCATACAGAGAATTAACCAGCACAGTACTTGACTTCAAAGGAAAGACTAAATTTAAAAAAGAAAAAAATGGAGCATTATAAAATGCTGTAATAAACGTTAACCAAGCATGGAATGTATAAGTGATTCTTTTGGTACCACACTGTATCTCCTTCTGTGAGGAAAACAGGAATCCTGAAGAACATAATCTGTTGCCTAAGGAAGCTCTGAACCATTAAAATCTATTTCTTTCCTCCTGGAGAATTAAAAGGAGATGAAAAACTTGAAATAACACAATCATTATCAGGGAACTGCAGTGGGATGATGATTATTACACACGTATGCTGCATTTTGTTTTCAACTGTAAAAATTGTTTGAAATCTGTCTAGAAAAGACAAACAAATGAAATGAATAGCACCTTCCTGATAGTTGCTTCATGGAGTTCACTTTTATGATTATGAGTTTTGTTTTGGCGAAATGAGCCTTTCTATGTAATCGACAGTTTAAAGCTGTTATACAGAAAGATGTATTTTTTTTGAGCTGTTTTGGGTTTAATTATTCTACCTTTCTCACTGTTGAATCTTGCTTGTCCTCTCACTCTGTTTTGTACCAGTTTACCAATATGAGAGAAAAGCTAGACTACAGTGCCCAAGATGAACATAATAGTATGACTAGCATATGCGTCTTTAGTCGGCAGAAAGAAGACTAAACCGTATGAAACATGTACTACAAATCACAGAAGGAATGACAGAAACACACATACATGCAAATTAGTGCTGTAGCAAGTTGAAATGAAGATTTCTTCAGGACAAAAAAAAGAAATCAAAGTGTCATGGCCTAGAAAAAACGAAGCATTTTCACTTTAATAAAAACTTTCTGAATTAAACTCTTGACCAGAAACTTCCAAGAGACATGAGGGATGTACAGTTTTGCAAAAGTTATCTATCTGACATGAAAACTAAAGCTGAACTAAAACTAAAGCCTGTATTTTCTGCAAGATCTTTTAAAACAATCTGATCATATTATAAAAAATGTCTCTAACAGAATACTTCATCTTATACAGAGATACGGTCTTGCATTATTGAAGAAAAAGCTATGTGTCTATCCTTGTAGAGTGTGGGACAAAAATTAACAGGACTTTAGTTAAAACCCTTTTGACTTGTAGGGTGTTCCCATAAATAATATTTTAACATTCCTTAAGTGTTATGAAATTTCCAGCATTTGCTGGTTGCCTTGGTTGCAGCCGGTAACAGATGTTTCAAAACACAATCCAGGTCATGAGCCACAGAACTGAATAAATAGCATTAAAAAAAGAACAAACAGTATGAAACACTATCTTAGTTTATTATGATAGCTAAGTTACAAAATTTCCACTGGCTTGGCCCTTTCTTTGTCTTCTGCTTTAAACAGAGCCAGATACTTAGTCCGAGTCAGACTTGGCCCAGTTTACATCATTCTGACAAATTTCAGATGTCATTTATTCTCTGCCATTAAATTCTAAACAGACTTTTTGTTTAATGAAAATTTGGACAGGAGGAAGTATTGTCAAAAAATATTTATTTTGGAACAATGTGATCTACAAAATTTTGAGATTTCTAGTAACTTCAGATATACAGAGGAAAGGGAAAAATTGGTTCCAAGTGCTTTTTGCTGAAAAATGCTCATAACATTAAAATCTGTTTTTAATTTTATTTTATAACCCTAATAATCAAGTCTCACTTAATTATCTTTTTTGGTTGGGTTCTCATTATTTCTTTTCTTTTGGTTGCAGTCATCTGTTTGTAAGTGCTAACAGAAACCTGGGCACGTTTGCATAATCTTAGAATTATCTCAATACAGTATGCTTCTTTTTCTCTCTGCTTTTGGTGACACCTTCTCAGTTCTCAGAGAAGCTGCTATTGGTTTGAGAGTCTGACGAGAGATGCTGGTGTTTATTGTTACTCTGATACCATATTTAAAGGTCCCCATGTTTCTATTGGAAAAGCAGAAGTATTTATGAGGTGTGGTGAGGTGTTAAATGTATTGTCTTATTGTCTGCTAACGCAGTGTTTGTTCACCAAAGGATTTTGATACTGAACTTGCTTTGGGACTTATATGTGGTAAAGGACAAAGGCAATAGACAATTTTTTTTTAATCTTTTCCTCTACATGAATCTTGTGCTTAAGAAAATGACCTAGAGGTCAAAACATTTAGAGTACTTCTCTCCCAACCCTTTTTCTTATTATTAATTTTCCATTGATCTTGTTGAAACTGGGAGGAGAGATGTGGCTACTGCAGGTCCACAGACTCTTGAATAGAACCTGAAACTGTGTAAAGGTAGTCCTTGAGTACAGTTAAAATAGCTTTGTCTGGCTGTTCACTGATTCCTCTTCACTGATCATGATCTGCCTGTGGCAAAGCGCTTCTCCTGATGATTGTGAAGATCACTCTCCACGATGCTTCTTCTGACAGTGCGAATATTGACTTGCACTTATAAAGGTCAGGCAGCTCCTGCAGTTACCGGGAGTGAGAACAGTAACTCCAGCAAGACCCTTTGAGAAGAATTTAACCTTCAAATTACAAAACAGTGTCAGCAGAGCTAGGACTTCAGCCAACTTGAAAGTTAACATTAGTTCTCTGTTAACATAAATGTGGACTTCAGTGTTGTCCTAGCCAAAAAGGAAAAAAAAAAAAAAAGAAAGGAAGCATAATCAAGAAACAAATTGAACAAAGGGTCCAAGAAATACTCATCTAGCAGGCACTTTAGTTAACCTTTTAAACACCTGGTACACTGCATGGCAAGAGCCACTTCTGGATTTCTTACCTTCCAAAACAAATAATGGCTCCTCCACCTTTTAAGAGTGTTGTGTGGAAAGATAAACCAACCCATACATTCCTCTTCTCTATTATTCTGACACTAGATCAAAGAAGTTCAGTCCCAGTGAGGCACAGCATCCGACTTAACCCACCTTTGAAAATTCTTCTGTGTTTGTTATCATGTGGATTCAGGCTCAGAGCACACTGAGGTAATTTAAGGTCTGCAGGAATTTGGCTGTCTATTAGCGATCATGTCCTGCGGTACAGTACAAGAAGGATGACAGTGTAGAAACAGAACTGCAAATGAGAATGAAGGCTCGCTTTTCATCTTGATGGAGTGTAAAAAATAATATTTTTAATTTTTAATGTAACACATTTATATTGTGGCAGCAGTGTCAGTAGGCTCATATTGCATATAAATGAAGATGATTATTTGGTTTGTAGGAGAATAGAAGAGACATGATGAAGAGTATAGCAGGCAAGTAATAAGAGGGAAGAGGTATACATAAGTCTTGGCTGCCTTGGAAAGGCATTGTTTTCTGAATTTGGGCAGTTTTGTTTTCGCTTTTTTAAATGAATTATGACTTTCATGTTTTTCAGTTAGGTATCTTGCTGATTTTAAGCAGTGTAAAAATCATCCTTAATGGCTTTTCTGTCACATCAATGGGGCCACCATTCAAGTAACAAAGTACCAATCAGTTGCTCTTGTTCCTCTGGCTTCAAGATATTACTGAAGAGCTCTCTGCAGAGATCATGATCTCTCTACTTGATATGCCATTTTTCATAACTGTAGTTAAAGGTCTTCAGGCTTTTCTGTTACAATCCCCTAATTTTATTGACTAAATTTTTTTCTCGGGGAAAAGTCATAGCATGTTAAGTTTCATTCCCCTTTGACCAACCCCACCTCAAACATCTTCAAAGAATGGATTTTATTATATTTGCCAGACAATGAAATGAAAAAAATTGCACAAAATTAACCGTGGTGTTTCATTTGAAGTGCAAATATGAAATGTTAACAAACAGAAATGTTTAAGGTGTTTCATTGTGCTGCCACAAATCTAATTAAATTCATTTTTTAAATTAAAATAAAATTTCATGGGCAATTAGAGTATGAAAAAAAATCCTTCTGGAAAAAGTATACAGTATGAAATCAGACATGAGATGTGTTTACTCTCAGTGAACAATACTGAATGATTGGGTAGTGAGGTGGATCGTGAACTGGCTGCAGAGTAGAAGCCAGAGAGTAGTGGTTAATGGGACAGAGTCTGGTTGGAGGCCTGTATCTAGTGGAGTCCCCCAAGGACCAGTACTGGGATCAGTCCTTTTCAATCTATTCATTAATGACTTGGATGAGAGAGTAGGGTCGACTGTCAGCAAGTTTGCTGATGACACAAAGCTGGGTGGTGTCACCGACAGCAAGATCTGGACAGGCTAGAAGAGCTGGGCTGAGAGAAACTGAATGAGGTACAACAAGGGTCAGTGTAGAGTCTTCCATCTGGGCAAGAATAACCCCAGGTACCTGTATAGGTTAGGGACTGACCTGTTGGAGAACAGTGTAGAGGAAGAGGAGGCTGAGGGACAATCTCATTAATGTCTATAAATATGTGAGGAGTGGGTGTCAGGAGGATGGAGCCAGGCTCTTCTCAAGGTCATCTGGCAATAGGACAAGGGGCAATAGGTGTAAGTTGGAACAGAGGAGGTTCCATGTAAATATCAGATGGAACTTCTTCCCAGTGAGGGTAACAGAGCATTGGAACAGGCTGGGTGGGTGGGTTGTGGAGTTTCCTTCTCTGGAGACGTTCAAGACCCGCCTGGATGTGTTCCTGTGCGACTTAGTCTAGATGGTCCTGTTGTTACAGGGGGATTGGACTAGATGATCTTTCAAAGTCCCTTCTGATCCCTAATGATTCTATGAGTCTATGAATATAACTAAGGGCTCTCCTCTTCTCTGGGTATTACTTAAATCATTCTTTCTCAGGCATTAGTTATTTTTAGCTTCTCAAGTTAATTCTAGCCAACAGAGTTTACAATTTACAGTTACGGTGCACTAGACAGTACAAATTATCATTTTCAAAATTTGTGCCAAACGGTTTCTGTTGGTTCTGAAAATTGACCAGAGCAAACTTGTGGTATCCTTTCAGTACAAAATGAACAGAACAATGGACTGCTTTCCTGGCACTGGAATAGGGCAATATACTTTGTCATCCAAAAATTATTTAAATACTGTAAGCAGATATTAACATAAGAGAGTAAACTGGTACAGTTCACTCATACTTGAACCAAATGTAGTCATCATTTTATTTGTAATCGTAGTCAAATTCACTCAAATCTAACATTTAAACGTTGGCATAAACTTAAGCTCTGGACAATTATTTTATATTGTATTTTGCAACTTGCCATATAGTTTATGGAACAGAAGTATGTGGTTTTGGTACTGCTGTGAATAAAATCTTTTAGACAAACATTTATTCACTTGGATTTGTACAATCAAAAAATAAGACAAACGCTTAGAATAAGCAGCTGTGCTTATGAGTTATTCTATAAATAACACATTTCCTTTTAAAGTATTGTGCAATATAGGACCCCTCATTTTCAACATTTGAAATGACAGACAAAATATCTTCTTTCTTTTTCTTATTTTAATTTCAGAACTGTTCATCTCCAAATATATTCACATAGAAACATATCACACTGCAATGAATATAATACTGTTTCAATCGTCCTCACTCAAACCCACTATTACTTATTTTGATATCCAAGTTGCTTCCAGGCTTCATCACCTGGAAACGAGTCCTGGTTTGTAGAAATTCTAGGATGTACACACGATGGGAAGAACAGGAACTAAACTTGTTAACTGATAAATATATGTAAAGCTATAAGGTCAACTCAGGATTCTAAAAACTTAAAAATGCAAAATTTAACTGAGAAAGGACTTGCACTTGTTGAATCCTAATACCAGTTACCTGGAAATTAATTAAAAACCCCAAAACTCTCAGTAACTATTGTCTCATAGTTGTAAGAGGAATGGCCCATGACAAAATGGTCAGCTTTCAAAAATGAGGAAGAAAAATCAGGTATGTTTTATTGATTCTTCAACATGTGGCTTTGCCATAAATAAACCACTTCAAACAGCGGTGAATAGAACTTCACAGTCTATTGAAATGCAACTGGATGGATCAGATAAACCGTAGTGACTGAAGCAACTATTAACTTCCATCAGCTGACTGACTTATGAGAACTTTTCAGAATTGGTCTTATCCTAGTGGGCTGAAACAGCTCAGGAGAAAATTCATTTATAACCCTGCATTTGCTATTATTTTATGACTTTAAATCACTCCCTTTCATTTAAGTGACATTTTCACATCATTAATTAATAGTACATTAAATACATGTGATTTATGCAGAATGTATCTTTAAAATGTCATTAAATACTTGTGATTTCAGTCATTTTCAAATTCTTAACTGAGGAAAAAAGCATCTTGATTTGCAGCAATTGGATTGAAATACTGGGACAAGACACACTACTAAGTTTCCTGCAAGGAATCACTGTTTATAAGATACACTTGAAGTTATTTTGGAGAAATTAAATTGTAACAGAGTCACGTAATATGTGGCTTTTCTGTAATATGGGTGTCATTAAAAATTAAATTATTTGTAGTAGTTACGAATAATTTTCCTGAAGCAATATGTAGCATTTTATTAAGGATAAATCAGCATCTTTCCTCAGCTAGAAGGAACTTCCAAATCCAGCAGCTGTTGTTTAAATAGAACATGTGGAAAAGGATTCTGAAGACATCCTTCGTTGAGTAAACCAAAAGCCCGACACACCTATCATACCCAGTAGCCTCAATCTGACGGACCAGGAGCAGATATTTGTGGAGACTATAAGAAAAAATAAACATTTGATCACAGCACTTCAGAGGAATAACTTTTCAAGTTTCATCAGTGTCAGCGTTTAAGGCACTACTTGCATGACTGACAGTAGCACTGTGCTTACTACTTCTGAATGGATTCTTTTTTCTTGAATCAATTCAATTTACTGAATTAATGTTTACCTTACAGTAATTTGCCTTATTTTACATATTTAATGAAAAAAAATCTCATTTGTTTGGTCTTGACTGTAGCACTGATGATAATTTTCATGTCACATTGCAAAAGACATTATTATTAGAAAGCTTAAATAATTATTTCTTATTATTCTGTTATGTGTGTACCTCACTACTCTGTAGACCTCTAGCACAGATCTGACTCATCACACTAACATTTCTTTATCCTTTATGGGTTCCCACAATTGGAAAATTTCAATTTCTATGAACATCTGGCCAATACCAATATTTTGAACTGTTTTGGCTACCTTTAATGAAAACAGGACTACAGCTCAATACAGATTCAAAGGAAAAAACATTTTGTAAGCAGAATATCCCTAAAACAAAATTTCATTTTCAGATATAAAAGCCAATCTTTCACAGCAACATCTGGGTTTGAAAACATTGATGATGGAATTAGTGAATTTAAATGTTAGGCATTCTGTCATTTGCTTCCAAAGCCTCTTACAATTCTCTGACGTTTGACTCTTCTGGTATCAAATATACTTTACTTTCTGTTTTTCCCTTCTGCTACCAACAGCCATAGGTTATTAAGGAAAGTCACATTAACTATGAGGAAAAAAGGCATTTGGAAGGGTACAGACTTAGAAAAGATTCATAAATTTGTACAAGAATGAATTGGCACAAATGTATTTTCATTCCTCCTGGTTACTTCTCCCAGTGTTAGTCACTAAGTGACTCACTAATAGCTGCGTTATGCCTTTCAACAGTTCATTGATATACTTCATGTGCAATGACTAGTTTATTCTTCACATTTTTTGGACTAGCGTACTTTTTATTTCTGCCTGTTCAGCAAAACTTAAATTTTCCACAGCTACTTTAGGGGTTTTGCTTTCTGCAACAGATGAGTAGTTTTGCTGCACTAATACAGCAAGTTTATACAAACTGCACCTGATTTCAAAAAGTACCCAGCATAAAGTGCAATTCTTTTAACTAACCCAACAAGATCATAGAAACATAAGAGATCGGAAGGGACCTCGAAAGTTCATCTAGTCCATCCCCCTGTCACAGCAGGATCACCTAGACCAAGTCACACAGGAACACATCCAGGCGGGTCTTGAACATCTCCAGACAAAGAGACCCCACAACCTGGACTGCCTGTTCCAATGCCCCGTTATCCTCACTGTCAAGAAGTTCCTTCTGATATTTATATGAAACTCCTCTGTTCCAGCTTGCACACATTGCCCCTTGTCCTATCACCAGATGACACTGAGAAGAGCCTGGCTCCACCCTCCTGACACCCACCTCTCACATATTTATAGACATGAATGAGGTCACCCCTCAGCCTCCTCTTCTCCAAGCTCAAGAGACCCACCCCCCTCAGCCTTTGCTCATAAGGGAGATGTTCTATTTCCTTCTTCATCTTCATAGCTCTATGCTGGACACCCCCCATCAGCTCTGTGTTCTTCTTGAACTGAGGGACCCAGAACTGGACACAGTACTCCAGATGCGGTCTCACCAGCGCAGAATAGAGGGATCTCGATCTGCTAACCAACCCCCCTTGTGACGGATCCCAGGATGCTGTTGGCCCTCTTGGCCACAAGATCTTACAGTATTACCCACTGTGGTTCATTATGTCAGTTTCTTTTTTGCCCAAATGGATGATGAAAGTGTAGTTTAAAATGTAGTTGCCCCCCATTCTCACCTATGTATGAGGGTCTTTTCTGAGTAAGCATTAACCATATGCCATGATGATTTCTTGCCTTGCTAATCTATCATTTGATAGTATTGGAATCTCTGGACATAATTCCACATTAGAATTGGAGTCCAGCTTGGAAGCGGGTCCACATGGGCTGGGGACAGACACAAAGTCATCAGTTGTTTGAAAGGTAGCATTTTTCAGTATGTAATCTAGTAGTCTAAGCCTATCAGCTTTTAGCTATTCAGGCACTTTATTTTTGTGGAAAGAGGTCCATTCCCACAAACCCAAGTATTTTTCAAATGAAACTTAATTTTGAAATTTATACCACCTCTGTGATGGTTTTCTATGCCCCTTTGCCTGTGAACATTTAACGTAAGGGAAGAACTCCAGTAATTCTTGTTTGTTCTTTGCTTTCAAGGAGACAAACTGCTTTTTCCAATTGCAGCAAAACATGGCGGGGGGGAGGGGAGGAGGTGTTGTGTGCAGGGAACAGAAACAAAACCCTACCTTCTCCTAGACTTGTTGTTTAGATTGTTTAGTAGGAGGGTAATGGCTTGAAATCCATTACTAGTTTTGTTATCTTGCAGATCCTGTGCTCTCAGGAGAGAGTGATGATCATGTTGTGACAGTGCCAGCTGGAAGCAATGTCATGTACAGGGCGTAAGCAGCTATCTAACACCCCAGTTCACAAGCTAGAGGAGGGAAGATTTTTATCCGTATGAATTCTCAAAGAACACAATTGTTAAATGTTCAAACTTTCCCTGTGCTCCCTCAGGCCTTAACTCTAATACAGCCCCAGCTGCTGAGGTTCAGAGAAAGCAAAGCGCAAGAAAGATGTAACTGGCAGGAGCAGAATAACAACTAAGCAGCAGTTAGGAAGTATTGTGGGGTCATTAACGTTAAACTATGCTGCCTGCTGACGTAAGATGGAGCAATCTGCCTTCTGTAGCATCCATAAATATGCGTGAGTCTAGATGCTTTTCTGTGGTGGGTACTTGTAGGGGATTTAGAAATTATCTTCCAAAAAAATGCAACCTGACTTAGGGAAAGCAATAACTTTGCTCCTTGTTAAAACAGGAAAGATTAAACCCTCTGTTACTTTTGTAAACATAGCTGTACAAGAGTGCTGATTCTGCAAAAAGGAATAAATAGCTAGATTTCAAAACCTTTGGCCTATTTGTTGAACAGTGTTCAATGACTGGAGGACAATCCCCATTGCCAGACTGCTTCTGCTTCCTTATGATGGTACTGTCCTTCTAAATGCAAATGGTATAACCTCTGCTCCCATTTTACTCAGTTTTCTGTTGAACTTGGTATTTTTCTCCACTTTGCACTACGTTATGTCTTCACAGACTCCAACTATTACTGGCATGAATCTTTCAGTTTCACATAGGATATATCTGTATAATAACCACTGGTTGTATTGTTTACTGTTGTTCTGTTTATAAATTAACACTAGTACACAAGCTTTCCTTGACTGGGGAAAGACAACCAGTGGTCCAGAGGACACAGGACTGAACAGTTAGTTTGTTCTTCTGATTTGAGGTGTGACCTTGTGTAACTCAGTTAACTGCTTTCAGCCTCAGTTGTCACCATTTGTGAAAAAGAGGGAAGTAAATTGTTGGATGACAGGCTGCCCATACTAACTTAAAATCATAGAATTACAGACTGGTTTGGGTTGGAAGGGACTCAGAGATCATCTAATTCCAGCCTCCTGCCATGGACAGGGATACCTCTCACCAGATCAGGTTGCCCAAACCCCATCCAACCTGGACTTGCAGCCTGTCTGATGTGTGATTTAGCCTCCATTCTTCTGATGCCACATATCACTAAATTCATAAGCTCCTTTCTGTTTCAATGAGAAAGATTTCTCAGTTGCCTTCACAAATCTCAATCCTGTGGGTGTTTTAGTGTACAATTTAACCAAGCACTTATGAATAAATATTTTCATTTCAGAAATAAGTGGTTTCTTTTTTCTATTTCTATGTGTCTTATATGTGGAGTTTCTATTTTAAAGTAACAGTAAAAGAGTGCTGTTGCGCAATTTAATGCAAATTATTAGAGCGATCTGAACACCTATGCCAGTATGTTGAGAAACATCATTGTTCCAAATAAATCTCAGGATCTCAGAATCTAAGACTTTTCTCAGATTGGTAGAACAGTCAAAAGCTCTGCCAGGCAGCTTCTCCATGCTTACTACCATAGAGCAGGTGTCAGCACCACACCCAGGGTGGTGCAGGAGAGAAGGCAGAATGCTTTCTGGGGAATTAGAGGGAAAAGTTTTCTCCTATCTTCTAGTACACTTATTCTCTCCCATAAAGACACACATGTACTGAGGCCAAAGCATTCCAAGCAATGGCACAGAAGACAGAATGTCAGAAGAGGGTGATTTTTTCCTGAAAAATAATCTCCTAGAGGGGTGGAATTGTTTTTTGCTACTCATGAAGTTCCTCAAGAAGCATAATTTAGAATATTATTGCAAGTCATAATACTGGAAGAGATAAGGAGAAAAGCTTGCAGAATCTTCCACTGGAGTGAAAATCACACAGAGATTGATAATTTTGGTAATTTCTGTTTATCAAGTCCTTGCAGAAACAAAGATTGCGGGCACTTAACACTAATTTCCACTGCAGCTACGTTTGTTGTGAAATTTATGATTAGATCTTCTCTTGGGCAGCCACTAGAGGACAACCTGATCACATACTTTTAAGTTACTCAGATGTTTCTCCACACAGTGGTACATTGGCACCAATAGTCTTTAATCTACAACCCCTTTCCTCCGACAAAGCTAATCTCTAAATAGTACGAGAAGCCAAAAATTTTAAACATATGACATAACAAAAATTCATGGCTCTGTGGGAGAATCTGCATAAAACTGACCTATAAATTTTAATCCATAAAAATATATGGAGTTAAAAATGTCAAATGTTTGTGTGGCTGGCAGGAAACAAAGCAAAAGAATTTTCAGAAAAGTACATGAACAGGAAATATGGGTTGGTGCAGCCTCTGATTTGTTGGGCCTGAGCTGATGCAGGTGTTTTGAAGTACATTCATCATACATTTATGATAGTGCTTGACATAAATTACTCCACTGTAACATAGCTGTTACATGAGTGCCACAGGTAATAATAATATACAGTGAGTGTCTTCTCTGCAAGCCTTGTCTGAATGTTTACGGCAGTAAGGGTGATACCAGGAAGGAGGGGAGGGGGTTGTTGGGAAGAGGTTGGATGCAGTGAACCAGCCAAAACTATGGGATGAAAAGAGGGGCAGTAACAGGATATGTTCCACACTGCTAGTACCTCAGCAAATCCTTGTGCCCCACAGAGATTTCTCTTAACTTTGAGATGAAGGTATTTCATAACTCTTGCCTTTGAGAAAAAAGCACACTTCTTTGAGGTTTTTTTCTGGAAATCATTTATTTATATTGTCCTGTGAGAGTGACAGGATTGTGATTCTCATGTTCATTAGAAAGGCTGCATCCCTCCCTTTCACCTGTGTATGGCACCCAAGCGTGAGTACTTCTCTGACCACAGGTTTTTCACAGGGGTTTTTTCCTAAGCTAGGAAAGTCTTACTGCATAGTACATAAAGCATACTGCTGTCTAGAAACTTCCCTCTCTCAAATGTATTTTCTTCTTCCCATTTTTGACAGACTCTCCCCTGGAGTAACTCTTATTACATCCACTTTCCATCTGTCCACAGCTTGCAGAATGTGAGGCACCCCGTGAAGATCTCTTTATCACTGGGATCTAAAAAAGTATTTGTGTTTTACCTAGTTTTACATTGCATTAGATTTTGCCACAACAAATCAGGGCTTCTGGCCCTTAAAGGGTTAGTGACTAACCGTGCACTGAAAGCTCACTGGGGTGGGAGCAGCAAAAGCACAAAGCATTAAGTCAGAACAGTAACAGAGAAACAATGTCAGCACAAGGACAATAAACGCTGTTATTCTTAGTGCTCCAGGAATAACAGTGATTATTGTTCTTGTTTTAACATTATGTTGTTTTCATAATTTTTCTGGACAACAGCGTAGTGTAAGAGGAAGTGCTGAAGTGACCTATATGGAGATTTTAAAATTATGAAAGGGAGGGGGCAAGAAATGTACTTTCAACTGATGTAAAATTTGTATTGATGGGGCTTTAAGGACACTGAAAACAAAACACCTAGGCAGATGTGCACGCATGTTTATTTATTGTCCTCGACAATAATGGCTTCTGAATTGCCATGGAACACAAACAGCCATGTGTATGGTCCTATAAAGAATCCCCTTCCTCTCTCTCATTTGTCCCCTCTGCCACATATCCCTCTCTCACCCTTGCCTTTTAATAGTATAGTAAGATTTTGAAAGGGTGATCTATCCATAGGTGATGCGTGAAGCAAGTTGAATGCAGGTTGAATGAATAAAGCAACATGTTGGCAATGCATCACTGCTCCCCACATGAACACTGATATTGAACAGGTATCAGTGAGCAAGCTGCCTTCTGTGTGTATCACTCCATCTACATGCCCTGGGATTCAAGGGATGCTGTGAATCACTATAAACTCTGTCTATACTGATTCTAGCTGGCATCACAAACCACTTTCATTGTGGTCACAGCTGCATCATATTCAATAAAGCCTGCGGTGTTACTCAAAGACCACCTCACCATACTAAGGGAATTGCCCAGAGCAAATTTCCATGCGCTGTTTGCTCTGAGGTGTCCACTGTACACCACTGGATTGTCACTGCAGACTGAGCAGCACCATAGAGCAGCTGTAAATTTACAGCTCAGTTTTCCCAGTGCTATTCCACAGTGTTCCAACTCACATTTCATTGAGGATTTGGACAGCTGAGATCAAAGTGCCAGCTGTAGAAACCCCCCGTTTCAGGCCCGAAAGCCTGGCTCAGCACAGTGCAGCCTCCTAGTTTTCCTTAAATAAGTTTTTGAAACATTTTTCTTAGCACCTGGTTCTTCCAAACACTCTTCCACAGGATTAACTCCCAGGTTACCAGTTTGGCAGAGTGACATACTAAAATACTTATAAAAAATGAAAAAGTCAAAGAACTTCTATTACTTTTGTGCTTTTCTTCCGCTTTGCAAATTTACTTGACAAAACCAACACCATGAAACAGTGTAATTAGCATAATCATTGAGCAGTTATTTGGTGTGCGGGCTCCATCTATTATGTCATATTGGGTAGGTCTATTCCTCTTATTTTCCTGAAAAACCATCAAAAAGAAAAGGCATAGGAATTAAGTAAGTCATTATGTATTCCACACAAAAGCTGTTCTGCTGCTTCTTTCTTTCTGCAGAAAGCCCAAATTACTTTTACTTTCTCGTAGTGTTGTATAAATGCTTTGTCTTTGTCCCTTTTGATTTCAGCTTCCATGGAAGCAAAAGAAAGATTGAATTATATCGAGGGAACTTTCACCTGCAGAAATATTTTACCTTCCATTTATAGTCCTGTCAGTAAATACACAAAAGAAGGCCAGGAGCAAGCAACAGAAAAGGGAATCAAGAGAAAAATCATGAAGAGCATAGACTAAATTAGCCAGATCAGAGAGAGCAAAAGGAGATATCTAACAAAACCAATTAAAAAGAAATCAAACTCCTCTTTTCACATGAAGCACTTCGGCAGCATCAAAGTGGGAAGTGGCAAGGATGCAGTCACACAGCCCTGCCTTAAGCATCAGCGTGGATGCTGCCATTCACAAGGCATGGAAAAATCTTTGTGCGAGCTATGACATTTCAAATTATGGAATGGAGGAAATGCAACAAGAGACTGCATCCAAAATGTACTTTGCACTTACCCTGGTAAGCGGTCCTAGGCACTGTAAGGAAAGCATGAATCTGAGAGGACATCAAACCTCCTGCTGCAGGTCAGGGCCTTATGCACTGGGGAAAAGCTACACTGCACACATGGAGAAGGCAGCCTCCTGGCTGATATAACTACCTTTCTCCAGTATCCAAATGGCTGTAAGTGGATCACCTCCAAAAGAAAACTGTGAGGAATAGTGATACTGGCAGGTAGTGAAGGTTTGGCATACTGGAGTTTGCCTCAAAACCTTGAGCACTGTGCTCAATCACAGGATGTTTGTGTACGCAGGTCTGAAAAAGTACCTACCAAAATAAACTTCAGAGCACAAACTCCTGTCTGCTTCAAGGCAGCTATACAGCTGTGGGTGTAATTGCCTGTGCAAGACAGATGTCTACGGACAGTGGTCAAGCACATAGGTGTTTTTAACCTTCCCATGACTGGAAAATACATATTAAACTATACAGACAGCAAAGGTACGACTTCACAGCTAATGTAAAACACTCTAAGTTGGCATTAGACTGCTAGATTCTAGTACTATTTTAGTCATTGCAGATAGTGGATCCAACTACACAAGCTGGTCTAGCAGGGTCTGGTGGTAGTATTGCAGCTGTCTGCATAGTTTTCTATACCCCAACTCAGATGTTTATGGAATCACACCTCTGACAACCATCAAGGCTGCCAACATTATCTGTATGGAATACAAAAAAGCACTTTTCATTTCAGGCAAACTCAAGCATCACAGAGGCTGCTCATGTTCCCCAGTTACAGTCAATAACCCTCAAGTTATTTCTGGGGACTGACAGAAGTTACATTAGCAAAGGCTGACTTTTCATTAGCATTTCCATTAGGTTGTGTCCAGCTCTTATGATTGACTTGGGTAAGGTTGGCCAGACCATGACAGTAATCACATGAATGAGATAATTATAGACACAGAGGGATTTTATAGTGTTGACTCCGATAGCCAAATTAAGTACTGGTGGTGAGGGTTGCAAGACATCTGATATTCATTCACTTCTCAAAAGAAAAAAAATCGTCAAAACAATAGTGTTTATGGCTATAAATTTAACTCTGGAGTAAGTCCTTGATTTCAAACATTCCAGGCATATTAAATTACTCTGCAGATACTTAAACTTATCTCTGGAGAAATGAAGAAATGGGAGTAGAAAATGGTTCTGTGAATGCATGCCGCAATGCTTCTGGTGAAGAAAATGCAGAAATAACTATCTCAGGTCTACAGTCTTCTACCTACAAATAGAAAAGAGAAAGACAAGAGTGGAGGCAGCAAAATAGAACAAGATTCAAAAATATAAAAGAAAGCAGGAACAATATTATGAGAAAAAAACAATGTTTGTCTTAAAACCAGTTAAACTCTGGAAAGATGCCAAATGAGTCTGCTTCATAGAACACAAAAGAATCTATTTAAAAAAAAAGTTAATTCCTCAGGATAAGTTGCAATAGTTGTTTCAGATACCATGAAGTCATTTAATGAAAATAGAATTATATCTCAGATTTTCCATTGTTTATTTCCTTTGCTCTTTTTCACCCCAATTTTAAGCAGCTACTTTGGACAACTATGATAGTAGGACTTGAGTATAAGCTAACATTTTAATACCGAATTGTTTTGGAATCTGTCATCAGCAGCAGATAGATTTTAATTTACTTTTTTTTCAGGCTCCTGTACACTTCAGTAATTTTCTCCCTGAAGTGTGGTAACAGAGGTCAGAGTGTATTTTTGGCTGGGTTACCTTTACTCAGTTAACTCAGAGACCACAACAATGCTCTCATACGTACATAGAATTCTATCATCCTTTTTTCTTAAGTCCTCTTTTTGTGCCAAATGATTACTGTGTTTTTAACTTGGATACAGCAATTTCAAAGGGTCGCACCTGACTTTGAACAACTCTGCAGATGACTGGAAAAAGTTTTGTCCGTTTCACTTAGCATTTCCAACCAGGGCTAAACTACTTGCTGAGTTTGATGGGATTTTATTACTAGTGATATTAGCCCAGCTTCCCTGCTCGCTATCAAGATCATGTATCTAACTTCCCTTCCTAAGGCAGTTTTCCCCTTAACTGAGCATGAGTCTGTTTGTCCCCACAGACACCTTTGTGACATATAATGCTTTCTTGGTTTCACGTAGAATGAAAAACTATGCCTTGGGGGCTGTCTAATTTATATGCTTTATCTGAAAATGCCCCTCCAGCAGAAGTCACTTCGTAAAAGTGATATCATGGCATCATATAAATGTACTCCAAATATAATTTTTCTGTCTCAATATCCATTTACTCATCAAAAATATTTTTTGCTTTTTTCTGTAATTCATATTCTTGCTCTAGTATAGCAAAGATAAAATCAACATGGTTCTGATTTATTTTAGTGATGAGCTAAGTCCTTTTAAATAACTTTGATACCAACTGAAAAATTGTTTCCCAGTTGCACATAGAGTGATGTTTATAGTTTGGTACCTCAAGGGCTTTCTGTGCTGCAGTGTGTTTCATTTGATTGTGTCAGACTCAGTGAAACAGGTAATTATTTTCCTGAAGGCATAACAACATTTTTTGGAGACTTGATAAATATTTACAGTTTTAAAGTTCAGAAATATTTAGACTAGGTATGGAGAGTTAGCAAATATTTTTAAACATGAGATGTTCATGCTCTACCTTTGGCTCTGTAAGTCTTGAATAAATCAAGGGATGATGTTGAGTGGGAAGATCCTTCCCTGTAAATTAGTCACTGAAAGCGTAGAGCTCTATTGAGTGGACATAGTTTGTTAGTTGCAAGACTATATTTGTTCTAGTAATCTTAACTAGATAAATATAGCATCGATTGAGCTTATATTGATTATAAAACATTTTAAAACTGGAGTGTGTTTGGATCATCCAGGTTTTACTCTCATATAAAATTCTCTGTGCCTGGCAAGATCTTGAGGAAAATCCTCCTGGAAACTATGCTAAGGCAAATGAAATCTAAGGAGGTGATTTGTAACAGCCAACATGGCTTCACTAAAGGCAGGTTGTGCCTCACAAACCTGCTGGCCTTGTACAACAGGGTTACAGCATTGGTGGACAAGAGAAGACCAAGTGATGTAATCTTCTTGGACTTGTGCAAGGCATTCAACACTGTCCATCATAACATCCTTTCCCCTGAATTAGAGACATGGATTTGACAGATGGACTGCTCAGAGGATAAGGAGTTGGCTGGATGGTTGCACTCAGAGAGTTGCGATCAACAGCTAGATGTCCAAGTGGAGACCATTTATTGGTAATATTCCTCAGGGATCTGGTCCGGGTACAGTGCTGTTTAACATCTTTGTTGATGAAATGGACAGTGACACTGAGCGCACCCTCAGCAGATTTGCCAATGACACCAAGCTGCGTGGAGTTGGTTGACCTGCTGGAAGTAAAGCAGGGCATTCAGAAAAGAAGTGGGCCCATGCAAACAGCATCATGTTCAACAAGCCCAAGTGCAGGGCCTAACATCTGGGTTGGGGTAATCCCATGCAGAAATACTTGCTGGGTGGTGAATGGATTGAGAAAAACATGGTTTTTGTTGTTCTTTTGTCTTCTCCCAAGTGTGTTTAAAAGGTTTTTCTAACATCCTGAATAAATTCCAACACTGGCTAGCTAATTAAGATTGCTTTCAGGCAACCATAAGTATGTCTCTAGAAATACTCATAAGTCTATGTAGTCCATAATGCCCTAACACACTGACTGGCTTTAGCATTTTTTACTGGCAAAGAAATATCATTCGGTCTGTGTTTGCAAAGGATCAAGCCAACCCTTGAACTTCACAGCAACATGGTGGCAAGCTATGAAGGAATGAACGGGGATTGCCAAAGCTCACTTTTTCACATTGTGGCTATAGGAGACATCTTTGGGTCTTCCAGCCACTCAGCAGTCTCAAGTTTTGTTTGGAGTGTATTTAATACTAATGATGCCTTGGGTCTTGTGTGTCATAGGCACAGAAATGTATTGCTAATTTCCTGGAAACTGTCAAGGGATAGTTTGTACCACTCCCTACATTTATAACGGACTTGAGTCTGTGTCACAGCTACATGAAGAAGATTTATTGAAGGGTGGAATATGGAGTCTAGATGACTGATTTGTTTATTCTCTTCCTTGTGACAATTCCCTTTGGAGAGCAATATATACACTCATTGTGTAATGTTTTTCCTAATTTTTGCATAAATTCTTATGATAACTGCTAACACACACTTACCTTGTTTTGGTTGTTATCTTTTAGCCACAGTGCTAAAATGAATATTATAGAAAAACCTAGTCACTTGCAAAAAATAATTAAATAATGAAGTGCATGGCCAAAAAATTATTTATCAGAATGGATTTGCCCCCCAAGCTTATGGAAATGAAAATGGATTGAACGTTCAGTGTTGATCAGAGAGACAGCATTATGTACTTCTCCTAAACCATTGACAAATACAGATGGGAAAGGGTCAGGGCATTTTTATTCCTAGTTGTTATTTGGACAGATGGCCAGCCACTGTGATTGTTGAAACTTTTTTCCCCCTAATTTAAATTTAATGAAGTGCAAGAGATCCACCAAAACGATTTTATTTTTTAAATATTTCCTGGGGGAAATAAATGCTATTGCTCTCTTTTGCCTCTCTCCTCCTACGTGCAGCACTTTTGTCTCACTGTGCAGCTGCTGCTTAGAAAATTAACAAATGCAGCTTTTACCTGCATGAAGCTCTTGACTCTAAGAAAAATACAAAATATAAAATGTTGTCGACATTTCTATATTGAAACAACATCTTTTATAGTTAGGGAGGGTTTTATTGGTTGTTTTATTTAGTTAGTTTTGGGTATTGTATGTACATAGGTATTTTAGACCCAGTTCTGACCTTAGTGAAATTACAGAGAAAATCTCTTCCATATTTTTAAATTTGTTTATCTTTTATTTGGATCCATGACTTTCTGATAGAAAAAAAGTTTTTTAAGGCAATACTGCACTACTGTAGCACTTTCATGTATAAAGATGTAGTCTTCAAGCCAAAATTGGTAAATTAGAAAGTCTATTCCCAGAACTATATGGACGTTACTGGTGATGTAATCACAGATGCTTTAGACAAATAAAACTGCAGTCATAAACAAGTAAGTCTTGTTGGCTTGGAATCAGGAAGTAACAGGGAAAAGGCAGCATTTATTGGAATGGAAATAACCAATCTGGAAAAGAAAGGAATGTTTCCAAGAAGGTGGTAAAAACAGTGAAGAAAGAAAGAAAAACATCAAAACCAAATGATTGGCTCAAACAAAGTCCCTGGATTCCAACATTTCAGAAATTCATAAAAAATGAATGTAGGTCTAAACACATCAGATCCTTCTCAATTGAACCAGATTTTAAGTAAGATCTAGCAGCAAGTCTTAAACACAATCCTTACCAGCATTTTTACTTATTATTTTACATGTTATTACTCATACCGTTCAATTGCTAACAGGTGAAAATGATTTAGCTGGAAATCACAAACCTCTACGTTTGACTTACTTTCTGTGCTACCACGGGTAGAGATATCATTCAATATTCATGCTAGATGGCACAGTGCCAGCTATGGAGTGCATAAAACATTTTTGTTGTCTAGATAGGCAACTGCAAAAGAACATCTATAAGAAAGACTCCTTTCAAAAGAGAGGTATTTTTAATGTCACCTCTGAGTGTGTGAAACAAAGGACTGACATGTTGGAGACTGTGCCAGCACTGAGAAAATATTTTTTATTAAGTAAAATTACTCTTCATTTATACTTTAAAGTAAATAAAAAAGACTGGAGGACAACATTTTTTTTTGTGTGTGTAAAACCTCTCCATTTATTCATTTGCTGAAGTGATTGAAGCTGGGTCAGGAACTGCTTGGATGGACGAGCCCAGAGAGTGGTGGTAAATGGTGTCTCATCTAGTTGGTGACCCACCTAGTGGTGTCCCCCAAGGGTCCGGTACTGTTCAACATCTTCACTGATGATATTGATGATGGGTTGGAATCCATCGTGAGCAAATTTGCTGATGACCTCAAGCTTGGAGCCCATGTCGATTTGTTGGAGGGCAGGAGGGCCCTGCAGATGGATTTGGACAGACTGGAGAGATGGGAGGACTCTAATAGCAAGAGTTTTAACAAGTCCAAGTGTCGGGTTGTGCATTTTGGTTACAACAACCCCAGGCAGAACTATAGGCTGGGAATGGAGATCTTGG
>VZRI01000414.1:682-25094 GCA_013397515.1 Upupa epops
AGTATGCAAGGTGAGGCCTCAGCAGTACCCAGTACATGGGGAGAATTTCATCCCTAGTCCTGCTGGCCACACTATTGCTGACACAAGCCAAGACACTATTGGCCTCCTGTTGTATCCTTCACATTTGATGCTGTTATAGCCTGAAGGAAGAGTCCTGAGCCCAGGCACAATATTGGCTCATGTTCAGCTGGTGGCTTACCAGTACTCCCAAGTCCCTCTCCGCCAGGATGCTCTCCAGACACTCATCCCCCAGTCTGCAGCTCCTCTGGGGGTTATCACAGCCAAAGTGCACTTGGTCTTGTTAGTTGGCCTCTGCCCATTAACCCAGACCGTCCAGATCTCTCTGCAGCATCTTCCTACCCTACTGCAGATCGACACACACCCCAACTCAGTGTCATACATGAATTCACTAAGGGTAGACTTGATCCCCTCATCCAGATCATCAATAAAGATGCTGAATAGAACTGGTCCCAGCATTGATTCCTGGGGGACACCACTGCTCTCTTCTCTAGACACCAAACTGGATGCTTGAAGCCACACCAGAAACTCTGCAGCCAGAATGAAGCATAGACAACATGGAACTCCACTGAACCCTTTCCTGACTCAAAGACAAATATAGCTTCAACAGGGTAGAGTTTATTTTCTGTGAGCTGTTGGTCAAAAATGCCTGTGTGGTACAATGATTTTCCATCCCTCACTGCCTGAAGGGCATTGAAGTACTGAAGTGAATCTAAAGGGCAACGATGCTGGTGAAGGGTCTACAGCACAAGTCCTATGAGAACCAGAAAGGGAGCTGGGATTGTTTAGTCTGGAGAAAGATGCTTGGGAGACCTTACCACTCTACAAGTACCTGAAAGGAGACTGGAATGTGGAGGGGATACCCAGTATGACAAGCAATAGGACTTGGTTGCAAGATGCATCAGAGGAGATTTAGGCTGGGTGTTAGGAAGAATTTATTCACTGAAACACTTCTCAAACATTGGAATAGGTTGGCCAGAGCAATGGTAGAGTCACCATCCCTGGAGGTATTTAAACAATTAAGTTACTTTACACTTCAAGGGGAGAAATATGTTTCAGACACACATTCAAGTATGAAAGCAATTGCTATGGAGATTACAGAAACTTGACTTTTCCAAGAAGCTTCAAATGAGGAAGCTCCTCGAGGTGAAAGTCTAGAGGCCATCACAATATTGGAAACTTACCAGTACAGGGTGCTTCATGAAAACACTGGGCAGCCCACACTTACTCTACCTCCTGCTGCAGTTGTGGGGAATAATCACTAGATGGAGCTGCGCAGTCACAAATCTGATTTATGGCCGCTGGAGGATCGTAGCTGTTAAGATTAAAAATGACATTTTCCAGCACTTCCTAATAACTCATCTTCTGCAAGATGGAATTAAATGCTTTCGTTTACAAAAGCAAACTGAACACAGAGAAAGTTATGAGATACTGAAAAGAGAAATAAAGAACAACCAAGAAACCAACAACACAGATTTCAAAATAAAATATATTTTAATAAGGAATGGAAAAATTCTGATAAGTTTTGTCCGCCAAGATCAGAAGCCCTGCTTTGTTTGCAAGTCAGAAAGCACAGAAGACTCTTTAGTGCTTGACATGATTAGCTGCTGCAAAAAAAATATAAAAGCTCTGAGCTTGCCTCTGTATGGTCAGTCTAGCACACACTAAAAAACCAGTGATAGGTAAACTCGTTTTGCACAAATGGCCTGGTGAGATATATCATAGAATCATCAGGGATCGGAAGGGACCTCTAAAGATCATGCAGTCCAATCACCCTGCCATAGCAGGACACCCCAACCAGGTCCAGGTGGGTTTAAAACATCTCCAGGAGACTCCACAACCCCCCAGGCAGCCCTCTGCAGCACCCCAACTCCGTCCCTGGGAATAAGTTACAGAATCAGTAAGGGTTGGAAGGGACCACAGGATCATCCAGTTCCACCACCCCTGCCATGGGCAGGGACACCCCACCCCATAGGCTGGTCAGAGCCTCATCCAGCCTGGCCTTGAACACCTGCCTCCAGGGACCGGGCCCTAACCACCTCCCTGGGCAACCCATTCCAGGCTCTCACCACTCTCACGGTGAAGAACTTCCTCCTCACATCAAGTCTAAATCTACCCATCTCCAGCTTTGCTCCATTCCCCCTCCTGAGATCCTAAAAACCCCCTCCCCAGCTTTTTTGTAGCCCCCTTCAGATACCAGAAGGCTTGCAAAATAAACTTTTTCTACCAACTGCACTGACACTAGACAGTTTTTCTAGAATAGGAACACAGTCAAGAAGTTACCAATCCTTGCCTAGAAGCATACAGTTCATCTGGTACACTAGAGACGAGAATAAAAAGGAGAATTTATCCTACTTTCATTCTACATCTTTCAAGGTAAAGTTGCAACCCATTCCATGTCTGCATCTCTATACAAAGTTGCTACTTTTGTCTCCTTTAGAGTGAAAGATTTATAATTCTTAATATCTTACATGGGTTTTGCAAAATCCAAATATTGCCAACACTTCACAAAATGAAAACCCAGTCCACCTCCAAAAGTCACTCAAGGTCCTTTCAGGGCATATCAACAAAATTAAACAAAAGCACAGAAAAGCTTTCTAAGCCTGATTTCTAAGAAAAGAAGATGGCACAGTCACTATAAGTTTAGGAATTAACTCCCTCAACAGCAGATCAAGCCAGGAAAGAGAGCACCAAAGAACCAGGCTATCAGACAGTACCACGTGCAGATGAAACTAGAAGGTGCTGCAGAGCAGCGCTGGAACAGCAACAGAGTGCATTAGGCCAGATTCTGTTGTAGCAAGGGGAATGCCTTCTGATGGGAGGTGACATGGCAGCCAAAGTGGACCTTCAGCAATTGAGAAGACTGTAGCACTTGTCTGAAAGAGGCAGCACACCTTGGGGGATGGAGCCTCGGCTGTCACACCTGACACGGCACAGCCACACTGCTGAGTTTTGCTGTGCTCCGTGGGGTTTGGGGTCGCAACAGGAGAATAGGCTAAGCGTAATATATTAGGAGTTTCAAAGAGCCGCGGAAGGAGATGAATGCTGCTTGCATTCTCCTGAGGAATAATGCCAGGCACGGTGCCATCAACCCAGTTCTGCACTAAAGCTGGACACTATGGGGAACGGCTCTCTGGGGCCGTGACAAGCAAGGGCTTCTCCCAACAAGGGTCGTCTGGGCTAGCACCGCCACCGCCACCTCGGCCGGCTGCACAACTGGTGCCCATGGCTCCTCGATGCGGCAAGGCTGAGGTAGCTGCGCACTGACTCGCACTTATCGGCTCAAATACACGGATCCTCCTGCAAGCGCTGCCTAGAGTCCACTTCGGCACCGACTCCTATGCACAGCCGAACACGCGCTGGGTCAGATACTGACAAACGCTCCTCGGGCAGGACCGCAAAGAACGGAAAAGTCACTGCCTGTGCGACCTCAACCCAGCCGGCCCCGGGCTCGCCAACCCTCTCACCGCCTCCCAAACCCACCACCGCCAGCAACGGCAACCAAGGCTCCTGCCTCGGCCACGTCCCACCGTCTTTTACAGCTAATCTGGTCGGCACCGCCCACCTCTCTAATGGACCCCGCAGGACCCCTCCCTGATGCTGGGGTTGCCCCGCCGACTGCCTGCTGAGCAGGCGTGCTCCAGCTCTTCCCCTCGCTCGAGGCGAGGCGCTTCCCTACGTATTCCGGATCCAGACACCTGGTGGCGGTGCCTGCCGCTAGCTAGGCAACGTTTCGGTGGGTCGGGTGGTACAGGCAGCGGCCAGGGCAGCCGCGGCTGGTTTGGGTCCTGTGTAGGCGGTGGTGGGCGGGCGGGCTGGCTGATCGGTGTCTTCGCTTCGCCCTCCAGTGCCAGTAGCTGCGGGAGTGCGGCTTCCGCCCGGTGAGGTTGTCCCATCCCGACATCACTTCTCCACCTTGCGCTGCCCATCTCTCCTGGGGGCACCGATCATCCCACGTTCGGCTGCTGAACAGGTAGTTAAGTGACAGATCTTTTTAATTCTTTCCCTTATCCCAAACTCCCCTGAAGAGCTCAGGCGCCTGAAGTAGCGCGTCCTCTTCGAGAAGTAAGGAAGGAGTCGAACAAGGGTGATGAGGGGCCTGGACTTCCTGGGGGTTTTTTAAGCTTTATTAGCAGTGTAAGTCTAACGGTCAGTGGTGTCTCCAGTGTAATTTTAACTTCATATTGAAATAGAAAAACCAGGGTACTCTACCAGACTGCAGTTTCAGTGCAGTTATTGTCATTGGTTTGAAGTTTTTTAAATTACCTAAGTACTTCGGGTTTTGTTTATTACAGCCTGGTCTAGCATTAGTCCTGATCTTCGATATCCTGACATCCGGAAATTGTTAGAAATCGTTACAACAGCATTCTTTTAATTGTAGGGTTTGTTTTGAAATTGTACCTCGAGGAACAGTGTGATGTAATAATTCTGATAACAATAGTAAATTTTTTTGTTGTTGTGATGATTTTTTTTTCTTTTTAGATGAGAGAAAAACATGTTTGTGGCTCATGAGTAATTAAACAGGTCTGTTTTTTAATTAAACAGGTTTGTAACATGAAACAAAGATCAGGGTGGAGCTCCCACGATTCAAGCAGAGTCTTTGAAGTGGGGAATAAGATGAGTTGCTTTTGCAGCTAACCTCTTGTTAAATGATACTTACATTTGAGTCACTTCTTAAAGTGAAAGATGCTTGAGAATAGGGTTGGGGAAAATTACTTCTGAGTGTAAGAATTTGCAAACTCAGCTAACTTTTCAACATTGGAGGACATCAGAATGATTTTTTATGGTCCTCTTTTCTTTATGTATGTGTTTATGAGCTTGCTTTTAACATGGGTGCTGTTTTGAAACAGTTTGCTTCATGGAATTGTCCAATAAATGAAATATTTCTGCACTGTGATGCTCCAGAGAAGTTTTATCTTTATGTGCACTAGGCCATGAGTAGATGAAAAGGACATTTGGTTTGGGTTTGTTTTGGTTTTGTTTTTGGGGTTCTTTTTTTTTGGGGTGGGGGTGCGGGTGACCTTCCTCTGTTCCTTTACTATTGAATACACTTAAGATCTTGCAGAGATCTGTAGAGGATAAGTTGGGCTTGATGATCTTGGAGGTCTTTCCAGCCTCAGTAATTCTGTGATTCTATAGCCAAGTATTGAAAATTTAAATATTGGTTAAAAGCACTGTATAAAACTGAAAGTCATCTTTTCTGCTTTCTGATGAAAAGTAATGTGTAAGAGTACTGGTATTGTGGTATTGTTATTTTTGAGGTTCTGAAGATATCTTTCCTTTAAACGTCAGAAAAAGCCCTAGACAAGAGCAAAATAAACAATCAGTTATGTTAATCTCGCCTTCTCTGCAAAGCAAATGTGATTTGTCAGTTTAAAAAAGAGATGTTTGCTTGCTTGCGTTTAGTCACCTTATGGTGCTTGTCTAAGTTAGATCTGTTGTAGTTGGGGAGCAATTGAAATACACTGCTTTGTCCGTGCCGCTCTGAAATGTACTGCTGGCTGTGGTAGAGTTTTTAAAAATTCCAGTTTCCTTAGTTTTGGTGGTAAAATCCAACTCTGAAAATGTGAGCTATCACTACATTTCTGTTAAAGGAGAAATCAACTTGAAAAATTAGGAATTGGGTCATTTGGTAATGCCTCATCTGGACAAGCAGATTACCCTAGGCCCAGAAAACAACATTCAGTGTTCACAGTCACCACCACTGAGTATCTGTAGGTATTTCACAGAATACCATATCTGAGCCACATGTCTGTTAACTGTATTCATATAGGAATCTTTTAAAGAGTTGTGGTAACATTTTTTGTGTGAGCTTAACAGTAAAAGATCCATTAATTTGCCTGTTAACATTTCAGCTCCAATGGCGATTCCTCCGTCAAACATAGACATTAGCAAATCTGCCAGAGATAACTTCAATGAAGGAGATGGTAAGAACGGTCCCCTTTCTGAAAGAGGATATTTCTTGTGCAGAAATTACTTTAAAATAAATGAGGTAATTATTTGCCCCATTTGGTAAGATAAGTATTAGGCATCAAAGCTGATCTCATTCTGTATTTAAGTAGGCAAGCAATAGTCCTTAAATTTCTACTTTCAGCACCTACTTTCTTTGCACGCTTTTAGTACTGTACGGGCATTTGAGCACTGCCAGATGTTCTCTGGCCAGAAGGCAGAGCACTGTCGTTGGAAGACAGGACTTTGTTAGACTTATAGTGGCCACTGAAAAACACCGCACCCAAGACTTTCCATTTCAGCCTTTACATTCTTGGTCTGGGCATCAGGAGAGTTAAGAAGAAATAAAAAACCCCTATAGTCCACTGGGCATTTTCCATTTTTCCTGTGTTTTTCAAAGGAGAGATCTTTACTTTTAGTATTACTTGTGTGCTCACTATATTTATCCAGAACATAACTGAATAATTAGTAGTTCCTTTCTTTTTTTGTAGGTAAAAGAAACTCTTCTGAGACACCCAAGGCATCCAAGACTATTATTGAGAAAAACAGTCCTCTCTGGCAATACATACAGGATCACTCTTTGCGGGAACATTCGATTCTAAAGAAACTGCGTCTGGTCAGTATTTTGTCCCCCAGTGCAGGTTTTTTGTTCAGTGCCATTACTGTTCATTTAGGACCTTTTATGCCACTCGTACTTGATGGACTCTTTGTTGCATTCATTCCTTCATCTTATTTACATAACCCACAGGAATTTGTTTTGAACCAGTAATACCCAGAATCTTCAATGTTCAAGTATTTAATAGTATTAGCACATATTTTAGACATGTCTTTTTATCCATGGCTCCCAGGCCTATGTGTTTAGACTGCATGTGATTTCGACTTAAACAGATGACTTCTGTTCATTTTAAGTGACGTATAAGGAGATTAGCTCCAGCAGGCCTTATGATAGACCTCCTGACTCAGAGTTGAGTCATTTCAAGTGAGACAAACCATTCCTGTGTAAAAGCAATTCAGTATTGATTACTGGACCTCCTTGGTTGGAATGAGCCTTAGAGGAGGAAAGGGTATTAGAGGAATGTCTGTTCCATCCAGATGCCACCACAGAGCAGACTTGAGATTCTCCTGCTGCTCCCTCCTCAGCATTCAGCTCTGCTATGCAGCTGAAAGCATGTGGTCTGACCTTTACAACAGATTTTAACCTAGCAGTTAGTTCATAACCCCATGCTACATCCTAATGGACAGCAGTATGACTATGAGCCAGCAATGTGCTCTTGTGCCCAAGAAGGCCAACAGCATCCTGGGGTATATCAGAAGGGGGGTGGTTAGCAGATGGAAAGAGGTTCTTCTCCCCCTCTGTGCTGGTGAGACCGCATCTGGAGCACTGTGTCCAGTTCTGGGCCCCTCAGTTCAAGAAGAACACAGAACTGGTGGAAGGTGTCCAGCATAGAGCAACAAAGATGATGAAGGAAGTAGAACAGCTCCCTTATGAGGAAAGGCTGAGGGAGCTGAGTCTCTTTAGCTTGGAGAAGAGGAGGCTGAGGGGTGACCTCATTCATGTCTATAAATATGTGAGGGGTGGGTGTCAGGAGGATGGAGCCAGGCTCTTCTCAAGGTTGTCTAGTGATAGGACAAGGGGCAATGGGTGCAAGCTGGAATATAGGAGGTTCCATGTAAATATCAGAAGGAACTTCTTCATGGGGAGGGTAACACAGCATTGGAACAGGCTGCCCAGGGGGCTGTGGAGTCTCCTTCTCTGGAGACATTCAGGACCCGCCTGGATCTGTTTCTGTGCGACTTGGTCTAGGTGATCTTTCAAGGTCCCTTCCAATCCCTAATTATTCTATGATTTGGACGTATTACTGTTTTGAATGAGTAGCTGCTATGTATGATACATAACAGTAACTGAAGAAAACAGGTTAAGTTCAAACCAGTTCCTGGCTCAAAGGTGGAGCACAAAGCTATCTGAAAAGAGAAAGGAAGGAATATCTGTTTTTCCTGTGTTGTCTCTTATGTGATTTTTTTTTTTTGTTATCATTTTTGAAGCTTTAGATTTTATTTGCTCTGATGTGTTGTTTTTTCTTTTTGCCCTTCCAAGATCACCGCTGATCATCCCTGTGGCGGAATGATGGTAGTTAGTGACCAGGCTCAGCTGATGGCAAATTTGGTCAAACTGATTAAAGCCGAGAAAGTTATTGAAATAGGTAAGAGTGTGACTTTGCCCTCATTTTAGAAAAGCTTCTGGCTCTGCTTCTCCAAATAATATTGATATTGTAGCTGTGTGTTCACTAATGTATCTAAATGCAGTACAGCATTGCAGACCTCTCGTGAAACAGACGGGCAAACTACAGTGTAAAAAAAAGATTTGCACTTACTTACCAGTTAGTTTGTCTGTGCATTCAGTAATTCTGGCATCACAGAATTATATCTTGTCAACTCTGAGGCAATCTGAAAAATTAACAAGAGTTACTTGGGTCTCCAGCAAATGCAGGACAAAGTGTATTTTTCTCTTGCTGTGCCAGGTTCTTCACAGAAGGAAGTGTTTTGCTACACAGGGCCTGCATTCAATCCATCTTCTTTGATGTACCTTTGTTAGCAGGATGTTCCAAAGCCAGCCCTATGCTGAGCACCCAGCTGTGAATTCCCATCATCTTCATTCTTGGCCTCACTGTAATGTTGCCCTGATATTTTGCTAATGGTCCTGTCCCTTTGGCCTAGGTTTTACCTTCACCTTTGTATAAGGGTGTTCCTCAGATTTGCAGGACAAACATCCCAAACTACTATTACATAAAAATGAGGGGGCAGGCCTTTTGTGTCCACGGACAAATTGCCATTCTTGATTCCTTTGCAATTTTTATTCTGGAAAGGAAGCTTGTAGTTCACTGTATTTATTTGTTAATTCACAATATGGTAAATGCTGTTGACTCATGGTTTTCCTAGGTGTTTTCACAGGTTATAATACCTTGAATATGGCACTTGTACTGCCAGATAATGGCAGAGTTATTGCCTGTGATATAAATGAGGACTATGTAAAAATTGGAAAGCCACTGTGGAAGGAGGTAAGCAGCATCTCTTCCATTACATGTTTGAGACAGCTGCATTTGTATGTCTAGGAATATTGGTATCTTAGACTTGCACATTTGCACACAAACATCCATATTGTTAAAGGAGGCTGAGACAGTTCAATTGGGAAATAAATAAGTACTGTCTGGAACTTAGAAATAATAGGAAAAATATCTGAACACCAGTCAGTCCCTGATTAAGACCTACTTAGAGGTTATTTCTTGACCACTTTCATCAACTCTGTTCTTTTTCATTCTAGGCAGGAGTAGCTCATAAAATTGACCTGCGGATTAAGCCAGCAATTCAAACACTTGGTAAGTAACTTTAAAATACTTTTTCCTCCTTCCCTAGAAAGAGAAGATGGATATAATACTGAGGAAATCGAAGACCAGATATGCTTGTGGATGCAATTCCTTTGCTAATAGTGAGGCAGCTTTTCTTATATTGAAAAAGAATTAATGAGAACTTCAGAAATTGAAAATTGTTCTACATGCTAAAAGAAGAAGGAAATGCTTGTACTGTGTAGTGGTCTGTACTGGTCAGTCACCTGTCCTGTCTATTGCTTTGTTTAATCTATGAAGTACTATCATCATCTGCTTCTGGGAAATCTGGTTAAAACATTAATAGGACACAGCCAAATTTCTCTTACCACTGGCCGTTTTGAGCATGTATTTATTTTTTATAGACAGTTTTCTGGAAGGGTTGTGGTGCAGAAAAAGTACAGTAGCCAATATGAAATTTAAAGTATAATAGTTGAATTGCATCCAAAAGAATTCAAATTTAGGATGTGCTAAAAGCTTGCACAGCCATTAGAAAGACAATTACTTTTCTCGGGCAGAAAAAGAAAAGGTGCTGCATAAAAGGTATATTCTGAAAATGCAATAAATTTGTTAGGAATAGAGGAGTAAAAGAAGGCTTCCAGCAAAGGTGGTAGACTAATCCATTTATAACTGTGTATTACTTCCAAATTCATCCATCCTTTGTAAAGATGTAAATATTATCAGTCTGCTAGGATGCACTGTCCTGTAAGTCTGATGGACAACTTGGTCTAGATAATGCTTCAGACAAAAAGATCCTCTTAGCGGAGGATAAGGGAAGATGAGAGGGGTGACTGAGAACCTTGGGAAGGCAGCAGTCTGCAACTGGCTATATGGAGTCAAAAAGTCCATTTATAAGAACTTGAACCTGAATTCCATTCACCTTGGCCCAGAGAGGGATTACTTACAGCAGTAATCTTTTGCTCTGATCCATGTCTCTGACAGAGTTTATTCATGACCTGTGTCATGGCTTTTGATCATCAACAAGAGATTAGCATTTAGGACCTGTTCATAAATGTGAGAAAAAAGCTAACCCACTTGAGAAACAGGTCTTCTCAGTCAGTGCAAAAAATAGCTGAAGGTATAAAGTGTGTCCGTTTTTAAACTGCTTGACTTGCTTTTACTGCACCTTTCAGCAGTCACGGGTGTATCCTGCAGGTTTAGAACTTCGAGGTAGGCAGAATTTAGTATCCCAAGTATTTTATGCCATACATCATGTCCAGGCTGGTTTCTGTGAGATAAGCTTTTCTAGTTATTAGCTGTAGACAAATGGGTTGCCTGGTCAAGGCACTAAAAATTTGAGAACTTTGACACAAGTGGACAACTCCCTCCTGCATAGCATTAAGCAGGGTGTAATGACTCAGTTTGTTGGTCTTGTAGATGAGCTGCTGGCCAATGGAGAAGCGGAAACCTTCGATTTTGCTTTTATCGATGCGGATAAAGAAAGCTACAATGAGTACTATGAAAAATGTTTGTGCCTCATAAAGAAAGGGGGAATAATAGCTATCGATAATGTAAGTACAGCAGTTGTAGTGGCAGTAGCACAGGGAGTTACTGCTTTTACAGTATCTGAGAAAGGGGGGAAAAAAGTCACAGTGGAATTCTAGTAATGTGATTTCTCACCTGCTACTTATTTGCTGACTGTGATATGTTTGTTTAATGTTACACAAAGGAGGCTTTTAAAATTCAGCAAATTCCTAAAGTAAGTTATATGGAACACTAATATAAACAAGGAATAAAACACCTGAGAAGTAAAAGCTAATGTGTTAAATGGATGTTAGTACATATGTAGCCTGTGGTAACAGAAGCTTAACACTTTTTTTATTATTATTATCCAGTATGGAGAGTGCTTTGCCTTATTCTGATTTGTCCTGATTTGTAGTGCATTTTCAACTTTGTGGACTGTTTACAAGAGGGCAAAGGTAACACTTGTTATCAGTAACTTCTACTGCAAAGAAAGAACAGTGTTAGTGGCAGCCAGATAAGGGCTTTTCAAAATACCTGTGTTTCTTATGAGAGTTCTATGTCAGAGACCATTAGAGATCTGAAATAAACTAAACAATACCAATTTCTAGAAATATGCAGGTGTTTCCAAAGCTTCCTTTTGGTGGTCCACATGAGATTTTGCATGACATTTTCTCTATTTTTTTTCAATAGGTCCTTTGGCATGGAAGGGTGCTAAAACCAAGTCTGGATGATGTAGAAACCCAAAGTATCCACCACCTCAATCAGAAGCTTCTCAGAGATACAAGAGTTGATATCAGCATGCTCCCAATGGGGGATGGGGTCACGTTAGCATTCAAACTGTAACTGGATGAAGTGCAGCAGATGGGAAGCAACAAGCAGAATCAAATCATGAGGAAAAATGCAGGTAGAGCACTATCAAAAATGGTTATTTAATCTGTATTTCCACTGGAAAGCCTAGCCTGGGAAAGGAGATTTTATAAGCAGCAGGATCCTCAAATCAGATAAATTGGGAAGAGAGACTTATTTTGATATGTGGTAATTTATTTTAATTGTAATAAAGCAAGTAAATTTATGTGAAGTTTTCCATCTGAGACAAGAGTTTAGAAGAGGCTGCTAAGTAGCAGAATAATCAATCCTGCCATCAAAAGAAAGGAAGTTGAGTTTACTGATGTTAAAAGCCATAATAGCAAAATGGATTTTTAATTAAATGAACATGACATCAAGGAGCATGTTAGCCTTCGCAGACTAACAATATTGAAAGCAACTGGTAATCCTTGAAGGGTCACAACACTAGAAGCCTCAATTATGCACTGTCAGGGGGTGGGGAATGAGCCTTTAAAAGTATGTCAAAATACAAACAGGATTTCCATTAAACTGTTTGTGTGCAAGGACTGGATTTCTTTAACCTTAGGTAACAGTGTAAGTTCTGACTTTTTTGCTCAGAACAAGCAAGTAGAAAACAAGGACAGTTCTTCTTTCTGTAATTCTTAAAAAGAAAACTTAATTTAGTAAGAAACCACAACTAGCATTTTACAGACAAAAGCCCTACTGGATACACTGGAAAGGTATGATACCTGTATTGAGGAAAAAGGTTACTTCAGATTTGTTGGCCTCCTGTAGGTAATCTGTATCAGATCTAAGAGAATTATTCTTCTGTTTACTTAAATAATGCAGTTTTTCCTAAAGCACTGAGGGACAGAGATTTAAACTTTTAGAATTGATAGCACTGGCTACTTAGGCTCACATTTTTGAAATTTCAGTTGGGTGCTGATAAGCATCAGACATTCAGGACACAGGTCTTACATGTGTCAGGCACTAGTAGTAGTATGTTGCAATGGGAGAGCAATGAAGAAAAGTGGTGTCTGGTGATTTCAGACTGGGGCTATAAGTGAGGAAATCTCAATTCTGTTAGTGTCACTTCCACTTCAAAGCCCTGAGTCAGCAGAGTGTCCCAGAATGTGCCTAAGTACTTTGCTGAACTGCAGACTGTCTGCTGTAAAGTCAAGTCTGTGCCTGGGAGAAGGCCAGAACAAGGTGTGTATGGCACTTACAATGAGATTTCAAATACAACATAAAGCTTGCACCATTCCTTTTTCTGGGAAAAATTTTACCCTTGGAGCTTCAAATCTCTATGTGTGTCAGTGTTCTTACCTGCATAATAGACGTCAGATGGAGTGGTTAAAGGAATAAATAAGATCGTGTTGTTTGTTTGCAAAGCTCCTGCATTACAATTTTACTTCTTTTAAGTTCATGAAAAATTGTAAGGATTACAAACTAGATGTACAGTTTAACAGCAGGGGCATCCTCTCAAGTATTGCTGCTTTGAGAGACTGTAGTTTGATAATCATGAGTAAGCTACAACCTGTTAAGAATATATACCTAAAAATGTACAGTGATGGCCTTTCCCAAATGCACAGAAGTCACTGGAAGATTGATCAGAATCTGTTTTGCTACTAATTTCTCAGTTGTAAGGATCTTCTCGGTAAAGCAGAACCAAAACCCAGCAAGTACTGTGGGTATTTTATCAAGAAACTGTCAATTATTGCCTTAGCAACATTCAAAACCAGATACAATCAATCATGATTTCAGAAACTCCTGGTCCTTGAATGGTGGGAACTGGCCAAGTCCCCAACACCTGTCCTAGAGAAAGATGTACCAAGTGCAGCAGTCTAGCATTTTGCCTCTGCTTTGGACTCTGCTCTGTTTTAAATATGCAGAGCATAGTGTGAACATTTAATCAAACCTGTCTCCGTCCGATCGCCTAATTACCATTGGAAAGCATAGCAGTGTGTCCCTAAACTATAGATTGATGAGCCATCTGTAAGCTGAAACAAAGAGCAGAAGGAAGTTTAATTCAATCAAATATTTAGAATACATTACACTGTCTTGTAGCTACTCAAACTCTGGCCTTCTCTTCAGGCTTCTGTCCTATGCATCTGGAATTCATCAATGCTAACCACATTTAATCCTTCAACCTTACTATAAAATGATTGCTGATAATATATAATTATGATTTAACTCAAGTGGTGAATCAGATTTGGGGAATTCACATGGACAGTGGGAATTTAGGTTTGCATTAGGTGGTGGACCACATGATAAAGCAGGGCAAGTCTTTGACTCTGTAATGGTGAGGTGGTGACTGGAAGCTTATGGGTCTGCTCACCCCTCCCAGCTAACACACTTGCCCAAACTATTGCTTACACAAGCAAAGGCTTGGGATTTTCCACCCCTAAACATGTGATGACTCAAACTCTACCACCCAGCAGTTCATGCACTGCTGCTATCACTTCTAGTTACAAGACTGGACCCCAGAGAGCACACACAGTACAGGTGACAAATGTACAACTGGGCTTTGCTCAAAAGCAGGTGGGGCTGTAGGATTGTGCATTAAAACAAACACAAAAATACCTCCTCTGCAGTATCTCTGCAAAGCCACTACGAGGGTAAAATTAAGTAATCTTAGTTACTCGTGTGGCAGTCCCCGCTCCAAAGGTGTCACATTCAAACTGATACGATGTGATACTTGGACGGGTGCCAGGGAAATGAACAGAAGACTTTCAGAGAGGATTTTTTGCATCTCTGCTAGGTAATGAAATGAGCTGGTGGCACTTGGTTAGCAATGCTAAACTTCTCCTGAATGGTTTAGAGATCACAGAGTTCCCATACTCCTGCCATGGGCAGATAACTCGCTAGACCAGAACCTCATCCAGTCTGGTCTTAAAGTCTTTCAGAACAGAGCATTTACAAACTTGTCTGAGCAACCTGTTTCAGTGCCTCATCACATTCTATCCCAAGGAAAGAAAGCAAAAGTCATGTGTTATTTACAGTTACTACACTCAAGACTCAGACTGAGTGCTCAGAAATCTGGAGAGAGGGCTGCTGCCTAAAAGAACAGATTACTGTCCAAGGGTAGTCATGGAGTTTTATGAATGCTCAAGGCTCGCTTCTGCATTTTCTGCACTGCAACTTTGGATCCTACTGGGACGCGGGAAACAAAGCAGGGAGGACAATCTGTCAGGTTGCTGCAGGCCTAAAGGAAAACTGTGCTGCAGGGTTTGCCATAGAGGAATTTGTTTGAACCTGTGATACTGCTATTCCCTCCTTTATTGAACTCGCCAAGTATTTTAAATTGGCCTGAATTTAGCCACATTACCCATGGGCAGTGCTTCTGTCAGTAGCTCCTTGTGGACCAAGACAATTAGCAAGCTTTTTGTGATAAAGCCCTTAGGGTTCTCTTCTCCCTGTTAGTTGAGATGAATACAGTTTGGCTTTATTAAACCTATATACTGAAACTGCACAGGCCACTTCCATCCCTAACACCACCTTTGCACAACCGTGAGGAACATGACCGTGCTGAGCGGTTCCATCTATTCTTCCAAGCACATTTGGATAACCCATGAGATCTGGACCCAGGTGTGTAGCATGTTTGATTTTACTGCTCATTGCATTATCATGGGAACAGCAATGCTATCACATCCTTCCCAGAATAAAAATGTGGAAAGTCATAAATAAAACAAGAGGGGTCTTTTGGAAGGCGATTTCTGATGAGATTCCAAACAACTAGTTCTTCTAGTTCTTTCTTTGCACACCCAAAAGCTGTATACAAGCATTTCCTGCCTCAGCAAGCATTCAGATTCAGACAAACATGAGAGTATTTTGTTTCCTCACCCATCAGCTGCTCTGCTCTGCCCCAAGGCAGTAGCACTTCTCTGCTGCTGCACATTGTTCCCAGTGATTTGCACTGAGATGAAAGGTTCCACATGAGTATAAAGCATTACCTCTAGTTCTAATCACACACAAATTGGTTGGCTGCATTTGCAGCTGCTCATGGTTTCCAAGTCACCTGTTTTATAATAATTTTAAAAGCAATGTTTTGAAAAAGGAAATGAACAAACATAAAACCTGTGAAAGAGGGAAATTAATGTGGGATTTCAGACCAGTCATTGGTCTGAAATCTTCCAAAAATCTTCCTTATTCAGCAGTGTCAAATACTGCAGGGATAAGCACATAACTAGCTGCTTTAATATTTACTCCTATTATAGGAAAAGTAAACATTGATGATAAGTCACTGCTTTCCAGGAATAGATTTCATATTTTAGAGACCGCTTTAAATTAATGTGGAAGCAAACATTATCCTTTCTTCTTATTCATGCATTTCCCTAATGAATTCCAAGCAAATTGTGCCTACTTATATTTTATTATTTTAAATAATTAAAACATTTTATGGAGGCAAATAAAATTCTCCTCAGAGTTAGCAGAAAGATTATTGATTACAGAGATCTCAAGCTACAAGGAAAAATATTCTTTAGTTTCTATTCCTGCTCACCTACTGGGAAAGGGACTGTGCATTTTTACAGCAACTGTTTGAGCTATACTGGGGTAAAGACTTGGGCTGGAGAACTTTCACTGGAGGACTGATTCACAGGATACCCATGTCATGTCCATAAGGTTGTGGCCCAGATGCTGCTGACCTGTAGCATAACCCCCAGAAGCAGAAAGGTGATTTCTGCAAGCATGAAAATTAAAAATGAGAAAAATGCCTTGAAGTTTGCCTGTACAAACAAATATCTGTATGGAAATAAAAAGCAATAACAGCAGAAGATAAAATTTAGGCTTATTTATAAGGAAACCAAGAGGACAGAACCTCTTGCTTGTCTGTGATGTCACCAGGGCCAGGCAGCATTGGCCAGCAGGTGGTGAGCCTTTGCATTGTGCATCTCTTGTATTTCTTGAGCTTTATTTTACTTTGATTTTATCTTCCTTTTCATTACAATTAAAACTATTATTTTTAATACATTTTATTTTTCATTCAATTATTAAACTTACCTCAACCCTCAAGTTTTACTTGGTTTTGATTCTCCTCCCCACCCACTGGAACTGGGGGAACAGTGAGCCTAGTGTTTAGTTGCCAGTGTTCAGGAGAGGCAGTGCTTACTTTGTTTCTTCCTAAGATGCATACTTTTGCATGTGCCTGCCACAAGCTGACCTTGCTACAGGTCAAAGCCTGGAAGGCAAAAGGAGCAGTGCAGCCACAACCAGCAGAACTGAAGAGTCTTCTTAGATCAAGGTGGACACCTTTGAATCCACGCAGAGCTACAATGGCTATGCATGGACAAGGAGGGGCAGTGAGACCTCCACACTGCTCTGTGTGGAGAGTCTCGCATCTGCCTCCACCTCTGGCAAAGTCTAGCTCTGCAGACAGAGGTAGGAAAGGGTCCTTCAGATACCTTCACTCACAACTTCCACCCAGTTACCAGTGCCTCCTTAGCCTCTTGAGCACATTAGCAGTGTACTGGTGTGCCATTCAGCAGTGTCACTCTCAGCATCTTCTAGCCATCTAAATGTCAGCTGCTATAAAATGCATTCCCAAGACTTAATCCATCTTTTCAATGTCGAGTAGTAAGTGGAGTTGTTCGATAGCAGAAAGCCAGAGTTAACTGTGCAACTACTGTGCCGTTACATATCAAAGAGAATTATACAAACTGAAAGACATAGCAGGGCTCTCTGTGAGCAGCAGAGCTAGATAATTATTCAGTGAGCCTCAAAAACATCCCCAGTACATTAATTCAGTATCAAAGTGCAATCACAAAACAGTACTCACCACCTCACTCCTGATGAAACAGTTCCTGTACGAAGCGCTGCAGTTTCTCCACAGATGCATAGAGCCACCTTCTGCATCACCTCTGAGTCTGCTATGGGTTTTAGACACAGCTATTTCTTAGGAACAGCCCATATCCTCAGGTCAGGAGGACAATCAAGATGGAACAAGTAAGATGTCCTGCTAAGGCCAGAGCTACAGTACTGAAACTGATCTCCCTTCTATCCTCACAATCCAAAATTAACAGACTTTTTGGAAGACACATTGGTTGAATCACACACAGAACTGGGTCCCCAACATTCCTTCTAGTGTTACAGAAAGGGTCCCAGGTACCACCAAGCCCTATCAAATGCTCCTCTCACACAGGTTTAGTTACTTTGCTGGGTTCTGGTAAGCTTGCTTTTTTGATTTTCAACAAAATCACCAGGTACAGCGTAATTCAAACGTATCTTCACATGTACATTTGAATGTACATGGGCTGTGGTAAACTCCTCATGAAAACCTCAGACTTGAAGCTAGGTCTGCTTGCTCAACTTAGGCACCATTTATGATCCCCTCCACAAACTGCAATAAAGACATATTGGGGAGGAGTGTTGATCTGCTGGAGAAGAGGAAGATGCTGCAAAGAGATCTGGACAGGCTGGGTCAATGGGCAGAGGCCAATGGTAGGAGGTTTAACAAGGCCAAGTGCCACAATAACCTCCAGTAGAGCTACAGACTGGGGGATGAGTGGGTGGAGAACAGCTTGACAGAGAGGGAACTGGGAGTACTGGTTGACAACCAGTTGAATATGAGCCAGCAGTGTGCCCTGACTTGTGTCAGGAATAGCGTGGTCAGCAGGGCAAGGGATGTAACTCTCCTCCTGTACTGCGCACTTGTGAGGCCTCACCCCAAGTACTGGGGTTGAGGTACTGGAGTGGTCCAGAGGAGAGCAACGAGGCTGGTGGAGGAACTAGAGGGAAAGTCTTATGAAGAGAGGCTGAAGGGAGCTAGGGTTGTTTAGCCTGGAGGAGACTCAGGGGGGACCTTACCACTCTCTACAACTACCTGAAGGGAAGTTGTAGACAGGTTGTAGACAGGTGTGTGTATGGGGGGGAGGTGCCAGGCTTCTCTCCCAGGCAACTAGTGGTGGGATGAGAGGACATGGCCTGAATCTGCACCAGGGGAGAGTTAGGGTGGCTATTAGAAAGCACTTCCTCACGGAAGCAGTAGTTAGACAGTTGGGATGGACTGCCCAGGAAGGTAATGGAGTCCTCATCTCTGGAGGTGTTGAAAAAAAGACTGGTCATGACACTTAGTGCCATGGTCTAGATGATGTGGTGATGTTAGGTCCTAAGCTGAGCTTGATGGTCTCAGAGGTCTGCTCCAGCATCAGCAATTCTGTGATTCTGTGGTTAAGGCTGCAAAGCAATCATTCCAAAGATCACGAAAAACTAATTAAATTTGTACTTTTTCACCAAGGAATCAAAAGTTCCCAAGGTACCTCAGGTCCCCATTTGCTGCAGTACAACTCGCACAGCCAAGACACACGTTCTCACAGTGATTGCCAACGAACACAGCCACACTCTGCACTGCAGCCAGGCCCAGGTGTGCTCCAGCCCCACCAAAGCCAAGTGCCTTACAGTGGCACACCATGCTTTCAGTGCAGGAAATCCCAGACAGAAATACAAGAGCAATTTCATTTCAGGAAGAAGAAACTGGATAAACCTAACACAGTCCTTGCAGAGCAGTGGGCTCATGACTCCCAGCAGAGCCTCACACCCTGTGCTCAGACATGAATGATGTTTTAAAACACAGAACCTTTAAACCAATGGCTACCACCTGCCTCTGTCAGTCCTCTTGGGACGGAGCGTGCCGTGGGGTTAGGAGGGTCCATGCCTCTGGGAGATGCTGCTCTGAATGACTGCAATGGAACTACGCGGTGTATCACTGCTACAGCTTCCCACCAGAGACAAGCGTAGAGAATGGGCCTTGGAGCCAGACTGCTTCAACAGCCCACAAGAGGGAGACGTTTGGCAGCAGAAGGTGGGCTAGTAAGTAACATTCCAGCACTGATGCACCCTCATGAACTTCCCTTTGTGATGGATATGACAAAGTTAAAGGAAGTGGGCTTCAGGCTGTGTGAACAGTTCCAACAGCATGCTGAGTGTGAAGGTATTAGCCTGGGGGTTGTCAGCAGTGGGAAAGGGCTGCCACCTGGGAGAAGCTTTGTGGACACTTTTCCCAGCTCCTGTTCAGATCCACCTCTGACTAAGTTGAGCCAGTCAGCACCTCTGCAATAACCTGTTTAAGAAGAGAAGCCTGTTGAGCAAGTTTCTAATGTTCTTTTCTGTTTGTTTTGGGAGCTCCTTTTAGTTTGAGGAGAGAGATGCAGCCGTGAAGTTGCCCAGCTGGATGAGGAGGCAGAGTGGGAGGAAGAAATGCCTGAGCAACCACAGATCATGTTGATATGAGAACACGATGGCAATTGGACACCTCACAGACATCAGAAGCGTGCCTGTAAAACTGCAGAGAAGAGCACATGTAAGTGGGGAATGGATCCTGAAAGAGACAGTGACTGAGGAAAAGACCCAGGCTGAAGCAGTCATACTCTGGGATGACCCACAGCCTGAAGAAGACCCTTAGCTAGCTGGAGAAATTCACAGAGGACTTGTCTCATGGGATGAACAGGGCACACTCTGTTGCCACAAGGAAGGGACTGCAGGGGGTTTTCACCTGAGGGAAGGGAATAACAGAGCCAGGACAAGGAATGTGCTTGTAAGAAGTGCAGGTATCACTCAACATAACTCGTGATGAGTTGTAGTTTAAATTAAATTGATCTTGCTTTCCTCAAGTCCAGTCTGTCTTTTGCTTGTTAATCTTAATATATGAGCACTCCCTGTCTTAGCCCTCCAGTCTTGTATTGAATCTTTTCCTGCCACGAGGTTAAGTTTATGCAAGCAGCTGCACGGTGCTAGGCCTGAGACCACAACACTGATGAATCGTGAGTGCAGAGAGGACCTTTGCTACAAATCGCTTGGTCTCACCTGAAAGCCAACCAGTCTTACACCAGGACTGAACACTGTACCAAATTTCCCAATGAACTTAATAAAAGTAACACAAAAAATTTCCTCAAACATGGCGAAAGGAGATCAGCTTTGTGTTGCAGAGGCTGCAGTACAAGCCTACATCCACACTAAATGTCAGTACCTCGAAGGGGTACTTGTGAATTGCCATTTACTTAAAAAATTTCATAAAATACTGATTCCCAAAGCACTGGAAATAACCATTCACACTCACCTGGTGCCACCTGCCAGCAAAAGCTCCACTGTTGGTAATATGGGCCACCACCTCTGCTTGCTACATAGAGAAGTCTCTCTGAGCTGGTCCTGTTCAGCCCAACCAATGAACCTCCCAGGTGAGGAGCCTCTGTTTGGGAACAACTACAGCACTTCCCTGCTATGCGCAGGCTCTGGCCAGGCTAGAAGACATATGTCAACCAATACCAACAAGGGAAGGCAGAATCTCTTTCTGTTCTGCTCCCCAAAGCACATGGTGCCTATTGAAGAATGAAAATGATGCTAGGTGATTCTTGTGATTAATTTCAACATATCCAATCCACTCAGCAGCGTAGTCAGGAAAAGAATTACTGTGGCCTTAGCCCACACCTAGCCCCTGGCAACAGAGCAGCTGGTAGTGCACCCAGTCCTCCCATCACTCAGCAGCTGAAAGGCTGTTCAAGTATCTGGCAAAGAGGTGTTTTCATGCTGTACTCAGCAAGGAAATGAGGGTTCCAAAGACCAAGGAGAGGGCCAGGACTAGCAGAGGCAACCTCCAGAAACAGATGCCTGGATTAGCAGTACCACCTGCAGAGTTCCCTGCTGAGTACCAATGAACAGACTGCTTGTGTCCAGCAAAGACACTGTACACTATAGCCCAGAAAAAGTTTTCTTGACTTCTCATCCTCAACTGAAGTACCCTGCACAACAGCTTTCTGACAGCCTCTCCCCATGAAGGCGATAGTGGTGCAGTTGCTCCTCGCAACAGAGCTGACCACCCTGCAACTGCTTCTGGTGGGAAGCCACTGGCCTGTGATGTTGGTGGCTCAAGTCAGTGGAAGGGTACACGTGTTTCACTGCAGTATCCCTGTGGGACAGGCCCCAGTCAGACTGGCTGGACTCTCTTCTCTGTCCTCATGCTCCAATTCGTTGACTGGATCTTAAATTAACCTCAGAAGTGGCTTGTATGCTGCCTACATTGTGGCAGGGCTAAGACCCTGACCTGTGGCCACACATCCACACTGCTGACAGGTGATGTGGTCACTGAGGGCTTGTTCCAGCCCTGCCACAGCAGCTGGTGCCACCAGGTACCACTTCGAACCCTTTGCCTTCTACCTTTTAGCAGCCGGTGTGTCCTGTCCTGCCAGCAAGTGCTTTTCACAGCTGAGGGTGACCAGAACACCCCTGGAAACCAAAGTTTCAAGCAATTTGGAGGTTTCTGGAAAAGTTTGTGAAGTCAGGCGCAGAGCAGCTGTTAGAGTGATAACCTTTCTTACTGATTTTCTTTAGAGAGGGGAGGGATGCATCCAGGAGTTGCTGCTACTGCTCGAGTGCACACAAAGGAGCCAACGCGTGCTGCCTGGTCTCTCAGGGTAGGAGGACACCCCGGTGTCACGGCGTCTTTCTCCTCTCACTCTATTTCTTTAGCTCAGACAGGCCTCAGCCTGTCCGCAGTTGTTACTGCCCCGCCTCTGAGGTCAGAGATGGATCCAGCACAAAACCCCGGGTACCAGCTCTGCCGCAGCAGCTACTCGCGTGAGACTTGCCAGAGGCGGCTGCGAGGACACCGGTGGCCACCAGATGCCGCCGTCAGCCCGCGGCCCCGCTGGCGGCCCCTCGCCCTGTTCCCGGGCGGCAGGAGCGGCCTTGGGCAGGGCCTGGCGCCGGGCCCGGCTGCAGCCCTTCAGGCTACTGGCGCCGCGCTCCCGAGGCTGAGTCACCGGGAATGGCAAATTCCTTGAAGGGAAAACGTCTCGGTCGCGTCTACACGGAAAACCCGTCCCTCCGCAGGGTCCTTACTGACAGCCGCGGCCTAAGGGCAACATGGCAAAACTCGGGTTTCTGGAAGAAAAAGGCTCCCTGGGGCCAGCAGCGGCACCGCCACTGCGCGCGGTTCAGCGGGCCACCAGAATCAGTAAAACACCCATCGAAAGAGCTCACCTGTGCTTGGCCCGCACCAGGCTGAGCATAGGTGGCTGACTCACAGCATCACACCCAAACCCGCTCCACAGAGCACTCGGAAGTCAGATTAGATTAACAAGAGTTCTGTAATAGCCATCTTACTGGACAGGAGCACAGGCATAGCAAATAAAAGAGGTACCAAGCTGCCATCAAAGCAAAAATCATTAGTCATTACTTCAGCTTGAGGATCCTTACCCAAGCATGCAGGATGAGCATCCCATGGAAATACAAATACTTGCAGGATTTCAGATAACATGTGCTGCTGTGAACCAGCAGCAGCTGTACCGCAAGTATCACCACAGAGCTGGTTTCAGCACAAATCTCTCATTGAAAACACACATAACAGTCAAACACTTGGAGCTGAGACATCCCGACTACTTGCCATCTTTAAAGATCTTCCAGCACTTTTTCCAAGGCCAGTAGGCAAATGAGCGTAGACATGAACCAAATGTCAGTGTGTGACACCCTGCATTTTTTAAGTTTCAGTTGCATATTACTTGTCAGAAGCTGCTGTACAGTTTGCCTTTTCACATGAGCATCAGTGTCAAACTCACAGCTGGTAAGATGCAGTGCGTTAGGCTCACAGTGTTAAGTTTAGTCACCTACTCATTTCTATTAGGCCCAGCAGCATGTGGAAGGATGGACACAATGGGAGACTAAAAGGCAGGCCCTGGAGCAAACATGGCAAGGGAAACCACTAAAACACAGTAACAGACACAGCACAAATTGATAGAATCTGTCTTTATCCCTATTCTAGACCAGGAACAGAAACAGCCCACTCGGAGAGGAGCACTGCTGGATCTTGTACTCACCAACAAGGAGGGTCTGGTTGAAGCAGTGAAGGTTGAGAGCAGCCTCGGTTGCCATTGCCTTGGTGACCATGACATGGTAGAGTTCAGGGTCTCATGTGGTAGGAACAGAATACCTAGCAGAATCACAACCCTGGACTTCAGGAGAGACAACTTTGGCTGTTTCAAGCAATTGCTAGGGGAAATCCCATGGGACAAGGGACTGGCAGGTAGAGGGGCCCAAGATAGCTGGTTAACATTCAAAGATCACTTCTTTGAAGCACAATACAAGAACATCCTGACAGGAAAGAACTCAAGGAAGGGACCTGTGTGTTTAAATAGGGAGCTGCTGGGCAAACTGAAGAGGAAGAAGTCTATAGGTCATGGAAGGAGGGGATGGCCAGTTGCGGTGATTATAAGGCTCTGGTGAGAGAATGCAGGGATGCAACTAGGAAAGCCAAGGCCTCCTTGGAATTAAACCTTGCAAGGGAGGTCAAGGGTAACAAAAAGGGCTTCTTTAGAGACACTGCAGGTAAAACTAAACCTCAAGGCAATGTGGGACTCCTGCTGAATGAACTGGGTGCCCTGAAGACAGAAGATACAGACAAAGCAGAGATCCTAAACAACTTCTTTGCCTCTTGTCTATACTTCTGGGAGTTGTCCTGATATCAAAGCCCAGATGCTGACGCTCCAGAGGAAGTTGAGGCAAGAGAGGAGCCTGCCTTGGTTGCCTAACCCTTCCTTGGGTTAGGAATAAGTTGAGCAAACTGGGTGTACATAAGTCCATGGGCCCTGATGGGATGCACCCACATGTGCTGAGGGAGACAGCAGAAGTCATTGTAAGCCACTCTCTAAGTCATGGGGATCAGGAGAGGTGCCTAGAGACTGGAGGTTAGCAAATGTCACTCCAATCTTCAAAAATGGTAAGAAGGATGATCCAGGTAACCATAGACCGGTCAGTCTCACCNAGTCGGTCTCACCTCCACCCCAGGACAG
>VZRI01000424.1:0-50653 GCA_013397515.1 Upupa epops
AAGGTAGTAGAACACCTCCCTTAATTGGAAAGACTGAGGGAGCTGGATCTCTTTAGCTTGGAGAAGAGGAGGCTGAGGGGTGACCTCATTCATGTCTGTAAATATGTGAGGGGTGGATGTCAGGAGGATGGAGCCGGGCTCTTTTCAAGGTCATCTGAGGATAGGACAAGGGGCAATGGGTGCAAGCTGGAACAGAGGAGGTTCCATATAAATATCAGAAGGAACTTCTTCACGGTGAGGATAACAGAGCATTGGAACAGGCTGCCCAGGGGGGTTGTGGAGTCGACTTCTCTGGAGACATTCAAGACCCACCTGGATGTGTTCCTGTGCAACTTGGCCTAGGTGATTCTGCTGTGGCTGTGAGATTGGACTAGATGATCGTTCGAGGTCCCTTCCAATCCCTAATGATTCTATGATTCTTTTTCACAGCCCCATGGAATGTTTTCATGGCCACGTTAAATCTTTCACATCGGTAGCTAATAAATACAATCCTGCTCAACATGCTGAGACAAACTTTCAGGAACTTGGCTATCACTTGACCCAGCCTTTAAGGCTGGCTGAAAGATCTTTGAGCAAACACACATTATCAGAGACCTCACTGAGTGCAAATATTTGTGGCTGTGGTTAAACAGAATAAAGACTGATATAGCTGGCCCAATCTTTCTGTTATTAGGAAACAAAGTGGAAAGTGCAGTAGGCAACAGGATTATTTGTTAGCCATTTACATTCAATGGTATTTCCATGGGTTAATGAGGATGAAATGGCCATTTCACTCTACAGCTACAATGATTCTCTTCTGAGGGCTTGCACACTGTTTTTTCCTGTGCCCCTTCAAGAACTAGATGACAAAAATGGTATAAATAGCTCAGCTTGTTATTTTGATGAACTACAGGACTGCTAAATATTTATTAGACATGATTAAGTCCTGTTATGAGGCTAATATTTTCCCTCTTGAATAGATTTCTCTGGTGGCCATCAAACATCTTCACATTAACTGTTGCCAAGTGTGAGTTTAACAGCCCATCTATAGCTGGGAAAAGAAGATGAAAGCTGGCCACATGACATTGAGTAAACAAACAGTCTCTCTGCGTCTGAGAAATACTTTCCACGACACCAGGGAGGCCAGAGGATAATTTAGTATCGCTGAGTGGTCACTGTTTTCCAGACTATCCACAGAAGACTCTGCCTTTGAGAACTTGGCTCATTTATTTCTATTGCTTATGGGAGATTTCCAAGGCCACCAGTATGTTCATCACCAGTACACATCAGTCACAGAATCACAGAACGTTAGGGCTTGGAAGGGACCTCTAGACATCATCTAGTCCAATGCCCCTGCCAGAGCAGGATCCCTTAAGGCAGGTTACACACGGCTGGATGGCTTTTAAATGTCTCCAGAGCAGGAGACTCTACAGCCTCCCTGGGCAGCCCATTCCAATGCTCTGTTACCCTTGCCATGAAAATGTTTTTCCTTATATTTATGTGGAACCTCCTATGCTCCAGTTTGTACCCCTTGCCTCTTGTCCTATCAGTCAGAGTGAGTTCATGCCTCTTTGGTTTGCACAACCAACACAGCACTGTGGAGGAACACTTTAGATATCTGATAGCAGGGAATAGAAAGATCTTGGACAAGACACAGGGCAAATTGACAAAAGGCTTCAGCCTGTGTTTTAATGATTCTAAATAATAGAGGTTTAAGATCTGTTATAGCACAGCTACAAACCTTATCTTGTAAAATACCAGTCACAAGTTTCTCCCTCATGAAGATATGACGAGCCCTGAAGGTTTATGGTCATCACTGTGGCCCTATAAAAATTTTTCCATGGATCTTCTGAGAAGTAGCATGGGGAAAACAGCTGAAAGAAGATAACAGGGACAGACACAGGAAGAGAAAAAACTCTAGCTGAGAAAGAACAACAGGTAATAGTGAGCAGGTTCTTCAAGGAACTCTACCTCCAACTTAGTTACCTGGGTCATCTTGTGATGGCCATCTGATGAAAAGTCCCTGTGGAAAAGGTCAGAGATGGCAGCACCTCCTCAGAAAGTTCTCTCTGGTCCTGTAGGCTAGTAGCTCCTACGACCAGAACTCATCTTCCAGTCTGAGCCTCGGTGAAGCTACATCTCACAACTGCACCCATGGCCCATAAAACAGCTTCCAGCTGTTTTCACAATTTTAGGCAATGTCTTCATGTTACAAATAAACACAAACTTAGGAGAGAGATGGGGGAGAGGATAGGTAAGATAGTCTAAACACAAGCATGCTGGTGCACTACATTAACCCAAATCCTTGTTATCCTACCATTGCTTGCTCCAGTATGGTTTGGGACCTTCCCTCTTACCCCTTTCCTGGGGCATTTCCTGGATCAAATGCTCTCTCAGCATCTTCAGAGGTTGCCAGAAAGCATTCCCGTATATACATCAGGATGTGCTGTGTTTCCTACACTGGTCTTTCACTCTAGTTTGGCCTATTCAAACGCTGCAGAAAAACAGACCATAAGGAACAGATAACATACTACAAGATACAAAAGACAACATGGGTGCAGCCAGACAACAGAAAGGAAAAGACACTTTATATTCATCAGTGCTACCTGCCAAATTGTGCAGCGCAGCCAAGAAGCTCCTTCCAAAGTGTTTAGACTTTCCTGATGTTTGAAAAGGACAGTGAGCTAGCTAGCCTAGAGCAGGGAAGGGGGTGGGGTGGTGGGGCATTGGTGGTGGGGTGTGTACATGCTGTTGGTGGGAGTGTTCCACTTCTACACTTCTCTGGAAGAAGTTCAAGACTCAGTCATTCTCACTGAACGTAAAGACTAGCACCACCTCATCTGCAATTTATTTCACAGATGTTAGAGCCATCTGCTGGTTCCTTACAGTTAATCAAGTGGCTGCTCTGGATAGAAGATGTGACAGGAAGGCAGTCTGCAAAACTTGATCATCAGCCAGATCCCAACTGCTACACAGCCAAATGACAGGTCTGAGCCTGCCTCCAGCAGGACATACAGGCAGGGTACATCTCTGTGCTCTAGTGCCAGTGACTGGAGGCTAACAAGCACAGGCAATACAGAGTTAAAATCACAGAATTACAGAAAGTTAGGGTTTAGAAGGGACTTTGAAAGAACATCTAGTCCGATCCCCCCGACCAGAGCAGGACCACCTAGGGCAGGTCACACAGGAGTGCATCCAGGCAGGTTTTGAACATCTCCAGAGAAGGAGACTCCATAGTGTCTCTGAACGACCTGTGCCAGAGCTCCTTCACCCTCACAGTCAAAAAGTTCTTTCTTATGTTAATGTGGAACCTCCTCTGCTCCAGTTTGCACCCAACTGAGCTCTTCTATCAGGGTGTGTTCTAGTAAGACAGTAAGTCTCTGCTCAGCTCAGCCCTTGTGCTCTTGACAACATAATTTGGGCTGGGATCATCACAACCATTTTTTTCAAGCCTGAAGAACCACAGAGGGCTCTGAAATACTCCATCCTCCTGTCTCTGCAGCATTCCCTGCATAGTTGGTTGCAGCTTAGAGTTAGAAACCTTAGATTAAAAGCAACCAGCATTTGGTTTTATATGTATTTTAAATTACCTACAGCTCTGTCAAATGCAACAGATATTACAACAAACAGTGCAAGAATCACAGGGGACATTATTCCGTACTGCTGCTGCCTCAAGGACATTCCCAATCCTAAGGCTGATCCAGTAACCTAAGAGCAAAGGACATTCCCAATCCTAAGGCTGATCCAGTAACCTAAGAGCACTGCTTCAGGAATTTGCATTTTCTTTCCAGCCATGTCCTCAAAGGAAGCACACGTGCACACACTCATCACCCCAGAATACTTCATGTGAGGCACACAAGCAGCAGCTCGAGATGGCTCTATTAGAAGCATTATGGCTTACTCTTTGTCAAGTTTTCTCTGTCACTGGCATGTTTATGGTGATGGGAAATGGTTTGTTCTATATTTCATTTGTTTTCTTGCATTTACACCCAGTTTCTTGAGGTCTCAGCTTAGTTTACTGTATAAAATTCACCTGTACCTATCTCAGGATTATTGTATGAACCGTAGATGGTTCAGGTTTCATGTCCCATTTCTAGACAGCATATGAACACCTACAGAACTGCCAACTGGTGAACCTAGATTTACTCCCTCTACTCACCCTCTGAAATGCATAGATGTAATTTTCAAATCCTCCAGATTCCAATTGGGAACTACCATGACATTTGCTTCAGTTGTGACTCATAATTTACCTTTCTGACAGTGGCACTTAGGGATTCCAGCTAATGTCAGAGATACACAGACAACTTGACAATGATGGCCTTCCATCTGGGATTTCCAAGTAGAAGAGCCCTAGCTTTTTAATTCAGCCAGAGAGCCGGTCCTAAGTGTTGGGGCAACACGAGATGCTTGTGACAGCAAGGGATCAAACCCCTTAGTGCTGAGAGAGCAGCGACAGGGCTTTTGGCACCATAACAAATATGTTTTTCTCCTTATTTCTAGATCAAACCTCATGAGTCTGCACGAGTTGTACAAAGTGTTAGAAAGCAAACTGGGTTTGCTTGACAAAGTATTATGAGCATTCATCTCTGATGTAATTAGCACAATGTTATGGACCTTTAATTAGGTAATTCCAGCAGTGTTTAATCAATGGTACAAGGAAACTTTCTGAGGCAGAAATGCAGCTTGGCACCCAACTATGGTTGGCTTTTCCTGGCTACTTTCCCAACCACCGACCAAATCCTCCGCATTCTGCTTTTCTTATACCATCACGAAGCACTAGGATAGAGATATCCACAGTGTTTGGGTAGGCAACGTCAGATGGAGAATGTAAAACCCTGGCAAAGTTATGCCTCACCGTTTAATAATCTAGGCAACTCACTTCTTAACTCTGAGAAAGCATCAGTCACTGGAAATGAAGCAGACACGATGCTTCATGCACATTCCTCATGAAAATACAGCACAGTTGTTCTTTAAGATGATTTATTTAAAGTACAGGAAATTTCTACCTCTAGAGGCTCATTTAGTTGCTTTAGTGCCTAATTAGCAGCTTGAGAGGAACCCCACCATACCTGTCGTAGTGCTCTTCAGCAAACACAAGACAGAGTCTGTTTTGTCTGCAGAAACCTAATTCAAAAATATGGTGTACATGACATTAACCCAAGGGAGACAGAGTTCTCTTGGGACAATACAATCTTCCTACACCAGGCACACTCTCATGGCTGTCAGTCATCTTTTCTTCTCTGAAATTCTGACCTTTAAACAACACCCAGGTTATTGGCTCAGGGAGTGGGCAAACCAGAACACAAAAAGCACATGAAAGAATTCACTCCAGCAGATTCCTGCTCAACCACGGATGCAACCTTCAATGGAAATAAGTTAGAATGCTTATCACATAGTTCTCATAGTCAATAAAACAGAGCCTAACTCTTTCATAATTCATGTCCAAGTTAAGACTAGTGTACGCACCAGGAGAGGAGATGCGCCGTTTCCAGCCCACGCAGTCTAAGCCTGTTGGAGTACTCTGGGAAAACGGATGCAGCTTCAGTGGTAGGATGTCATAGGCAACAGCAGATGTGATGGATGGACTTATTCCAGCCTGTTCACAGGAGAGGGAAGACAAAGACAACACATTAAAATCAGATGCCCTGTAGGACAAAATACAACACTTATCATGAAGCACCTCTTCCCACCTCCGATGCCTGCTCAGATATGTTAGTAGACACATGTGGATGATTGTGGCTAGAGAAGTTAGAAAACAGTGAGAAGGCAGGGAGAACTGCAAGGTAATAAGAACAGGAAAAGTGGATAACTGAGTACTGGACTAATACTTCACATGCCACCACACATACCTATGTTCACAGAAAGCTTCATGCCTTCCTCTAAAGTACATCTAGTCTATGACCCCAACCAGTATCCCCTCAGCTACAGAACAGCTTTTCAGATTTTCTTACAACTTTATGATTAATAATTCCTGTTCTAGTATTAACATGTCAAGAAAGCTTTTACCTTCTGATTTATTGGTACCAGTTCCCAACCATATAGGACACAGATAACATAACATTCTTCTTTTCAGTTAAAAGTACGAACAGGATCTCTCAATCTCTTCTCTGCTCAGATGATTGATTTTACAAACTAGAACACTTTATGAAACCTTGAAAATGCAGTATCATTGCCAGACTTCATTGAATTAATAAATCCTGCTGATTTAAGAGGAAAAAACATATAGATTCATACACACAGCTCCTGACCTATAATGCCTAAGACGGCTTAACATGAAGACTTCTTTTGTTTAGCAAACTGCACAATAATACAAACCACTGCCATAAAGACACTCCATCCACCCACAAATGAATCCACTGTCTCATGCAGGCATTCACTTACAGTTTAAAACAATTAAAAATTAATCAACAGAATCCAAAATGTAAACGTGGCTGTTCTACTCTGCATCAGATCATGTCTGTTAAGCCAGGCTTGTCACATTAACAAACTTCCAGTGTTTTCTGTCTCCTCTCCATCAACCTGAAACAGAAATAATACCTGCTTGATGCAGGGAAGTGAGACCAATATTAATGCTCTTGCTACTGCATCAGGGAATCACAAGATGATGCATGAGATCCTACAAGACCACAGATGATCTGACAGTGAGGAATACCAATTGTAGTCAGTCACTGAGACTTGAAGCAGTGCATAGTGCAGATATGATTTTCTTCCCTTTTCCTTCTCTCTCTTGTCTCTTACACATCTCCCACACAGCAAATACCATGGACCCATGGGCACAGCCATTTTTTCACCTGTTCTTTTTGCTGCTGCGACATTCAGTTACCACTTACTCATCCTTAACTGGACCAAGGGTTTGATATAGTAGTAGTAAGTATAGTAGTTAGAGTATTTCTTTCTCCCTACCAGCCAATGCTATGTCCCACTGGCATAAAATCTGCTGACTAGCCCTGATGCTGAAACTCTTCTAAAGAAGACTGCAATTAGTCAAAACATCCTTCCAAAACCAACAGCAGACTGAGCCCAACAAACAGCCACATGCTGATGAGTGCTGCTGCTCTCTGCCTGCTGTGCTTTATTCTTCCTGACCACACTTAGCTAAAACAAAGAGTACACAGCCAATACGGTGTGGCACAAATCACCATCTCCCAAGGGACAGAATAACCCCTGGTCAAATGAGTTGGAGCAGTGCCTGCTTTTCTAGAAAAGTCACAGCAGAGTACCAGTGGAAGAACATGCTCTTGCAGTGACAATGAAATCAAGCTGGGCTTGAGTCTTACTGGGCTACAGCTCTGAAAGTGCCAGGAGTGAAGTCTAGATTATCCACATGAAAGGTGATAGGTGGCACGATAACAAGATTGTTCTGTTTAAGGCTAAGAAGCAGGATACTGCCTTAGGGCTGGTACAAAACGTCAGGGACAGGCATTATTTAATTGCTATAGCATGAAAGCCAGGCCTGTACAACCCAAAACCAGGAGAAGAACCTTCTTCTGAGACATTAGTGAGCAGGGTTTTGCCCAGCCTACAAGAGAAAGGAGGGGAAGAGAGGGACCAGACAATAGTAAAGACCATCTCTTCCACATTTTCTGCTATGGCTTCAAGGGGGTTATTTCTATGCTTTTATGCACAGCAGTTCAGTCCCTGGGAGAGATATTTACCCCTGCCATGTGTCTGTGCCTCGTGAGGTGCACAAGAGACTGATGTAATTCAATTCCCTCATCAACATGTGTTCATTATCCTCTTGAAGCGTACGAGTCGCCCACAGTGCTCATAACCATGGCAGCACACAGCAAAACTTAATTTTCTCTTACTTCACATGGGGTAAAAATCAGGTTTCCAGGAGTCATATGCAGGGCAATAAGGTAAAGGTCTGTTTTCCACTGCCTCTCATTTCTTTGTCAAAATAAAAAAGAGAGCTTTTTCCACCATTATAACCCCTCTGGGTATAGTCCCCTGGTGGGCCATTTAGGAGTCTCTCTAATTTGGCAGTGCAGAAACTGTGGTCTCACAAATGCACGTGGAAGCTGCTATTGCTTGGAGAGGTATGAGCTCAATATTCAGCATTTAACCTTTTGTCAAATTAGGAGCGAGCAGGATGGGAGCAGATAGGCACTGCACAGACATCACTAGAACAATTTTGGCAAAAATAATTTCCAAAACAGAACCCACTACAGCATTACCTGTCTCAGTGGTTCAGGACTTCAGGATACTGTCTCTGTTAGAGCTGGGGAATTTATATCACATTATAAATAAATCAGAGGACCCCAGGCTACACCATGAACCTTATCACCAGATGAAGGGTGAAGGTCTATGGCCAAGCAAAAGAAAAGATTCACTCAGAGCCACGAGTTTCCCTTTTTCTACTTTGGAGGGGGGAATGCCTTCAAAGATATGGCACGACCAGGGAAATGTTAACGCTTTCTGGTACAAGATGAGAAGCTGCACAGCTTGTTGCTGGTAGCATTTCATTATAGAGGACAGCTGGGTCAAGCTTTGAGTTTGACTCTAGTAATTCACACAGACTGTTTCCATTTAAAGCAGACGAGCAGATTGCTGGTCCTAAGCAATACAAAGAGCAGCTTTAGAAATCGTTTATAGACATCGACAGGTATTTTTTTAGAACTGGTTTATATTTATTTTTTAGGACTGGTTATTATTTTAAAAGGTACTTTCATGACTGTTTCATCCACCTACTTCTGAATTGCAGAATGAGCTCTTCACAATAACTTCTTATCAGGGTAATAGTTTGTGTACATTGATCTGAGTGTCTGAATGTCAGAGCAGTACCAGGAATCAGCACTTGAAAAATCCAGAATTCCTCCCTAGTCTGACCTCTGAAGTTGTTTCCACAATATTGCAGCATTACGTCGCCTCATGCATTGACTCGATTTTGACTACAACACAATACGACTTGTCAACTTGTCATAACTGAATCCACACATCCCAAGGCAACCATGTGTCAGGAAACATCAGTCTGGTCATTTCACATCTCCAAACCCTGTATGGGTGCTTGTCCCAGTCACAAAACCACAACAGACAATGAGCATCTTACAAAGCTTCTTTTGTGATAACTTATTTCTCCTTATAAAATGAGATTGTCTTTCTCAAACTGCCCTCCAGCTCCTGCAGCTTGTGACAGCCCTCCCACCACACTAGGCACTAGGAGTATAAATGAGGCAGCATTATTACTGGAAGAGAGCATGGCAAAGACAGAAGAAAACACATGGCGGGGGGGGAGGGGAAGAAACTACATGATGACTACTATAAATACAAAAACACTAGCCAAGTGCACAGAGGACACAGCCCTCAAATCCCAACAGTCCTCTCAATAACACTCAGTATAGTACTTTCCTGGCCTGTCCACAAAGAAGTGGCAACAACCTGCACAACAAAAGTCAGCAGAAACAGTAAAAAGAAAAACTACCTACACACTACTGAATACCTTCCACTCACCTCTACCCTCTAGCACCCACAGAAGAATGAAGCAGAGAACTACCTCAGGCCCCTAAGCCCATGGGCAAGTGATGTTAAGTGGGGACAACTCCAAGGGTACCTCCAAGGGCGCTGGGCAACTGCAAATCATTACACAGCTCATCAGAATGTTGGGGCAGGTTTGCACTTATAAATAACAGTGGAAATGGTTAAAGGAGAAGCCCTTTTCTTGGCAGCACCAAAACGTGCTGTCAGTAAGCCAAGCAGACAGCATTCAAGCTGTGTAATCTGATGGCTCTAGGGGAAGCTATTGAGGTAACTGGTCACTCCTCTTAGAAGCACTAATGGTCTTTGTGCTGGCCAACATAGCCTGCAGCACGGGCTAGATTTCCGGCCCTGTCCATGCTTGTCAAGGGATTGCAAGAAACATTTTTGCATGTTTTGCTGCCTTCTGTTTAAGCACTGAGTCTATGTAAGCCAGGGACTCATTTTCCCCAGCTTGTTCTACATCTGTACAGCACCGAGCACGCAACTAGGTAGAAAAGTAACACAACTAATTTCTTCTTAAATATTTTGAATCTTGGCAGACATGTGTCTCAGGACCATTACTCATTGTCTTCAGCATGTAGGTAGTAGTGGTCTCAGCTGGGGGATCACCCTCACTGACCTGAGAGAAGGTAACATATCACAGAATCAGAACCAGCACTCATTCAAGCATCAGCTGGCAACACTGAGGTTTGGTGAGCAAAACTACAAAACAGCACAGAATTTTAGCCTCTTTTCATAAGGAATGGAGAGCAGTAGGCAGTTTTTGACTTCCTGGACTTGGCTTGGCTTTCTGCCAGATGTCCATAGACTTCAATGAGAGGTTCTCCCAGGCAGAAGGCTGCAAGGCAGAAGGTTTGCTCCCAACAAGCCACAGAGGACAAGCTGAGCTGTATCAGCAGTGTTTCCCTCTCACCATCCACAGAACTATTTGTGAGAATAAGCTCAAGCATGTACTGAAGTGGTGACAAGATTGTGGCCTCAGCTCACTTCAAACATTGTCATTTTTATGCAAAAGTAATGAGAAACAAGCAACCAGGACAACCAAGAGAAAGGGAAACAAGCACAGATAAAAGACCAACAGAGAAAACTCTGAGGAAAGCTTTTGTTTTCATATTTGCAAATGAATTTCAAGCTTGCTCAGAAGTTTCCTTCATAGTATCATCAGATGCTGCACTGAGTGCCCTTCTATCTCATGTCCTTTTCTGCCAGTTCTTTTTTTATGTGTGAAGGTTAAAGCCAGCTCTTGGATACAGATTCATTGCTCTCCCTGAAGGGAACAGACTTAGCTTTGCATCCAAGAGTAACAGATGCCATCAGTGTGAGTCACAACAGCCACAAAATTCGTCACAAGAAATCACAATGCTGATCTAGAAGTCTTCCCCTGTGGAGAGGAGAATACTGATAGCTGAAACTCCAACGGCCATGTTCTCTCGAGCACTGCCCAGCAGGGATTTGCTGCGGAAGGAAGTGTGGAGTTGGCCTCAGACACAAGGGCAGTCTAATTTAGAAGTCCCTTATTACAATTATATGGCAATGCTACAGGGCATGGAAGGAGATTCCATCAGTTTAATCTCTATTGATTTAAAACAAGTTTGATTTGCTCTCTGCCCTCTCTATCTTTCGGTTCATGGAGTCATGGAGCAATCTGATGCTTTTGCATCCTATAATCCATGAAGACACAGGGCAAGAACAGCTCATCAGCAGGGACTAAAAAACCCACCACCTTTACAGACCAACACTTAGGGAGCAGTTTAATCAGTCTCTGCAGACTCCTGCACCCTAAGAAAAGCAGACAGAACTGATGCCAGACAAAGTGCAAGGACAGGAATATGATGATAGTAGAAAGAAGCAGCTGGAGCAGAGAGGAAGACAGTGCCAGAGAATGAGGACGGCGTATGGTTTCTTACTTTCCACTGGTCCTCTGGGAGGTGTCGCAATTGAATCCCTCTTTCTGGCTGTGTCTCCTTCTCTAGCTTCCTTTTTTGGCTCCTCTCCATCCAAACATCATCGAAGCTGAAGCACTTATAGAGAGGTTTAGGCCTCTTCCTCCTCCTCTCTGGATTCTCCTTGGCTTTTTCATCAGGAGCAAGGAAGGAAAGCCTCCAAGGTTTGCTCTCCAAGGTGGAGATAGGGTGTGGGGATGGTGGAAACTGGGGGGGCCGCCTTTTGCGATGAGGAACCCATTTCTCATTTGGCCTCTTTTCAGGTGACGTTTGACATTGCTGTTTAGATTCCTGTTTTACAAACAGCAGGTGAAAACACAGGGTTTGTTGGCTGAATTTTGGTCTCTTCAAATCAGTTTGAACAGAAGATGGCAAAGCTCAGTTATGCAGCACCAGAACAATCCAGAAGGAAACACTTTCCCAAGAGAATCAGTCAGGCTGCTTATTCAGGTTTAGGGATGCCCTACCCTGAAGCAGCAGCACAGACATTCTTGAGAGTGTTATTTACACTCCCTCTATACAGGATGATGCCCTTTTCACCCTTGTTCTAGACAGCACATCACAATAACATTACTTCTGGCATTTCAGTTGCTCTGTCTGTATAATATTATTTACAAAGACAGAGTCTCTGAAAATAAAACAATGACCAGTGTTGTCTGGCTATGCTTTTCCAACTGTTCTTCAGCCTTACAATGTGAAAAGGCTTCCTAGATGCCTGCAGGTCTGACATACTCAGCTCAGTGCTTCCTGATGTGCTCTTTACACTACCCATTTATTTGCTTGATGTTGGGCCAAGAGCGAGGAATTGCACAGCTTTACACTTTCCTCTCCTTTGCTTTTAACAAGAGCTTGCACAACATTGCGCTTTTATACTGGAACAACTTGAAATCAAGGGAGCCCCAAGGCATCTAACTACTATTCCATGCAGCATCAGTGTAACAATCAATAATATTTAAAGCAGGAGATAACAACGTGGAGGAACGAATGATCTCAGGAGTCTTATTTTATGCTGATGTCCTCACAGTAGTATCTCTCCAGTTTCTCGCAGTTCGTTTGAAGAACCCAAATATGATCCTTAAGTCACTGCATGCACTTCCTATCTACTCTCAGGTAACTAACAATCCCAGGTCAGTTCTTCATTGCCACTGTTAGAAGATGGAACCATCTAGGAAAACTTCACTGCAAGATGCTATCAAAAAGGAGGGTACATCCTGCGGGTATTCTCCTCCTAGCCTCATCATACTGGAGAGGAGCAAGGAGGAGAACTTGCAGTTTCCAAACACGGGGTATATTAGGAGAGTTCACTCCCACCTAATGGGTAATATAATCATGTACATGAAATCATACCGCACACAGATGAATTAAATGTGCATTGAAGGCCCTGACATGTGGGCAAACGGGTAAGCGTTTGCTGTTTTCAGTATAAAATCTCTGTCCTGGATGTAACTCAGAGAACACTAACCCTCAGCAGATGATGAGAGGGGCTGGTCTGTGCTCCGTCAGGCTAAGAAGGGCTGCTCAGCAGTGTGGGGCAAACTGATTCAGTGTGGTTTGGCACAGCTTTGGAACACAGACAAAGCCAATACCACTGGAAAAACACCTGGCTGTGGAATATATGCACATCCCTGCCATGGAGGGCACACTGGGAAGTGAGAACAAGGAAATGATGCATGTGTTTTTCAATAATGCATTTAATGATGCGGAACAGAAAAGTACTTTTCTTGTAAAACTTGTTTTTATGACCTTTTTACTTAGCAACACACATAAAGAAAACGATCCTTAGTGCTTAGATGGTAACTACGTTGGAAAGACTTAATGCTGGGCTGCATCACAAGTGTGGGCAGCGGATCAAAATAAGTGATTTTGCCCCTGTGCTCTGCCCTGGTGATGCCACACCTGGAGTCCTGTGTCCAGCTCTAGAGCCCCCAACACAAGAAGGAGCAAGACTAAAGGCACAAGAACGCTCAGAGGGCCAAAGTACCTCTCTTATGAGGACAGGCTGAGAGAGTTGGGGTTGCTCAGCCTGGTGAATACTCCAAGGGGACCTTATAGCAGCCTTCCAATACCTGAAAGGGACCTGTCAGAAAGCTGGGGAAGACTGTTCACAAGGGCAGGGAATGATAGGATGTACAAGAAATTTATCTGCTACATCTATATGTCCTTGTTCATTAACAACAGCAAGATGGGCATGTAACAATAGGACAAGGGGTTTGAGCTAGAAAAGGGTAGATTTAGGCAGAACATGAGGAAAAAGTTCTTTAATCTGAGGCTGGTGGATCCCTGGAACAGGCTGCCTAGAGAGGTGGTGGAGGCACCATCCCTGGACATGTTCTGGGTCAGGCTGGTTTGAGCAACCTGGTCTGGTGAGTGGTGGTCCTGCTTGTTGTGGGGCGGTCAGACTACATGACCTTTGGAGGTTCCTTTCCATCCCAATACGTTCTCTGATTCTACGATTCTATGCTGCAAATACACTTTGCTCTGTTGTATTTTCAGACATCCCTGCAAAACCAACTTTATTTAGAAAATCCAGGAAGCAGTTCTACTTCCTTTCACAATGTAATGACAATGAAAAAAGCAATGAAAGCCCCATCTGCTCTGGCAGATTAGAATTTGTGTCCTGGAAGCTGGGACGTTCACATTAATTTCTAGGCTCCAGCTGCATATATCAGATTCTGCAACCTCCAAAAGAATCAGGAAAATTAAACTGGGTTTATATGGCTTAGATACTGCCCTGGTTTTTCTTGGTTTTCTTTAGATTATTTAATCTAGCAATAAATTCAAGCAATAATTTCTTTGCTCCTGCTGGTTACGCCATCAGATATGGGCTGGCCTTTTCAAGCCATTAGATGTGCCTCGTCTCTCCACTCTTTCCTAGCTCCTTTTCTGGGTTATAATTTACAGTTGAATAATTTTATTCATCCTCTTAGAGGCTTCATCTGTTGACAGAGTGTATAGATCAAGTATAATGTATTTTCCCAGCCTAGTGTAACACTAACAACCTGTTATTTGGAATGTGGTGGCCAGTATTATGTTTGTAAGTTGATGCCCACGAAAACAAAAGATTTTCAAGTAAAGCTGAGCACAGAAGGGAATAAAACAAATTCCCCTCCCCTTCTGCCCACAGCAATTCCAGCATTACAGCCCTCACTTCTCAAACTGCCACCCACGTGCTTCTTTAGATTCCAGACAGCAGCAGTTAAAAACCCCAACCCAACTAACCAAAACACTTTTGTTGGGAATTTGTGAGGAGAGGCTGAGGGAATTGGATTTATTCAAGTTGCTAAGAGGGCACTAAAAGCAATGCAAAAGCACTCTGCAATCATTTTGTAGTTACATGACTGATGGATCCAAACTCTTCTCAGCAGACAGAAATTATAGCTTGGGAAGTTCTGGATGGGCATTAGGAAAAACAGATTCCTTGGGAACATGTTTCCCAGAGAGGTGGTGAAAACTACATTAATGGAGTTTTTCAAGACTTGTTTAGACAAAGCCATGGTTTAGTCTCTCTGATGTTGCTGCTAGTTCTGCCTGACAGAGAAGATGGGATTAGATGACGTCCAATGTCTGTTCCAAACAACTTTTGCTTTTACATATATATATACATATATATAAAAAGGAAGCTTGTATTAAAAACTAGGGAGAAAGGGTAGGCCAAGACCATATTGCAGGGGATCTTAAAACTGTAATATAAAGTGGGAAGTGAGAAAAAAAAACATAAACGCAGAAGCTGTGCGAAGTCTCCTTTGAGTTGAACACAACAGCCCTCAGATGCAGAACTGATCAAGCCATTCCAAATTCATGAACACTCTGGGAAATGCGTGCTTGGGGTACGCAGGATCGCGCACATTCTCTCTAGTGCCACTTGTGAAAAACTGCTCAGTAATATTATCTTGCCCATTTCTTAATGTCAAACCTCATCATCCCTCGAGTACCCCCACACTTCAAGAAAGAGATTGAGGGGCTGCAGTGGGTCCAGAGGAGCAATGAGGCTGGGGAAAGGAACTGGAGGGAAAGTCTGATGAGGAGATGTTGAGGGAGCTGGGGGTGTTTAGGCTGGAGAAGAAGAGACTCAGAGGGAACTTCCTACCTCTCTACAACTCCCTGAAGGGAAGTGGTAGTCAGGTGGAGTTCAGGCTCTTCTCCCAAGCACCTAGTGCCAGGACAAGAACGCAGGGCCTGAAGCTGCACCAAGGGAGGGTTAGGTTGGATGTTAGGAAGCCCTTCCTCGTGGAAAGGGTGATTAGAGCCTAGAATGGACTGCCCAGGGCAGTGGTGGATTCCTCATCCCCGGAGGTGTTGAAGCACAGCCTGGCTGTGGCCCTTAGTGCCCTGCTCTGGCAGATGGGTTGATGTTAGGACCTGGGCTGGGCTGGATGAGCTCAGAGGGCTTTTCCAGCTTCAATAATTCTGTGATTCTGTATCATCATTACTGAAAAAGTAACAGGAACAATCCAGATTCTGGGATCTCAGCTAACAGATCCGTCTCCATCACTCTGGTGAGTGATCAATGAATGAGATTCCGAAGCTTTCAAACAATGACAATTTGGGAAATGCTCTCTGGGATTAATAGTCTATTGACAGAGGAAGTCTCTGCATTTAAAGGTCTCAGCCATTCCCTCAGCTAAGAAATACCAATTACAGAAGCAGTCTTTGTCTGTGAGAGGCAGCTTATTCCAAGGAAATTAATGTGTTAGCAAGATTCAAATACAATGCAACAGCAAAAGTAGACCCCCAGTCCATGGTTTTGGGTTTTTTTTCTGTTTGCTGTGGAAAAGGCAGAAAAGGACTCCTGGTGCCAATCAAGAGGTGACTGTGGTGACTGTGGCAAACTCACAATACTTGGAAAGACAGATAATCATTGTCTACAGAAAAGATTTTACTTCTTACAAAGTAACTACTAGCACAGCAAATTGATTTCTGTGCTGCCTTTCACTTTGAGAAACTCATTTTCTATACACCAGTGACAATGCTCAATTGTGTCTTAAAAAGGGTAAGACCCAGCAAAAAACTGGAGTTGAACACAGATCCATCAGTGTAATCTGTAATCTGAGGTATATTAAGCATTAGCACTGCTGTGATTGCTCTATTGCTTTAGGTTTTTGTTGCAACTCATCCCTTAAAGACTAATATAGAAATAATAACTAATATAGAAATATTAACTAGTGCTACCTATCTTAGACAAAGAGGATCATTTAGGCACCCATCTGACCAACATGTTCATTCAGCCATTAAAAACTTCCACTGGAATTCCTAAACCAGCAAACCAAACAATCACCTGATCATTGCTGGACCACAACTCACCTCATCTCGGACCATGTCACTAGTGGAAGAAGCTGTGTTTAAGCTCATCTGGGATTGACTGCTTATGCCACTGTCATCCCTCTGGTATTCATTGTCCAACGAGTGTACAGAAAGTAAGAGACTACCTCTGGGTTTCAGTGTCCTGGGTCTCTCAGGAGCTTCTAAGTTGCTTTCAGTTGCAGTGCTGTTCCCAAGAGAGATCATCGAAGTGGCACAAATCCTCCCGGGATAACGGAAACTCTTGTGTTGAGAAGTGGACCGGGGACTCTGCGGTTTAGGACTCATAGGCCTAGAAGGCATATCTTTACCATCAGAATTTGCGAGCTGGGGACATGATGGACTTGACTGACTAAATGGCAATGGCAAGTCAGTGGGGCTAAATGAAGATTTCATCCAGTATTCCTCTAGTGAAGTATTTAAACTGTTGCTCAGAGCCTCCTGTTGTTCATCACAGTCTGAACTCTGCGAGTATCTGAGGCCCAAGTCATGGGGCTGTATTCGTTTTCTCCACACACTTGCAAGTGAAGAGACATCAACAGGCTCCACAGAGGGGTCAAAACAGTTGATGTCTGTGGAAGAGCCATTAGATGTTTCTGTTTTTAAAAACGTGTGCCCATCAGAGCTGTCCTGTCGCTCTACTGATGCAGTTCTCACTACATGGCTGCTGGTTGCATTAAGACCCTCCTGTGTTGGTGATGAACTTGCTGAGAGAGGCCTTTTCAGTCCATCTGTCTCCTTGCTTTTTAGAAAAGCTTTCCAGGCGCTCTGGCGAAATCTGGCTTTCTCTTTTTCATTTTTCAGTGATACTTTTGAGCTTTGATCAGTGTTTTCCTTTTCTGGGGATTTGGATTCAAATAAGCTCGAGAGGGATTTGTGTGCCAAGGCCAACCTTGTCTTGAACTTCTTCCCCTCAGGGTTTTTGTTTCTTTTGTATTCATTTTCAGGGAATGATTTTCTAATCCCAGAGTACTCTACAGGTTCACTGTCATTGTTTTCAGATGAACCTGAAACTTGCCGCTCTGTACATTTAACAGCAGCCTGTGGGGGAGAAGTTGAATTTGCATCTACATCTTCCATTAGTATACGACCAGACCCAGAAGCCTTCCTCAGGCTCATTCTGTTGAATAATCCTGCAGGTCTCTCATAGAATAAATCTTCGTCATCAGAGCACTCAGAGGTGTAGCTTTCCTTCCGCTGGAAGGCTGAACCAGATGAGCAACTTTTGAAAGACTGTAAACTTTCAGTGTCTTCATCATCTTTCCCAGCATCCAGTTCTTCCAGCTTTGCTTTGCTGCCAAAGAAGCTGCTACTTCCCTGATTTTCTGCTGTGGTGGCCTTAGTTTTTCTGAAAGATGTCATTTTGGAGAATACTAAAAACCTAGAAGCTTTCCCACCATTCCCATTCCTTGTTGGCTTTTGCACAGCTTTGTGGAGACTGCTGTTACTTTCCAGGATGTTTGATGAGCTCTCATCCATTTCCTCGCTGTTAGTGCTGCAGGTGCTTATATTATCCAGGCCCAGCATGCAAATGTTATGGGTCTCCCTTTTCAGAGAATAGTTAAAGACATCAGACACATCTGGACCCAGTGTGCTGTCTTTGCTGGGGCTAGCTAGGTCTTCTGCAGCAGTGCACTCCTTTCCTTCACCAGAAGGTTCTCCACAAATACCTATTTGTTCTTTTGACTCATCACAGACTCCACTTTCTTGCAAGCCTACTGCTTTCTCAGAGGTGATGCTGTGCCCTTGGAGGTCAACATCAGCACCATCTTCCTGACACAAACTGCTTACGCCACATGTTTTTGGTGTTACCACACTAGCTATAGGTGAGTCTTCCTCACTGCCTTGACTCACTTGGGATTCCTCTTCCATAGACACCTGCTCATCTCTTGTTTCAGCCTGTGCCTTTCTGCATTTTTCTGTCTTTGATTCAAACCCAGCATTTGCTCCACAGGGCTCTTTCTCAGAGATCAGCGCATCAATCCTGCCACAGGATGTTAAGAATAATTCTTCACACAGATCTACCTGACTTTCTGCAATAAGTGCATCACTGCCTGCTGGTACAGTAATGCTCTTGGATTCCTCACTTGCACTTGTTAGTGTGGAATTACTGCAGGGGCTCTCTAAAGATGAAACTGCATCTGTTTCCCCTCTTTCCTCCTGTGAAACTTCTGGTTTTTCTTCAGCAGTATCCCCACCATGGAGTACCTCTGCACTACCACTAATGGGTTGAATGGCCAGAATTTGTTCTTCACAGCTACAGCTTTCACTCAGGACTCTATCTGGCTCATCATGACCTTTGCTGACAGTAAGAGGCAACATCAAATCTTTGCTTGCTATATTTCTCATTGTTCTAGTCACCATTTCAGTAGAAAGGTTATCCTTCAGTGCCTTAGGCTCTAATGCTTTCTGCTCTACAGATACTTCAACTAGGGCAGGCTTTAACTCTGGAACTATCATTAAATGTCTTTTCTGGCTTATATCATCTGATCTGGGAGCCAGTTCGACAGCAAAGGCATCATCTGCATCCCTTCCTCTATGAGTAGTATGTTCATTTGTTACTAGCTCAGAGTCATGCGAGGCACCACTTTTGCAACTTGTATTTTGCTGCATCAACTCTTTCTGTTCTGTCCCGGTGTTACTGCCACCTGCTTCCAATGTTGTTTCCAGGACTTTCCAATTGAGGTCAAGGTTAGAAGAATCATGTGCCCATCTTTCCCCTTCCACAATCTCCGTACCTGGCAGTTCAGACTCAAGGCCATTTTCCTTCAAACTCTCCTGCTGTATCCTACCAGTGGAAACAGAGTTTACAGAACAATCCCAGTCTCTGTTTTCCACAACAGCAGGAAAACCCACATGACAAGCTGCTAGATACTCAGTGTCACCAGTGCCAGATTCAACATCAATATCACACAGGAATCTCTCTGCTTCCAGACCTCTTTCAGTTTTGTGCTGGTCACTTTTTAGAAGTTCCTCAGCAGTGATGGTCCATGGCTCAGAATCCAGGATAGATGAAGCCTCACAAGCATCAGTCTGTGCAGGAGATAAGCCATCAGCACACCTACCTACTGCTTCTGAGCTAAGGCTACACGTCTCTGCTGTAGAGCGCAAATAATAATCAGCACACTGGGGAGAGCCTGCAGGCTGAGGAAGCTGACATTCACTTGAGTCTACATCAGCATTATGAAGAGACCTTTTTATGCCGAATTTGCTCTCTATTGCCTTTTCAGGGTTTACTGGAAGCCTTTGCAAGTTTTTCCATGTGTATTCTAAATCCAGCCCTTGAAGGTGTATTCTGGAACAAGACCATCTAAATTTGTCTCTCAGGTGAACACAGTTCCCCACACATTCTGTCTCGCTTTGAGCACTCATATTTTCAGGTACACTGTGCCACGTTTTACTTTCTGTAATCTCTGACCTTGTGAAAGGTGGCTGAGATTTTGAGTTGAAGCAGTTCTGGTAAAAGAATGAATCTGATGTGAACATGGCCTCTGTACTTCCATGCTTTAACCTTTTACCTGTAGTACCCTTGTTGTCAAGTGAGTTCCTGCATTTTATACTGGACATAGAACCTAATTCACAGTCAGGTGTCTCAGGGTAACCTTTACTGTTGGGTCCATTTGTTTCAAAATGAAGACTAGGCAAACTGCAGCTTGATGCTGCATCTGGCTGGAAGGAAAATTGCTGTGCTGCAGGAAAGAGCAAACAACTCTCTGAGTTTGCTTTGAAGCAAGGGATGCCTAAGAGTGCAGGATGTTTCTCTCTTGTAACATCGTCTTCTGTAGGTACTGAGCTGGTACAGGACTGCACTTTGTTGTTTCTAAATTCTGATTTATTTGGCAGTACAGCTACAGACTTCCTATTCTTCTGTGATACGATGCCCTCTTCACTGACTTGCTTCTCTGTACTGGAAATCTTTCGAGTTAATATTCGTTCTTCATTGCCCAGTTCTTCACCTTCTGACTTTGCAGATTCTATACAAAATTCATCTTTGCTTGATGTTGTTTTTATGTTGGAGGATACTTCTAACCTCACGTGCTGAGTGAGCTCCGATTGCCTTGAGTGCTTAAGTTCATGGAAGGTTTTCTCTGCCTTTGTTTTAGAAAGAGCAGAGCACGGGCATTTTTTTTCAGTACGGCAGCAGTTTGAATCTGAGCAAGTATCCCCAGTTACATCACTGGAAACAGATTCTGCGTCTGACACACTCTCATAAGGCTCAGTTTTCACATCTGACAAAGATCCACTCTGATGTGACAAGGTCTCAAAATAATCTTCATCTGTTTCTTGGCTGGATCCATGAATCTCCAGCTCTATTGTGCTCGGGGTAGAAGAACTCAGATCATCTTCAAGCTCTCCTTCACTGATGTAGTTTTCAACTGGCTCTGGGGTCTAACAATAAAGATAATAGAAAGATTTAGCAATCATTTTCCATAGCAGCAGCAGCATAGCATGAATTATCATTATTATCTGAGCCAGCAGTGTGCCCAAGTGGCCAAGAAGACCAGTGGCATCCTGGCCTGTATCAGGAATAGTGTTGCCAGCAAAGGCAGGGAGGTGATCATTCCCCTCTACTCAGCTTTGGTGAGGCTACACCTGAGTCCTGTGTCCAGTTTGTGGTCCCTCAGCACAAGAGAGATACTGAAGGGCTGGAGAGGGTACAGAGTGGGCTACCAAGCCAGTAAAGGGTTTGGAACAGGTGTCATATGAGGAACAGCTGAGGGAGCTGAGGCTGCTCAGCCTGGAGATGAGGAGATGGAGGGGAGACCTTCTTGCTCTCTACAATTACTTGAAAGGAGAGTGCAGCAAGCAGTCTATTCTCCTTAGTGGCCAGTGATAGGAGGGGAAATGGCCTGAAGCTGTGCCAGGGGAGGTTCAGGTTGGATGTCAGGAGGAATTTCTTTCCTGAAAGGGTTGTCAGGCACTGGAACAGCCTGCCCAGGGAGGAGGTTGAACCCCCATCCCTGGAGGTGTTGAAGAGAAGGGTAGGTGTTGTGTGGGGGACAGGGTTTAGTGGTGCTGAGAAGAGGTGGGAAGAGGTTTGATTTGGTAACCTGGAAGTTCTCTTCTGGTCAAAACTGCTTAATGATTCTATTAATCTATTAGAAAAGGGAATTAAGAACAAAATTAATTTAATACAAGCTGGTGTCCTTGAAAGTTATACTCTGAATTTTACCTATCGATGGACCTGAGGTCTTTTTATTTCTTACTTTTTTGATTCTTAATACTTTTTTTGTTTTATGTAATTATGCAGAAACAAGAATTCCACTCTGGGCCACATCTTTCTCAGTGCAATACTAAGAAACATTTCATATTCAAATAAGTGAAGTTATCCCTTGCTAGCAGGTCCAAAAACTCTAATGAATCCATCTTCAGATTCAGGAACAGGAGGTCTATGTGATAAACCTGAGATGTAATTACTGCTGTCCAAATTACAGAAATGTTGACATAAATACATGCAGAACAGTTTTGCATGTGAATTACTGAAAACTACCCCCCTCAGACCCTGAACTAAAGGTGAAAGCAGTCTTTGATCTCATTTTCCAGAAGGCTTATACCAGGAGCATGACATGTACCAGTTATCAGAGCACATCCAAAACTGTAGCTGAGAACAGAAAGTCAATATTAGGAAATGTCTTTGCCTCAGACAGCTACCCCAGGAGAGAGCCTCAGTCTCCTTCAAGCATCTGAAAAAACCTGGGTATTTCTTGAGCTTAAAGTACAAAATGAAATCACAGCAAGCTTTCCAAAGGTAAAAATAGTACCTGCTGTCTGTCAGCTTCAGGTACAGCTACCAACAGAAGTTCTACAAATGTACCCAACAAAGACATTCAGCTGATTCCAGCCTCAACGCCCTTAATATCAAGAATGAGAAGTTATATAAATATAAATGGCAGTCTTTGACCCTAAGGCTGGATGCCTCTTCAACCAAGTTTGGATAACAGTCATTATGAGAATGGTAAGCACATGATAATAATAGTAATGTGGTTATTATCTGAGGGCACAACACATAGATAATGAAACATGAAAGACATTTCTAAGACAACACCACCAAACCACCAGTGAATTGCAGTCATTAAAGTAGGGCACAATGTCCCTTGGCCTGAGTTACATGCCACCTTCACCAGGGTGCTTTGTCACAGAGGAACTGTGAGAGTCCTCACAGAGGAAGCCAAAGTTCAAATCCTGTCAAAGGATATGTCACAAACTTTTGGATTCTAGACTCTGAAATGTAAAGGGCTGATGGGAAAAAGGAAGGCACTCAGGTTATTTCCAAGAGGGAGTCACTATGAGAAGATTAGTGTTTTCTCCCAACAGAAAGAAAATATAAAATGAACAGAGGAAGGAGGGGGAGGATTTGGTGCTTCAAAACAAGTCCAGAAATCACTTTCACACCATTAAACTTGACCAAATTGCATTATAATGGCAACATGAGTCACGTAACCAGCAGAGCAGCATGTCCTTTACTGTGTGCAATCAGTGATACATGTAATTGAGGCCCTTTAATAATGTCAAATCCTGCTACCACCAGGACAGAAATGGCCAGCATTAGAGCAGCACAGATTAGCATTTCACCTAATGATCGAGCAGCATAAACTGTGAGCAGTTGGCTTACCCAGCGGTGAGCAGAGCAGCAGCTGTTCTGCAGTAACAGCACTGCTTCTTCAACACTGCTCTGAACATGAATTTACTGATGGCAATAAGCCAAGATAAAAACTGCTCAGGCAAGTACAAGCAAAGTAACGGAGATACCCAACTGTCCTCAAGGACAATCATGAGTTAAATTACAAAATAATTAGAGCAGAGTTCCCTTACAGTCCATCTATCTTTCCAAACTGAGCTATGTAAGAGTATTCATTCTGTGACCCCTCCCAAACTCATTATTTGTTTTTAATGTAATTATACAAAACGACGCAATTAAAGCAGGGCTTCCACAGTTGCCTTCATACCTTGTGGGCAATGAGAAAACAAGTTCAGGTGTGAAGGGCACCGACTAATGTCAACTGGCGTTCCTAGACCAGACCCAGGACTGAACATACGCACTGGTGCTGCTAAGGGGAAGAGCTGGTGTCAGGATGGTGCTGGTGGAACGAGCTCTAGCAGATGTACCCTGGGATGGAGTTCCCCTGAGGGGGGATAGGACAAAGAAGCTTCAGTTCCTGCTGTGCCTGTGAAACCCTTCTGCCCGACAGACAACTAGAGGCCTATTGCTGACCTCTAGTAAACCTGACATTTGTGGGCTCACCAAACTTCCCCTGGTGACCAGGGAAGAAGTCCTAACAGGACAAACAATGCAGATGGAGCCACTTACTTTCTTCTATGGGTCTTTGGCTTCTCTGTGCATGCAGGAGACCAGGCTATGCTCTGACCACCAATCACACAGAGTTTAATTTCCTCCCAATCTGTACTCTTTTTTGTTAAGATTTGGGCTACTTCTTTGTATGTTTTACTGCTTTGTTGGGGTTATTTTTTTGGTAAAAATTGATTCTAAAAGGGGGAAGTTTACAGTGGGCAGGTCCTTTGATGCAGCCTGACTTCCCAACACAGTTAAGTATGGGCTTGAGAGCTGAGTGACAAGTGGCAGTGATCCCCAGCCAGGCTGCTGGTGAGGCAACAGTCCTCATGTCTTTGATTTTCATGAGCTTCTACTAAGAATATCTAAAGTCAAATTAGGTTTTTTTTCTGGGAAAGGTTACTGGAAAACCTTGAGAACTCAAAGACAGAGCTTTGTATTTATCCATCTCTTCAATCTCAGACCAGATAAACAGTTGGAAAACAAGAGCCTGGAATAAATATGAAAGAAACTACTTCTGAACTAAGGTTTTCACTTCACAGACAGCAGACAAATCAAAGCAAAACTCACCCTGTCTGCTTTTCTCTTGTGGTTCTTTCATTGCCTCTGAAATGCACCAAAAAAACAGGAGGAAGTTGAAATTATTGATCTGCCTTGCTATCGCTGGATGCAGTCATATATAATCATGTCAGCGTGAAGTCACAAGGAAAATAGAACTCATGACTTCAGTATGTGAAGGGAAAATCTCTATCTCCATAACCTACGATACCTTAAATGCAAGATGCCCTTCATCTGCTTCAGACTTCACCTCTAATATCACATCCACTTGTGTTGGTTTCACTTGTGTCCAATATATTGAAATAATAAGTTGTATGGAATTAGTAAACAGACGGAACCTCTGGAACTCCTCTTGTGCTTCCTAGGGGTATGAAATACATCTTCACACACCAAATACTTGAAGCACTCTACAATAGGAGGAAACTCATACATCTGAGCTTTTTCTACATCCAAGTAGAGACTTAAGTGGCCCACATGGGTTTGAAAAACACTAGTCATGGAACTGTTATAGTAATTATCCACATCCTGAACCAAGGGCACAGATTAAAAACTAAAGTTATGTTTAGTCAGAGGACAGAAACAGCATCTGTGCCTGTGTTACAACTGTGCTCTGAAAGGAACAGCTCTGGAGTGAAAGAAATTTGGCCACAAGGTCCTACTAAGTCTTGGTCTCTCCAATTGGGTGGCGAAAGCTGCCTAAGATAATAGTGCTTCTGGAAATTTGGATGCTTGTCAGGTTGGAAATGCCTGGGAAGGTCTCTAAGGTCACCCAGTCTTTTCAGAAGAACAGTCATAGAAATGGCTTTTCCTGAACTAAATGATGTTCTTGGATTTAAGACAAACACAGTATAACAAGAAGGTCTGTTGCAGAGTTCAGAAGAGGTTCATAACAACAGCAAGGAAGCAGCCACACTACCTTCATCAACACAGAGCTGTGAAGGGCTTTTTGCCCTTCGAATGCATCTGTGGAAAAGCTACCGACCCGGAATTCATGGTTTCAATTTACCCACTCTCTTCCCTACTGAAATAAATGCAAAGCATGTCCAAAAATGCTGAATGCTAACTAGATGCCAGTCAGAGGTAGGCTCATATATAGTATCATGAGTCACAGGCCTAGCTCAGGCGGACTTTGTGTAGCAAATTAAATCTCATGGAAACTTTTAGTAACCGAAGGGAAAACAAAATTATTTGGGAGAGCCCTCCCGCACACCCAGGTTGTGTTTTTCAGGTTCACATAACAGAGAAGCAGAGAGCTATGGAAAGGCTGAAAAAACTCAATGAATGGTGACACACCAGTTTAACAAAGCTACCACTGGTAAAGGACTTCAGACACCAGGTGACAGTATAGGGTAGCTGCAAGCTACCCTGAATCCCTGTGCCCTGATTTACTGGGGCTTGAAAAATATCCCCATAGAGATTCAGATTAGAAACTATAAAGAAAAGGTAACATAGCCACATAATATCCCCAGACCTGTCTTCCTGACCAAATCCAGCTATCCAATTCATAAATTGCCTGAATCATGGATAATGGAAAGGATGCAATGATTAAGGAAAGGAGGGCAACTGGAAAAACCTTCATTTTCTACTATTTCATCGTAAAAACAACTAGATTGAAAGATAGTCATTTCAGACAGAACTTAGTTTTTTTCTGGCATCAGAAAAACACTTTATCTGAATTGTCTGTCACTGCAGAGGGTATTACAGGTGTCACAGATGTTTATAAAGAGCAAAGCAGTGTGAAGATGAGCAGAAGCAGCACTGCACCTTGACAAGGACTACTGGATGGTTCTCAGCCTTCACACTGGCTGTGCCCTGGGCACAAGTGAGACTCTGAAAGACAACAGAAAGGAAACCCAGGTAGTGCAGGAAGGGTTCTATAATCACTGGGTGATGACATTTTACTTGCAAAACACATTCAGTTTTTTATACAGGACACAAGGATTTCCATCTTAGCTGTACATGAAGAAACCAATTCAGTAATAGATAAGAAAAACAGGTTCTTTCTTCACTCAGTGCAGGTACATACAGGCTTGCAGAAGGAACTTAGGCTCTAAGCCCTTTATCAGTTTGGTGATGGGATTGTTTTATTCATACACAGCAATCATTTACAGGGTATTCCATCCTTAAACCATAATATTATTATATACAGATGCATTCATATATAAATCCATGAAAACAACATCTTTCCTTTCCCCACAAGAGATGTATGAGAACATGCTCTCACTTGCCCTGCTGAGACAACATCTGGAATGCTGTGTCCATTTCTGGGCCCTTCAGTTCCAGAAGGACACGGAGCTGCTTGAGACTGTCCAGCACAGAGCCATAAAGATGATGGAGTGAAGCATCTCTCTGATGAGGAAAAGCTGAGGGAGCTGGGTCTCTTGAGCTTGGAAAAAAGGAAACTGAGGGGTGATGCCATGAATATTGATAAATAAGGGAAGGGAAGGTGTCAAGAAGAAGGGGCCAGGCTCTGCTCAGTGGCATTCAATGCTAGGACAAGGGGCAATGGTTGTCAGCTGGAACAGAGGAGGTTCCACATAAATCTGAGAAGAAACTTCTTCCTGGTGAGGATGACAGAGCACTGGAAGGGGCTGCCCAGGGAGGTTGTGGATTCTCCTTCTCTGGAGATATTTAAAACCAGTCTGGCCAATTCTTCACACCTAGATGTGACTGCATCTAGGTGATCCTTCTCTGGCAGGGGGATTGGACCGGATGATCTTTCAAGGTCCTCTCCAAATGCTAACATTCTGTGATTCTGTAATGTGCACTACATGAACAACTAGTGGCACATGGTAGAAACATGCAGACATCCTCTGCATAAGTGTCTTGCTCTAGTGGTATTTAGTGCCTTCACTAGACAGCCTCCAAATGGTCAAGCAGTTCCAGCCTCAGCAGGAGCACATGAGCAATTGCATAAGGCTCTGGCAGGCACCATCATTTGAAGTGGTAGTGCCAGATAAAGGCAAGAGGGAGAAGGGGCTGGAACCAATGGCAAAACAATGCACAGATCAGTGAAGTAACTAAATGTCATAACAGCACCATAATTGCCATTTTCTTGGTGCGTTTCCCCCTCCTGTCAGCTTGAGTGATCACGTCCTGGTTCTGTTCAGTGAGTGCTTTGACATAGAGCTCAATAAACCTGACCCCAGAGGTAAATCTGTGCCTCCACCATGGTGTTGACTCAACACTTGGTAAGGACAGGACTGCGTCAGCAGAAAAATGCCACAAGCAGGGGGCCTGCTGCACTCCACACAGCTTCTCTGTTTCCTTTCAACAAGCCAATTCCAATATGAAAACACTTTTATAGCCCAAAGCCAATATCATTATCTCCGTCCTTTGAATCCAACCCTTCTACGACCACATACAGCTTAGCAAAAACGCTGGCCAATAGATAACCCGTTGGCCAAGGTGCCCTAGTTGCTAGGAAAGACGCATAATCTGTGTGCCATCTAGAGGTTGTAAAGAGGTGCCTGGGCAGCCTCAGCTTGTGCAGAGAAAAAACAAACTCCCTTCAGTAAATACAAGCTGCATTCCAGTGTCTCACTGTGCCACAGGTCAGGCTCTCATCAACCAATTGCTCAGTATTGCTTCAGCTCCAGCCAAACAAGGACTGCCCAGCAGATGGAGAGCAAGACAGTGAAGAGACATGAAGGTGTATCGTGTTAAGCAGAAGATAGATATCCAAGATACACTGCCTGTATAATAAAATTACACAAAACTAAGGAGTTTATGCATCTTGTATTTAAGGTTTGTTTCTTCCATGAAGTTTGACAAAAAGCAGTTTGCATCAGAAACACTTTTTTCTATCCATGCTGCAATATCAGACACACATAACTCGAAAATATTGTAGGGCCATTCTCACAAGAGCACTAAAATCTGGCAGCTCCTTTGTACCGAGAGAAACCCCACGTTAGCCGAGGTGCTAGGAAGGTTCTCTCTTGAAATGTAAGCTGTAGCAATAATTACTGTTGGTCGTGTTCTGGAAATAGAAAAGCATCAATTTTTGGTCAACATAACAAACCAATAAGTCAAATAAAATTTGAAACGTGCTGCTAAAATTCAGACTCCAGCAACTTCCCGGCTCTTTGCCACAGTCTGCACTCTTTGCATTGCAGGACTCCCTCTGCTGGCAAATGTGAAAGGGAATGGTTTCCTTCATGGACCTTCTGGAAAGCCTACATTGTTAGATTTCTGTTTCTCTTTGCGTGGAAACAGAGATATATTTTGCTTGCCTTATAAGAAATCAGGACTCTACCTTCCTCTCACTCTTCTATTTTTTTTTTAATGTAGAAAAGCTCAGCACTGTTCCAGGAAAAAATGGTAAGGAAATCAGAAGTCACTGTGTTCATGTTGAAGATCGAGGGTAAAGGTGCTCTTGTGAAACAGGGGACTAAGCCTCAGTGAAAATACTTCTTATGCTAAAATAGAAATTCAACCTGCTTTGATGCAGGGAAGGTCTTAACCTGAGCCATGGAGGCAAATATACCACTGTCTCTGTGTAAATGTAATCATTCATCTTCTTCTGAGGCAGAAGCACTAACATGATGTTGAAGGTCATGGAGAACAACACTCAGCTCTGCACAGAGCAAAACCTACCCCATGTGAATGCTCCTCCAAGGATAGACCCATGAGGAACTGTGGTGTTATGTAGCTAGCCAGGGGTTACAGGAACCAACATCCTTCTACTCTGGAGGTGTGTGTACGCTTTAAAAGATCATTTCAGCTTCTCTCTGTTAAGCAGAGCCCTCACAGTTAGTTTCTCTTCAGTGTTTACAGACATGCTTGAACACTTTGCTGAGCAGGAACCTTTAGGACTCCTGATGAAGGAGACAGAAACTTCTGCTGCAGAAGATGAGGTGGTTTGTCCTCCCACTTGCTGCAGTCTCTTTCAGACATATTTACCTTTTCTAAGCCAAATTATTCTTCTTTTTCAGAAGCCCTTCTGTTTTCTTGAGTGCTATTGAGAAATTATAGAAAGGAGGAGTAAAAAAGGCAGTAAATAATCTAAAGATGGGGCAAATTCCTCTGAATAAGCAAGTTACTGGGGAAAAAACTCCACTAAGATAAGGAGTGCATATGTGCATTGATGTTCCCTCAGTGACCAGACTGCAAGCTGGAAATGGAGTGTAAAGTCCTGAGATAGATGGCTTGTTTACCTTACAAATCTCACCACTCAGCTCAATTTTAGAACCACGGGCCTTCTTTGTTTAATCAAGAAAATCAGTCTGCAGATGGTTATAATTCAGACTATCAATTAAAAGAGTACTCAGAAGGAAATGGTCTATACGAAGCCTGGAAGACACAAGCCAGTGACTGATACAAAATCTTGCCTTTCTTGATCTTCTCCTACCATTGCTGGAAACATAGTCTCAAATTGCCTAACTGCATCTCCCTCTTGATTAAGTTATTTGCTTCTGAATTAGTATTTCTGTGGTTATGCTGTTCCTTGTTAGTAGTCTGTTGCAATATTATTCCACCAAACACCCTTCCTCTGGCACCTCATGCTGCTGAGTTCCTAGACGCTGCAGAGCCCATGACCTAACCATTCTAAGTGCTGGATAAACATGGTGAGAGTGTCTGCTCTATAGTGCTTATAGTCTCATTATGTATGATAAACAGAGGGAAACAGGGAGAGGGAGGAAGTACTTGCTTAATTTTACAGATTCAGTGACTCGCACAAGTTAAAATAGAGCATCTGCAGCAGAGACAGGAATTCAGCCAGTTAAATTCCTGCTCATTATTTTTATCTTTTCCTTTCTCTGTTGAGTCTCATGCCTCTCTGAGGGTTTGGGTCTCCTCATACAGACTTACTATGTAAACAGAGAAGAAAACCTCACAGGCAGTGAGGAAAGGGATAGGGCTAAAAGGTATGTGCAGAGACCAGCTGGGCACTCACAGGGCTGCCAGAACACAAACACACTGAGCACTTTTGTAGACCCTTTCCTTCTGCATTTTAAGGAGGAGTGGCCTCAAGAAAAAAGTGAGATGTGCATTGAAGGGAAGAAAATAAATAGGAAGAACAAATATTGAGGAAAACTTCAGTACTTTACTTTGCATCATTAGAAAGAGTTTAATGGGGCTCCTAGTTGAACATGGACCCCTACTATGAGATATGAGTAATAAAAGCATTATTCTTTCAAATGTCTCACTCTGACTTAGTGTTACTAACTGTGTGTTCTTGGTAGCTTTAAGTGAGAGCTTAGCTTGTGAAGTCACCCTCACTTTTGATAGTCAGAAAAGTTTTTGTTCTCCTTTTCTCATCGTTGCCCTTCATCTTCAGGTTAACTCCTGGTCTATACCACTCCTGATGCATAAAACACATGAGGACTTATACTCCCTATCTGCTCCTACTGGCCTTTACAGTTGCCTTGAATGGTATAAACAAAACAGGCTTAGCAGCCAAAGGTAGCTCTTCAAAGCAGACAGCATTGGATCTGGAGACCACAGTAAAAGGAGGGATATGGGAAGCAAGATTTTCAGACATGGGACAAGGACAGGCTAGGTCTGGCTCACAAGTTCAGGAATTGAACTTAATTCAACACAACTTGTATCTTCATACCTTATTTGTGCTTAGCCTGACTGGGTGACATGAGACATCCAAGTACTAACAATTTGCTCATTCTCTCCCTTCCTATATCTCCACAGTGGCTGAGGAGCTTTTAAAAGCTTTCTTCTTGATGAAAAGCTTTTTTTAAAAAAAAAAAAGAGTAAAAAAAGCAAAAGAGAGAAAATTACAATTTGTATAATTTAGCAATTTTTAAGAAAAACATAGCTAGCAATGCTACTGCAGAGTGTGGATTCAGCTGCATGAAGCTGTGCAATTTGCAAAGATGTGGTTTTGCCCACTATTTCCACTTCTTGTCTCACATAACTGAAAGTAGAAGGGGCTGTTAACAGGTACTTCAACACCCTCACTGCAAGGAAAACAACTGCACCTGCATCTGGAACGTGCGTGATCAGGGTGCACTGGTCCAATGCAAGCTCAAATCCTCTCAATGTCCACATGACACAGTGCAAGGAAGAGAAGCCTTTCTGGTTGGGTGTCTGCCACGATTTCAGATACAGACTGTTGCTGAAGTATTATATTACTATATATTATATATTATTATATTATATATTATTGTGCATGGTATTATATGTGGGCGTAAGCCATTCAGCTGCTGGAGCTGAAGAAGCAACTCGGATGCCTTTCTGGTGTAGCTTCTCAGTAGCCAGCCTTACTTATCCTTTGACCTTGGGTACCTGGTGTCACCTATGTTCCTACATTAAACAATGGGAACACTTCCCAGCCTCAGAGCTGCACTGTAAAGACAAGATCAAATGAGTAGGCATAGGGGGATGAGATATGACTCATGAGATAAACTGAGGTCACATAAGACCTGCCTTGTATTTCAAGATCCACAAGGGTTGTATGAATCTGGAAACAAAACGCCCCCATCCCTCTCTTAGATTCTATCCACTCTCAGGAATCTTTTATCTCAGAGATGACTTCACCTGACTGGATTTGTATGAGATGCACTAACTCATTATACTAGCAGACGTGCTTTTCCCACAAGATCCCTGCTCATCCATATAAATGGTTCCCAGGGGTTTCTGACACTCCCAACAGTACACACAGCTAAAGCAATAGATGGCTGTGGTGGCATGGGGAGCCTCAGCCTGAGACAGGCAAGGCCTCAGCTGGACCTTCAGGACAGCTTGATGTGTATTCAACATTGGAATAGAAGAAGCAAGCAACAGCAGCCAAAACAGAATTATTTTAGTACAAGTACTCTGTTCTACTAAAAGAATTACAGAATCATAGGGTTGGAAAGGACCTCCAAAGGTCATCTAGTCCAACTGTCCTACAACAAGCAGGGCCATCACTCACCAGACCAGGTTGCCCATCCAGCCTGACCCTGAATGTCTCTAGGGACAGGGCCTCCACCACCTATCTGGGCAGCCTGTTCCAGGGATCCCTCAGATTCAAGAACTTTTTCCTAAAAAAACCTTTTTCCTTAAAGAACAAGAACTATCTAGGATGAATAAGTTGTGAGGAAAGAGTGAAAGTAGAGAGTAATGTCCAGAGATAACGCAATGTCTTTTAACTACAAGAGAGTAATCTTCTCTCCAAATGTATGAAAGATAAAACAAGACCTCAGGGATTTAAATTTATTTAAATGGAAGCAGAGAAGGCTGAAGTTAAAAAAGGTCAGCAAACCACCAACAGTATGGATAATGAAAAACAGGGGCTTGCCATGGGGATCACATGGAGTCACTATCCCTTTGTGTCTTTAAATACAGATGATCTCCAGTGGAAGAGTAGATGAGGATACCTTTTTTGGCTCCATGTAGCCTTCTAATTCAGTAATTATGAATTTGTTGATGCCCATTCAGGTATTTTACTGCAATACAGAGGCCATAGGGGATACGCCATTATTACAGAGGTGACACAGAATAGCTGTCATAAGCAAACGACTTCTGTAGCAATCCAGACATACGAGCAACCTACAGTACTCTCTGCAACTACAGACAGTCACACATTGGGTGCAGAGCTCAAGAAGGGCTCAAGCTTGTCAGAGGAAGAGAAAAGGCCGAAAAAGCATGATATATGAGTAAAGACTGAAAGAACCAGACCTATTGCTTAGCCTAGAAAAGACCCCACCCTGAAAAATAGCACATAGCACCCAGCCATTGTAACTTAGGGTTTTTATTCCAAGCCTACAAACTGCAATATGATGAGGAAAGCAGCAATAGGATCAGGAATTGTCCATATCCTAGATCTTCTTCCATCCAAGAATATCTGAGTTGTGCCTCTATCTCAGGGAAAAATGGCTAGTATAGTGAAGATTCTTCTACTGGCAGACAGCATTATATATCCCTGACTAAGATCCCAAGTTATATCTGTTGAGTTCTTCAGATGGAGAAACTGCTCCTTAGTCTGCTATACCTATTGAATACAAGGGGGATTCTAGGTTTGCAGATGAGTGTTAGACTTCCTTATACTTCAGTACTGAAGCAGTAATATATTTTGTTAGAGCAGAAGGAGCAGAATCTGCTGCTTCAAAAAGTGTTTGCTTCCAGCACATTGCTCATTAGTTCAGCGAGAAGAGTCTGTTGGTCCATACTTTAAGGCTAGCAAGTGCTCTGGAGGAGGTGGGACAAGATGAGGTAAATCACTACACACAATTCCTCTAACTTGCAATGTGCAGAAAGGAAGAAAAGGTCTTGCAGAAGAAAATTTAGGGCAGCAGGACTGTGAGCAGGAGGCAGGAGTGGTTGTGGTTATACCAAGTCTTTCATTCCATGACTGTTCCCAGGCTTCCAAACCATCTCATATATCTACCCAGGTATTAGCAAATAATTCCATGTGGCAGGGAATAGAGAGTCCAAGGTGAGCAAGATGCAGTCACTTGTTCCACACCACAATTCCTTACCCAGCCAGAGCTAACTTGAGTACACAGAGACTTGGAAGCTTATCAGTTCAAACAGAATTGAGCTAGCTTTCAGCACTGTGGAATCAAGAACACAGTAAGCGTAGCCTTCTGCCTAGTGACCGTTCTTGGCACAGCACTGACTGTGAACCCCCACCAGGGCAAAAAAAGTCTTGCAGAAGAAGTTGTGTCTCATTTGATACGTCTTGAGGTCAGTTCAAGGAAAATAGCACACAGGTCTGCACAACCGTCCAACAGGCTGTACTGCAGTTAACAAAACAGGCCTCAACTTTGCTCTAACCCACAAAGATCAAGTGACATTCAAAAGGAAATAAAAAAGATGCAAATCACACATTTTTAAGGCTTTGAAGACCCTGCTGGCACTGTTCCAGGTTCTAGTACTCAGTAGAGTTCATTTCTCTTCAGTCAGCCTTTTTGCTTGCTCCGATGCTGACTATGCAAAGAGCACCAGACGTTGGTAACCCCAGTAATTTTCTTACTACCTGTCAGGCGTATAACTAATAACAGGCATTAGACATACAATATTCAATTGTTCAGGACAGCTTAAACATTTAATTACATTACGGTAGCTAATCATAAATAATTGCCTTAGGGAAGACAGGGCAGCTGTGAGGGGTTGCATTTTGCCTGTTCAGCTCATGGCACAGAATTCAACGAGGACAAAGCAAGCAACACAGGGAGAAGTGGCTTAAGACCACTCACAAATCCTATTTCCTCTTGGACATTTAGCAGGAGGCTACTTCAGCTTGCATCTGTGCAGCCCAATGATGTTCACTTTGAAAAGAGCCCAGTTCCACATAGATTGTGGTTTGGGTTCTCCTACTTTACTATCACTTCTGGCTAACACCTGTCCTCTTCTCACATGTGGCTCCATCAAGTTTCCTTACTCCCAACCAAATCATTACCTTACTCAGTTCCACTGATGTGCCAGAGAGAAATCAAACAGAAATTGGATTTTCAGCATAAAAGATGTTGTTGATATCAGGTGTCTTTTCCTGAAATAGAAAGAAATAAAGCCAACCAACCAAAGCACATAGCCATAAAAAAACCACACAACGACATGAAGAGAGGAGCTGTTGTTTCTTTCTTCTGCCACTATCTAGAAGGAGAAAGTTCAGGCTAAAATAGAGGTGATACTGTGGATAAAGATATGTTACAGCAGAGCTTCTGCACCTCATTCTTATTTCACAGGTAACTCAGATATGGACTCAAAGCTATGAGGCCCATTGGCTTGTCCCACCTTTGTGTTATTATTTATCCACTTTATTTACAGGTATCTGTACAAATCTGATACTTCATCACACCACCAACATATTCCAAAGTACAAGTTATGGAAAGAGGGGAGTTTTCCATCTAACCGTAGGCTCTTACAGAAATGAGCACTGTTGCTGTGTGTTTTAAAGGGTTAAGAAGGTTTTCTTCAGACAGCAGCCTCCTTTAGCACCAAAACTCCATTAATAACTCTATTTCTCTGCCAGCTCTTTTAAAATAAGCCTCCAGCCAACACATCACTGCACCTGAATCAGACACCTCTTTCACAATTTCAATGGGCTCACCAACATTTTACCTTCACACCAAACTGAAGTCTTGCAAAAGACAGAAAGCAAAAGTCACCACATGTCACCACGGAGCCAATACCTTCAACTCAAGAGGGCAAAAGCTATTCCTTGAAGAATAACCTGGAGGACTGGTACTCAGTCCAGGGTTAGGATTCTGTACAAGCAACAGATCCATGATTTGGGCAGTCAGGTCCCAGCTGCTCTTGTCTGGTTATCTGTCACTCTTTCTCAGTTTTTTTCAATCAACAACCTACCTGGAAGTTCCTGACTCTCCTGTTTTCTGTATTTGACGTGTCGGGACTTCTCAGTTGCCAACCCCAGTGTTGCCTCCCCATAACTGGTGCAGATGACACTGGGCTGTGACAAGACAGAACAAATTGATTTTGCTTCTCTCGGTCACATTTTGTTGTGAGAGCAGAGAAGTTTTTCTGTGCCCAGCAGCACCACTGACTACAGCAATTACAGTTTCTTATCTTCCAGATTTTACTGCTGCTGCTCCAGTTCTCACACTGTTTGGCCAGAACTGAAGTAAACCTGGGGCACGTATTCTGTAATACTCGTTCCATCTGTGACCCCAGCTCCACTGCCTGGGCCAGAGTCAAGGTATTGATTTCCATGAAGATCTTCTTCCGAATTCGCCAGTCTGCTGCTTTGTTGATGAGCTGATCCAAGATCAGCTTCTCCTGCCAACAGCCAAAGCCACAGACCGATGCCAATTCTTGTAATGCCACAGCAAAGGCTGCAAAAGTTTCACCTGGCAGTTGTGCCCGCTGCCTGAACTGGAACTGCTGCAATACCATACTCTGCCTGGGCTTCACGTGTCCTGAAAACTTCTTCATTGTTTCTTCAAAAGAGGTGGCTGAAACCAGGGTTGTAAAAATCCTGTGATTTTTCACATCCAAAGACTGAAGAACAGTCCTCAGGGAGTCTTCAGGTGTCACTCATCTGCATCTTCCAAACCTCATACTCAGCCACTGACACCAGGGACCCGAGAGACCTCACTGTTCTAGCAGCACATAGGACTTAAACCAGCAACAAGATGCAATTGGACCTCCCCAGTCTTCACTGCCACCTCTGCACAGGTGTCCTCACTGCTTCTGAACAAGATCTTCAAGGCACACCACTCTTGTCAGAGGAAGCAACTTCTTGTCACACAAAGGACTCCTGCCTTCCAGCCCAGGTTGTTGGGCTGGGCAGTACCTCCAGTGCTCCTCCCATGCAGGCAGCATGAGAGTGGGAGATGCTGAGCATGACAGGAGAAAGCAGAATGGGAAGGAGACAAGAAGATGAGATGGAAAGACTGTCTTCCCTACTAGGAAGTTTTTGTTGCACCCTAAACTACAGCTCATCAAGTATTTAACAATCAAACACAAAAACCAGGTTTAGCAGCTTCACAGTCATTGTTCCCAATAATTAACAGCACAATCTTCACCAGCAAAACAAGTACCCACCAAAGAGGATGTAAAATGCCAGCAGGACTACAGAGGCAATGAGATGGTGCTGAAAGTCAAGGCTGGCTTCTGTTTGCTGTCACAGATGCAGGCTGTGGGATCTTTGTTTTTTGATGTGCAGCAATCACACCCAGCAAAGGCTCCTGTCCCAGAGCCTATTGATCCATTCAAAGCAGCAATATTTCACTAGTGGTTTACAGTCACCAGCCCCACAGACTTGTAAGAGCAGCGGAACTGCAGAAAGATCTTTTTATTGACAATTTTTCTTCTCAGGACTGGAGTTTGCTGATGCCTCCACCTTGTAGCTTTTTTTCAGTGCTCACATAGGTGGGACAACTGGAAATGAAGCAGAGGATCTGTGTGGATTAGCTGTAAGGTGTTCATATTTTCTCATGAGGCCACCCAAAATGCCCAGTAAATGCCATTTATTACTGCATAGCTGTTAGGAAGTTTGCTTCTTTACAAAATGCCACCTTAACAACTAGACACCACCCCTCTCCCTTTCAAACCTGCAGGGAGAGAGGACAGGTTCAATTGCCTGCACAATCTCATGAGAGCTAGACTGATTACCTTAAGACCTTTCCTTGCCAATGATTGAAATGGGAGACAGCTAACACATCAGGGTTTGGCTTCAGATGAGAGCCATGGTGAAAAATACACTGTAATCAGAAGGGGAATTCAGCCATCCCCTCCATCCATAGAACTCCATAGGGTTCCTGAGGCCCTCTTACATCATGATGCTTGTGTAAAAGTCCCTTTTCTGGTCCTTTTGCAGACACCAGCTTCCCCTGTACATCTCAGGCTTCCTTCTAACTCCTCTCATCTTGGGAGTTCTTCACAATGTGACTGTGGTCAGCAGATCCTGGTCATGATCTTCAGGCTGTGACAGCATCTCAGATGCAGGAACACAACAGATACTTCAGAACCCCAGTTTCCTTCTGTTTGCCAAAGGAAACAGGGATCAGTCCCACCTGCTTTTCTTAGCACAAAACTTCTGGCCATGCAGTAGGAACCTTCAGAAGACATTGAAAGGCTGCAGGAATGTTGGGGTATTTGCAAATGAAAAGCAAAGCATCCAAGCAGCTACATAACTGGAGAAAGCAAATGTTCAAGTGTGCCCATGGCTTGTTAGAGACAGGAATTCAGTGAAGAGAAACAGATGACCAAAGAGGAGAAGACACTTCTATAAGCCCCAAAGCAGCGACTTCCCTGCTGATTTACAGGGCAAGAGGAAAAAGGGAAAGAAGGTACATTCAGTCAAACTCAAAAATCTTCAGAAAAGATTGCTAAGCATTAGGTCTGTGAGGCTGGCAGAGTACAGTGATAAGGCAGAGCTCCTGCTCTGTGCCTTTTTGCCGATGATGGATATGTAGCAGCAGAAAGGAAAGCTCTGGGTGATCTCAGTGTTCAGTGGTGCAGGCAGGGTGATGCACAGGAAGCTCGTGATCCAATGGATATAACTGATAATTCTCCTCACAATTTGCACAGGCCCATCATTGCTGGCTGGCCTGGTTTTGTTGAGGTAGAGTGGTGGAAGCAATTTTCTGTTCAGAAAAACTGCACTTTTGAGAATACTTCAGCACCTGGTTCAATGAGAGCAAAGCCAGTAAGCTTTGCTTACAGTTTTAATTTGTGGCCAGCCATGGTACCTGGGTCTCCACAGTGATCATGGCCTCCTGACATTTCAAGTTAGCCAGGAGGAGTAAAAGCCAGGACAGCTGAGCCAAGCCGGCAAACAGAAGTAGTCCACACCATAAACATTGCGCTCACTATAAATTGCATAACATGCTGGCAATGATCTCAATGGTCACCATCCCAAGAGGGTTGGTGACCAACCCAGAGGCCAGCTCTCCTGTTTGTTTTGACTGGCATGCTTTTGTTAGAAGACTTGACAACTAGCACTCACTGCTGGGAGTGTGTGGCTCACGACCACTACATGGGGTGAATATATCTTGGTGTAATTTATATTAATATTAAAATTAGATGTATTTAAGTATTCTTGTATTAATTTCCATTTCAATCCAGTGGTCTCTTTTCATTTTCCCAGTTCCCTTCTGAGGGGGATAGGGTGCTAGTGTTACTGAGTGATAGAACAACTGGCAAAACAGAGACACCAACAACTCTACAGTGTTTGGAGCAACACTGTGAGTCAAGAGATTCAGCGTTAGCATTCAGGACATTTATCTAGGCTCTACTCTTTAACTGCACCACACAGACTAAGTATAAAGAGCTGCTACACCCTCAGCTTTCCTTTACACTGGGTTGGTTCTCTGTTTAGACATGCTGAAATCACATTATGCCCCACCAGAACCTACCTGGTGGGTCAGAAATATGCAAAAAACTTTGTATATGATGAAAAGCGATGCACAGGTACCACTCTGAAACTTCTCATCCCAACCATGATACCACAAGGCAGACCTGAGCAGGCAAATCAGATGTTCCTGCTTTCCATAACACTCCAAACTCTGCTGACTCGGGAGTAATAAACAACCCTGTTATATTGCAAAGGAAAAAAAAACCAGCTTGAATTGCAAACATGATGTTTCAATCAAGTCCTTTCTTTCTGTAGCTATTACTTAGCAACACATTGGTGTGACTGAACATGAGTTTTCAACACTAATTACAGCTGCCTTGAGTAAGAGGCATTTTCTCCATCCTTGCCCCCTGCTTCTCTGAGCCTGACGGAGTTACCATTCGGAGGAATGACAGCTCCATTTCCAGGAGACATCATGACCCAGAAACAGCAGAAACACACCAAAGTGCATTATTTCTAGTGCTTGCAGTCCCTGATTAAAACCAAGAAACTGCTGCTTCTATTGCCCTCCCTAGATGCTAGGACTTTATAAATTTGTTACAGAAACTCAAAGAACAACCCTTTTCCTTAAGATTTCCAATTCAGTGGTGTCTGAACAAGGCAAAGGCAAGTTACACAGATTGGCTCTGGATGTCCTATCAGCTGAAAACCACACGGTAGCGTGTACATCTACAGGACTTGGTGGCCATGGGTATTTTCACATGGGTATGTTTATCACTGCACATTTCACTAACAAATCTGCCCTCTTTCACAATCCTCTTTGGTTCAGCTGCTTTCCCACTTCAGCAAATGCATTTGGGGAGGTGGATTTCAACCTGATTTGGTATTTTTCACAGATTCTGTCACTGCAAACTGCACGTTTCTATATGCTGGCCATAACGTGAGCAGAAGCACTGCAGCTCTGCTCCAGTACTGCTGACATTGCCATCACCCATAAGGAAGGAGGCCACACAGTCAGAAATCAGGATCTGAGATAAAAATGTGACAGTGCCATACACCCTGCTGAGCTCAGCAATGTGCTTCTCAATCCAGAACAGAACTGAAAGACATTAAAGAGCAGGGAGGCTGCCTGTTCCACGACAGTGTCTCTGCTACAGCTGAGGTGCCTGTTTTCCTGAAGAAAGAACACTGAGACTTTGAAAGAATGAGGGGATCTCTGGATTAAACAGAAGACACCTGGAGCCTATGGAGCAGGAAATTAGTATCTGCAAGTAAATAGAAGGAACTAGGTGCTTCAGGACTTCTTTACAAGTTTCCGCCAATGAGAACTCTCTAGCTTGGCCAGAAAGCCTAAACCTGGCCTTTCTGAGTGGTGTTCAGAAAGCAAGATATCACAAATGAGCTTGATTTGTCCCCTCAGCACACCTGTCATGAATTCAAGTGAAGGAAGATGCTGCTGCTACTAAACTACAGCACTGAAACGGGCCCTGTAGGATCAAGCGACAAAGACTTTTCCTGATCACATGCCTCACTAAGCATCAACCTTAGGGAAGGAGGGAGAATTGCATGTGGCATTTTCTACAGCACAAGTAAGCAGACTATTGAAGCTTGCACTGCAGAGCCACATGTCTCTATCAAATGAGGATAATGAGATTAAAAATAAATGCAGGCTTGTATACAATTAACAAGAGCAGGTTTGGGGAAAGCTGGTGTTGCCTCTGGATCTCAGTAGACACTGGGAGGTGCAGTAGTGCCTGTCAAGCTCATAGAGTGACTCTCCAATTACTATGTACAAATCCTTTGCACTGGTGACAACATCTCGCTCAGGGCAATGTTCAGCTCCTACTGAAAGCAGTGGTATTTAAAGAAAGAGATACTGGTAGGATCTACAGTGGAACGTATGCATAGTTTCATATATATATTTATATTTTATCTTAACAATGCTATGAATATTAGGGTTACAGGACAATTGTCTGCCAGTAACACTAAGAACATGACACCATAGTATGATGCATTTCTGCAGCCCCACAAAGCTTTTCATATAAGATGAAAATCATCAAAATGATGACAAAAAATGAATTACCTAGAATCCCTGGAAACAACAATTTCCATATTGACAGCATAGGAGGAGGCCAGTTCTGCTGGTTATAGTCCATAAATTCCTGCTTTGCTATAAATCCATGCTACATGGCCACAGCAATTCAACAGTGTGAACTGAAAACCTGTAGAAACTATTTTACAGTTGCATGAATTCCCTTAGTTTCAAGGCTCTAAATACATGAGCATGGCTCCTATATCCATTATAGATATCTACTTAATGAAGATACTACATGTGCAAACACTGCACCAGAGGTGGCAGGAACACCCCTTCCCACAGAATCCACTTTCCTTTAGACTCTATTCAAAATATGTAACAAACGAATTAGCAAGCACAAGGGCTTGTGCCAGTAACTGCTGCTGAGGAACAGTTCTATTAACCCAGTCCCTACCTACCTCTGTAGATAAAGAAGATTATTGTTCCACTTCTTCTTCAGTGGCTCCTGGACCCATTGTGTAAGTGATCATTAAATGCTTCAGACAGAGACAGTATGGCAAGCCTGATGCAAATGACTGCAAAGCAGTCCTCCTCTGCCCGGCTGAGTCCCTGAGTTACCACAATAAACTTGCTGCTCACTAGAAAGGCTCTCTGATGAGGCAGGCAGGCTGTGGCTCAAACAGTCTTACCTAGAAGCTTTTAGTAATCCGTTCATTACTCATCTGGCACTTCTCAGCTTCTGAAGAGAGTACTCCTTACAGAAAGTGTGCGTCAGCAGTATTGGAGCTAGCTGAAGGACCTCCTGGGTTGGGAGAAGCCCCTTCTTCTTGACAATGGACAAAAGAATCATGAGGTAATTGCTTGGTGACTTTTTTTGCCAGTGAACATCACACAATTCTATGGAGTTGTCCAATTGAAAGGGTGTTAGGAATAGGATCACTTAACTTGAGGCGAGGCAAACGTGCAGATTTGTTACTGCACAGTGAAGGTAGCACCATGTTTGCAGCACTGAAGCAGGTACAAGCAAATCCCTGCACTCTGAAATGAGATGCACATTTTCCCATGCCCTAATTGCCACTTTTACCCCTGCCCTCTTTTGTTTTCATTAGTCACTGGAATATATAGATGGCTTCTTTCCAAAGCAGAATGCTCTGTCTGCTTCACTGCTTAACTCTGTCTATCAAGCTGAGATAAACAATGTTCCGATTTATCCTCTCCTCTGGGACTCAAGACAATTTAAAGAACTCTAATTCAGCTGGACTTGGCCAGCTTTCCAGCATTACCTTGGCTTGATACATGTCATGACATGATGCTTCTCCCTGTAACACAATCCCAGGGCCATTGTGAACCCTCTTGCTCTTCACTGTCTTTTGACAACAGGATAAAAGTCAGGCTTTTTAAAAAGACCTACCCACTGCTGGATGTGTGCCCAGGTTTTCCTGGATACCCAGAAACCTTTCGTTCATCATACATCAGCACTTGGTTCTCTCAGATCACTGTAGGTGTTGAGTGACTAAAGAAAATCCCTGGTTGTGAAGCAGTGGTAGTGCCAGCTCCACTGAGCTGCAACAAGACTGTAAAACTGAAATATTAAGGGATGATGGTTTAACATTCAAATGCCAACACCTGCTTATAGAGAGAAACATCCAAGATGTGACTTTGCTGGTATTTTGATTTTGTTTGGGGGTAAATCTGAAGTTGTTAGCAAGTTTGCTGATAGCACCAAGCTGGGAGGAGGAGTTGACACATCAGAGGGCTGGGCTGCCATTCAGTGGGATGTAGAGAGGCTGGAGAGTTGGGCAGAGAAGAATTGAATGAAATTCAACAAGGCCAGCGCAGAGTCTGGCATCTGGGGAAGAATAATCATAGGGACCAGTATAGGTTCAGACTGATCTGATGGAGAGCATCACACGAGAAAGGGATCTGGGGGTCCTGGGTGACCAGTAGGATGACCATGAGCCAGCAATGGGCCCTTGTGGCCAAGAAAACCAATAGCATCCTGGGGTAGATCAGAAGTAGGATGGTTAGTAGATCAAGAGAGGTTCTCCTCCATCTCTGCTCTGCCCTGCTGAGACTACATGTGGAGTATTGTGTCCAGTTCTGGGCCCCTCAGTTCCATAAAGACACAGAGCTTCTTGAGAGTCAAGCACAGAGCCACAAAGATGATGAAGTGAGTGGAGCATCTCCCTGATAAGGAAAGGTTGAGGGAGCTGGGTCTCTTGAGCCTATAAAAAAGGAGACCAAGGGGTGATGCCATGAATGTTGATAAATAAGGGAAGGGCGAGTGTCAGGAGGAAGGGGCCAGGCTCTGCTCAGTGGCATCCAATGGTAGGACAAGGGGCACCGGTTGACAGCGGGAACAGAGGAGGTTCCATATAAATGTGAGAAGAAACTTCTTCCCATTGAGGATGACAGAGCACTAGAAGGGGCTGCCCAGGAGGGCTGTGCAGTCTCCTTCTCTGTAGACATTTAAAACCCACCTGGACATGTTCTTGTGTGACTGGATCTAGGTGATCTTGCTCTGGCAGGGGGATTGGACCAGATGATCTTTTGAGGTCTCTCCCAATCCCTAATACTCTGTGATTCTGGCTATTCATGAGATAAGATAAAGCTTAATTTTTCAGCCTTAATGGGTATCCCATCAGAGAAAAATAGAGACAAAGAAATCAATATTGCTTTCACACTCTGCAGTCCTACAATTTATTTCAGCCTTTCCCCGGAAAAAAAAAAAAAAAAAAAAGCAGTGACACTAGAGAAAGAAAAACAGGAAAAGAGGAAAAAGGGGAAGAAAAGGTGAAAAAGCAAAAACGACAAAAGGAAGGTATAAGAGTAGTTAGCTGTGTGATGTGTGATACCCTCCAGGTTACAGTGTTTGAGACAGCAGTTAAATGCAAAAATAATGAATCATAATTAATATCAACTTTATCAAGATCAGTGCACACGAGCACAGGTCTGATGTGATCACATGTACATTAAGGTTCCACCTGAAAACTAAGATTAGTTGCAGAATTTGTGCTGTCAACTTTATCTGCTTTAGTGTAAAACAAGTAAAGGGCATTAAAATACAACTGAAAGCTCAAAAGTGTTCATTTCCACAGGTGATGGATTTTTGAACAGGGCTTTGGTTATCACATTCTTGCTAGAGCTCCCAGAAGATGACAAGACACATCAAATGTCTCCTGCAGTGTTTCATTTCAAAGCTCTAGTAACAGAAGCATCACATAATCAGAACAGATGGGTTTATCCTTCTGATTTGAGAAAAGAAATCTTAACTGCGTACCAAGCCAAAGGCTGGAGAGATGAAACACGTTTCCTGTAGCACACCAAATCCAAGTGCATTCCTTCTACTCCCATAACAGCAGAAGTCAGAGGCCAAAGGCGATCATCAGGCCTGGAAAAGGCTGATGACTGATGTGTACATGGGGATTTGTGTGTCCAAAGCAATCACAGACCAGTACCTTTCCCTTCCATCTTCAGGATAAACAATACCATTGCACAACAGTGATGAGTTCAGGGAGCAAGGCTTACTCTTGCAACAACCACACACAAGGAACTAGTTAACTTCTTTGGCTGCGGCAAGGCTAGAAATACCTCTACTTCAAGAGTACTGAAAAGCCAGAGGTCAAGATTACATTTTGCAGGCAGAAAACTTGAGCGGATCCACTGGTAAATGCCTGAATATATGTTGCTGCTTTGGAGGCCATGGTCCGGGATGTCTAGAGATCGGATCCTGTGTGAGCTGAGGGAAATTACCTTTCTCAAGCAGTCTTGAAAGCTCCACTAAGTTCAGTATTGTGAGGAGGGACTAAGCTTTAAGCTGTGATGGCTTGGGAAAAAAAGCCCTCAAGAACCAAGAATGTGGAAACCTTCCCACTCCTATGCGTAACCATGTAATTATTATTGCTTTTATCTCCTGGAAAACAAAAAAGCCTGGCACCACATTACAAAGATAAGACTGAAAACATGTGCTGACTCGGCATCTCCTTGTGTCACACAAATTTTAAGCCACAACAATGCAAACACGGGAAAAATTTGGACACTACTCAGCAATAATAGGGAACATTGCCAAATCAATTAGTGCCCTCATAGTAATGAATCAGGACAGCTCACTGAGGGAAGCATGTCTTATTTATGGAACCCTTGTATAATAAACCAACACAAGTCACCACAGTGAATCCTCAATGCTAACCAAATGCAATGTGAGCTTCACAGATCACGCCATGATATACATCTAAACATAAATACCTGTATAAATTTACTTAAATCAATGTGTATATCTACTTAAGCTTACAGGAATATTAATGTTTTGGCATTGCAGAGTCACTCCTTGATCTTTCTCAAAAGCATTGCAGCCCATGGTAGAGATAACATTTAAGTTCTTGTCAGGAAAGGAAACAAATATTTTTGCCTTTTTAAAGAACATTTGATGAAACACTTCAGTCTCCTTAGATGTTTTGTTTAAGTCCTTGTGTTTCAGCCTTTTCATGATGAAGTCTGTGATGCAGAATGCAGCATTCTTCCACCAAAAAGTGAGTGTCCAGTGCATTTATCGCATCGTAGAATCATTTGTGTTGGAAAAGATCTTCAAGACGGAGTCCAACAATTAACCCAACTGTTTCAAGGCCACTGCTAAACCCCGTCCAGATTGACATGATTTTTAAATGCATCCAGGGACAGTGATTCAACCACCTTCCTTCATTAATTGTCCAAGATAGAGAAGCCCAGAAGTTCACTTCCAGCTGCATGTCTCCAGAAATTGTCTTCTACTAGAACAGAGACTTACCCTTACTGCCTGAGACATCAGGTTTTGAAGGCTCTCCACACACAATACCAAGATGTCAGAAATAAATATGTTTCAAAAAATGTTAACTACCAAATCCAGTCCTTAGCATGAATGTGGAAGATTTGGGGCACATCTGTCTGGCAAGCATTATTACCCTTAAAAGTGCCTCTACATCCTTGCTGCCACTGGTTCAAATACTGGCACACTGGACCATAGGTTTTGCTGCTGTGAATGACAACCACAGCTTTTCCAGAACATCCAGCATCCGAAGGTGGGCTGTGACCTGCCCATTGCCTTTAAGCAGTGCTGTCCACGTTGTGTCTGCAAACCCACCCGTTTCTTACAAACAACACACAACTGCGCCGTGCCCTTTTGTCAAAGTCTCTGGCCTCCAAATCCCTCATGCAAGTAGCCCTGGGTGACAGGAAGTGCCCTTCTGGCATTTCACTGTGTTATTCTCTGTCAGAAACTACAGAGCCTCTGAACCAGGCATTCATCACAGGAGGGCCTGTGATTAATGGAAGATGTGTTAAAAGCGAGAACCCTACATACCTACCTCACGGTTACACATGGTGGGGTTGCCCCAAATCACTGGGTGTGGGTTTTCAGTGAGCAGCACTGTGCAATCAGCACTAGGAAATGAAGGAGTTCCTCACCAGTTAACCCTTTAGAGCAGGCAAGAAGAAAAGAGATAAGGGTGGGGAAAGCAGAGAAACCAGCAGCTAGTGAAGATTGCTAGAAGATTGCTAGCAGCTCAAAAGAAATCAGAGAAGGCAGGAAAACAACTTGATTATTGTTCAGATTGAGCATTCTATATGAAGGACTATCTTTAGCCTCTAACAAATGCAGTGATGAATCAGAGGAAACTGCTTAGACACAGACTCATCGCTTGGCACCACAAAGGACGTGACATGCTTTGGACTCACTCCTAGTTTGCACTGCGGGGCCTGTCGCTGTGCTGACACCCTTAGTGACTGCACATGGGATATTCCCATTCCCTATCACTATGGAATGCAACCTGCCAGGAACTATTCACTGCCCTGGAGAGCCACAGACCAGATCTACATTAATCCGACTCAATAAGGGTAACGTTCATGTCGTTTGTTTTACCTGCGCTTAAATGAACACACATCCTCTTGTGCCACGGTCTGGCCAGTGTGGTGATGCTAGGCCAGAGGCTGGACTCAATGACCTCAGAGTCAGCCTTGATAATTCTGTGACTCTGTGAAACTAAAGAGTAACGTGCTTTAATTAAAGAGAAGCTTCCATGGAAATCTTGTCTCCACATGGCCCTTCAGCAAGCTCTCAAGGCTAGTGGGAAAAAGGGCATTGTCTTCTCCACATTTAAAATGACTGTTCTGTTTCTCTTGGCCACCTCTGTATTCAGAATTAGAAACTGAACAAAAGCAAAGCACAGCTGCCTGGCGTTTGGAAGCCATCCTTCAGCTTTCCTCCTCCCGTCCCTCTGAGATGTTTGATTCCCTCTGAGGCACTGCAACTGGGGTTTTACTTTTGAGCTGATGTGAAGGTATGTACCCTAAGACATTGGTCTAGTTCCTCTGAAACCTCAAAAGTTGGAGGTTACATGCAGCTTGTCATCTCTGCACTTAAACTCCCAATGTGTTTTTGCAGAGCTGTTGTCTGCATAGCTTTGTGCAAAGCCAGGCTCCTAAAAGTGAGGGTTCCTTAGGTGACAGAATCACACTGGCAAGGGCTCGAAATGAATAGAAAGGACAAAAAGTAACCCCAGCCCACACAAAGTATGATTTGTTTAAAAATAATAGTAATTAATTGCTTGTAGTTGTTTATTAAGGGAACAAATTGTCAAGCGATTTGAAATATTTCATCAGTTTACAGAGCATGGAATGAATGGTATTGGTCCCAGTTGAGAAATGGAGATGCAAGATCAGTGCAGCAGAGAAGAAAAATTAATTCCTTTTGCAGCGCAATTGTTTGACCAACGGCACCACCATTCCCAACGGGGTACTGTGGTGGTCAGTCTGGGCTAGAGTCCCCTTTTCACCTGGGAAGGGGCACAAGGGATAAGACTATCTGTCTCACTGCAGAGAGACTTAAGGAGATAATGAGAAGGTCCAAAGGGGATACGCTGAACCACCAGAAGAGAAAGAGAGAAAGGAAAATTCTCAGCACAGAATACACACTAAAACTTAGGTGTGGAAGTGATCAGTTTCACACCAAGGACCTCCCACTCATCCCAAGATCTTCCTCACATCTCCAGTGAAAGCTTCCACTGTGGCACCTGGCCACTGCACAGACAGGCTCTGGAAAGCACTGTGACAGAACAGGTGAGAGAGGAAAGGTCCTTTCAATAGAACAACAGCTCATACTTCAGAAAGCAGAAAACAAAAAGGCAGTAGAAGCAGACAGTAGCAGGAGAACAGGAACCTCTATGGCTTCCCATTAAACCTTTCAAATCCTCTACATGAGAATGTGCTATTTGGTGGTACAAAAGAGCAGCAATAAACGACACTCTCTCTTTCAAATGATCATCAACTCTACTGATAGCTTCGTCCAATCTTTCTGCTTTAGATTTCTTCTATTTGCTGTTTCTGGGCAGAGGTACATCTTAGAAAATTGTATTTGAGGAAGGGTACAGGTTACATTGGGGGACATCATTCAGTGGTGATCAGAGGGCTATGAAAAGGTTGGACTTGATCATCTTGAAGGTCTCTTCCAGATGAAACTATTCTACGATTCTAATGCATTAGCTTTTACTGCGTTAAGAGCTGGATTCAAAGCCCCAGTCCATCTTAAAGGAAAGCAAGTTTGGGCATTTCGTCCTGTTCACTGGTGGCCATCAAAAAAAGCAACACAGAACCGCAGTGAAGCAGTTCAGTGAAGACATTTCTGCCTAAACAAGTCCTAGAACTGGAAGAACAAGTGTGGGTGCTTTGAAAATCACTTTTCAATCCTGAGCAGTATGCAGGCAGTCCAGGCAGCACCTGACAGCACTGTCTGCTACCATTAAGTGCTCTGCTTATGATTAAAAGCAAAACGTAACATAATCAAGAAAACTGAGGGATGGAGAGGGACAACTAAACTGCTTATGCTGCCACGTTGTGGTTTGAAGTGGCATTTATTGCTCAATTCATCAATCTAGCTTGCACAGCCTCCGTGGCATTTATTGCTCAGTTCATCAATCTAGCTTGCACAGCCTCCAGATGCCAGCCTGAGTCCTGACACCCTGTTCAGAGACAGCAGAAAAATGGAAGAAATGATAAGAATTAAACCCAGGAACTCCACCACCAAGACTGAATGGTCATGCAGGTTGCAAAGGACAGCTCATCTGATTCCCTAGCAATGTACTAACTGTGGCAGTGCCAGCAAACATTTAAGGACAAATTTCTTAGCACAAGAATGATTTTTTTAAATCTTTGTTTTCCTTCTTTGCTGCATTTCTTACACAGCACCAAGTATACTATCAGCATTTCCAAGGAAAATATGTATTCAACTGCAACAGTACTAAGACCAAGCGAAGTCACTGAGCAGCACTACTGAAAAGCACTGAGCAGGAGCAGAAAAGGACAACGAGGCTGGTGAGAGGCCTGGAAGCCAGGTCCTGTGAGAAGCAGCTGGGAGAACTGGCGTTTTCTTAGTCTAGAGAAGAGGAGGCTGAGAGGGGATGACCTTAGTGCTCTCTACAGCTACCTAAAATGAGGTTGCAGTGAGGCTGGTGTTGGTCTCTTCTCCCAAATTACTAATGATAGGACGAAGGGAAANCCAAATTACTAATGATAGGATGAAGGGAAATCGCCTCAAGTGGCATCAGGGAAGGTTTAGATTGGCTATTAAGAAATCCTGTCCTGAGAGAGTGGTTGGGCACTGGAACAGGCTGCCCAGGCAGGTGGTGCAGTCACCATCCCTGGAGATGTTTAAAAAGCAAGTAGATGGAGAGCTTGAGGCCATGGTCTAGGGGTACAAGAGATGTTGGGATGAAGATTGGACCTGATCCTGGAGATCCTTTCCAGCCTTGATGATTCCATGATTTTGTTAGGCAAGACATGCAGAACTGAGCTCTGTTCATCTTTCCATGCTTAGTGGGAGAAATCCTACAGATTTCATTCCAATGACTGGCTGGTAACAAGCAAAGCTCAGGCAGTTCTCAGGAGCAGTAGTATTAGTCCCACTAACATATACTGGTCACAACTGATGTGTTTGAACTGCTGCATCTTGGCATCAACAACAGAAGAGAGAAACCTAAACCAAGTGACAATTACAGCTTGGGAGCAGGAAAGTCACAATTCTCCTTAGAACCATAGAGTGACTTAGGATGAAAAAGACCTCAGAGATCACACACTTTGACATGGCCTGCCATGGGTGGAATCATAGAATCACTAAGGATTGGAAGGGACCTTGAAAGATCATCTACTTCAATCCCCCTGCCACAGCAGGATCACCTAGACCAAGTCACAGAACATCACAGAACAGAACATTATGGATTGGAAGCAACCTCGAAAGACTACTCAGTCCAATCCCCCCACCACAGCAGGACCACCCAGACCAAGTCAGGTGACTTCCAAATGTCCCCAGAGGGGACTCCTCCACAAACGCCCCCGAGGAGCACGCCCCC